>CM076572.1:1163249759-1163821186 GCA_034641835.2 Pinus albicaulis
CCTAGATAGATAACCCTAGTTAGGTATATAGTATGAGGAATTGAGTGTGTCATAACTCTTCATATTTCATTTTGGAGATCTTCCATGTACCTTTATATAGTTGAAATTATGAATACCTCCCTAGTTAAGAGGGAGTGTTGAAGAATGTCAGTATGTTTGGTCTTCATAAATGTATCTAAGTCATAATATAATGTATTTTTCAAAAGAAAGAAAATAAAATTTATTATTATTAAAATTAAATTATTAAAACATGGGTTTCATGCTTGGGTCAATTATTTTTAGGTCAAATCTTCCATTGCAGGCTTCTAGGGTTTATGTCAAGTATCCTTGTCCATGTCATAATGTAAAGAACCCTTCTTGGGAATTATTTTTCAAGAAATAAATTTATCTTATATTAAAAAGAGTTTTCTATTCCTCCTCCACCAAGTCAGCCTCAAAACTTGACAAGTTGGCCTAAAACTAGGCAACATGATCACTATATAAAGGCAAAAATGAAACCTCTTTTGGCTCTCACATAAACAAGTTTGATCTGTGGTTACTGGGCTAAGAAAATAATGAAATTCAAGGTAGAAGAAGAAGAATAATAGTAAATAAGGAGGGCTCTCTCAAGAATAAAAGTTGAAATTTTATCTCTTTTTCACACGTGTGAAGCTATGTAGTTGTTGGAAGAGGTCCAAAATTCTGCAATAACTAGGAGAGTGAAATTATGTTGGAGGGCTAACTCTTCCAATATAATGTAGTAGTATTTTCTTATCTAGCGACTTTAAGAAAATACTACTACATTATATTGGAAGGCTAACTTGGTGGAGGAGGAAGGTCTATTGGTCTAGGCTCTTGTCCATCTCAATTTGAATTACTGGAGGAAGAGTTCTTGATTGTGTTTTCCCCTATATAGGGGTTTTATCCATGACTATCTGCTTACAATTGGTGTCCCTAAAAATATTTGATAATGGCTTTATGAACTAAGATAAAAGAACAACATAAGAAAGATATAAATAATTCAGACATATCACAAGTAATTATCAAAAATGAAAATATTTCTGCCTTTTTTATTTTCTAGCACCTCTCCCTTACTCTCTTTCTCTATCCCTCAGTGCCTCCTTCAACACAACTCCCCACCCCCTGTCTCTCTCTCACTCTTTCACACCGACCTCTCTTTTTCCCGATATGCCTCCCTTCCTCTCCCACCCTCCCCCCCATCCTCATCTCTCTCTCTTCTCTTCCCACCCTCGCCAACCACTTAGCCCATTCGCCCCTTTTCAAGAGTGTGTGCATGTCTAAGGAGCACATGCATGATCTCTTAAATTTTTCTTTTTTCAAGTGGGAATCTTACATGCTTGTTGAGTTCATAATTTCCTCAAATATAGGTTTGGGTTGACAACTTGGTGGTTTGGGTCGCAAATACATGAAAACTTCCATTTTTTCAAAATAACTATCTATATATCTTCTTTTAGGTTATTTTCTATAGTCTAAATGAATTCATTACACATGAAATTGTGCATTTCCAAATGTATAATTTTTTAAAAATAGAAATTAATATAGTTTACTATTTTTAATATATTTTTATCTTGACATGTACAAAATTTTAAATTACACACCCCTTTTGTTTATGATATAACATTATTCCAACAATATTTGATAATTTTAAAACCCTTTTATGTAGGACTGAAAAAAGGCCATGTAATTTCAAGGATATAGTGAATTTCATAATTAATAATATAAAAAAAAAAGAATGAAGATTATAGATTTTGAAAAAATAATTGCGAAAAGCATAATGTTTTATCCATAATTCTAAAAATTTGTGCAATAAAATACCATAGTTTAGATACTCAATAATTTAAACATATGCATTTTATTTTGCACTAAATGTAGCATACCACTATGGTGCAACAGAAAAGGTAAAAGAATATTTCAAACTGAATACGCAGTCCTGAAAATTTTCTGTGAGTTGCTATGAAATGATTTGGTGGCATTCGTTCCCTAATTAAAAAACACACCCATTTTGTTTATGATATAACATTCTCCTCTTTAGCCATATCATCCCCCCCCCCCCACACACATACTTCTTGTAATACTATATATTTCAAAAAAAACTTTGATAATTTTAAAACCCTTTTATGTATGACTTGAAAAAGGCCTTGTAATTTCAGGGATATAGTGAATTTTATAATTAATAATAATAATAAAAAGGACGAAGATTATAGATTTTGAAAAAATAATTTTGCATAAGCATAATTGTTTCTCTATAATTCTAAAACATTTTGTAATGAAATTCCACCATTTAGATACTCAATAATGGAAACATATGCATTGTAGTTTTCACTAAATGTAACATACAACTATGGTGCAACATACAGGCTAAAATAATATTTCAAACCGAATACACAATCCTACAAATTTCCTATCAGTCGTTACGCAATTATTTGGAAGTGCATGTTCCCTAGTTAACTATACAATCACTACAAAATGATTTGGTAGTGTTGTTTGCTACAGGAAAATTTAGCAACTCCCTATGAAGTTTGTGTACTGCAATTTATGGAGGACGAATTGACTTGAATATTTCAAAATATGACTCCCAACACCCCTGACATGCTCCTCAACACAATATATGATTTACCTTCCCTTCCTTCACTCGAGTTTGCAACATTTTCACAAACTGACAGTTGAAAAACCAATCTAAAAGGGTTTTGACCGTATTCAAAACAAGGTACTCTGTTTTAGTTTAACAATGCCCAATTTGTTGTAAGTACCATGCATTTCTCACTCTAGGACACAATGAACAACTTCATAGCATTTTTAAATCCGATACAAAAAAATCCAAAAAAGAAACTAGACTATCACCCACAATGATTGAAGCCACGAGGGTTCAATTTCTGAATACAAATTGGTTCACAAGTTACAATATATCAAAATGATCAAACATACATGAATATAATTGCAATTAATAACAATTCATAGTAGAAATCAATATGATTTAACCACGTATTTCAATTCAATTCAAACCATACAGTCTTACAGTCCAATTTCTGTTAATTTACACCGTTAACACATAAATACCTTCCAGTTCACACATATTTGAAGGTACAAGCATATTTTAAAATTTCATAATTGTAGATACACAGAGAAAAAAATGAGTTCATTTTCTTATGCTCTTTTGAAACTTCAAAACACTCTTTCCTTTATTTCCACAAAGAAAAATAATTGACTATGACAACCAAGAGTCATGAAATGTGAATTGTTTCCCCTTATCCACAGAATAAGGGAAAATCAAAAATATATTTACAATAAAAAATAATTTCTTCAACTTATTTCTAAAAAATAAAATCTCACTCCTAAATTAAACATTTACAATTTCTTAACAAAACATTTACATTTTTTTCTTAGCATTACCACGTGATAATCCCATCACATTGGTAATATCTCATCAAAATTATTTATATCTTGTGATTGGCCTAAGCACCAACATCATACTCCCCAGGAAAAAATATTTATGAGCTCCTACTCATAATGTCTTCTACAGAATAATGTGCTTTCTGTAGAGGTGCAACATTCATCCAAGTATAACCTCAACCAGACGGCCTTTCCACTTCACCAAGTATTCCAAATATTCCTTTCCTCTTGTTTTCTTGGCAACCTTTGTGTCCAAAATCATTTCAGCTTCTAATTTTTTTTCCTTGAGAATTTGTTTTACCCACTGTTTCTCATTGACTTCATTAATTTCTGCGTTTACTATAGATTAATATTTATCACAGACTTGATAAGGATACAAATCACTAACATTGAAAATTGTGAGATAATTATTGTTGAGGAGGTAAATCCCCTCTACGGATAGAGGCGATCCCTACTAGCCCAGATCGGGTCTAGCAACAATCAAACACGCTACAGTGCAGGTTCCTAATCGTAAATAAACCGACTTGCGAGGAAGGCTTACCTGGAATCCAACACTATTGTTTGTAGAAGAGGTGGTGCTCCCGTTCCTTTGCCCTGGCAGATCACAATCCTCATGATCTTCGTGATCGGACACCTGCACATGCAAGAAACAACACAAACGCAAGCATAAAACCCAGTACATACAACTATATTTCAGTTGAAGAGGACATAACTCATGAACATGATTAAGAACAAGAGTGGAACCATAACCGATAGTCGCTGATCATTAATGAGTCAAAAAGAAGAATACATCCAAAGCTTCGACGCCGAATTCTCCTTTGGCGGGTCGTCAGCAAAACATGTCTCGATAAAGCCTGTCAAGGATGGGACAAGCCTCTCTCTCCGGATACTTGACAATAGTCTCCTTGCTTGGATTTGACCTTAAGGGAATCAAGAAGGCTCTTGCAGCATAAGGATGTGAAAGCTCTTGGGAACCTGGAGATTAGCTTGCCATGGAGAAGAGCAAGCTTTTGTAGAAGGAGGAAGGGGAGTTGGGATCCCTATAATTATGGGATTGGCCCTATCATCAAGGAAGCTTCCATGAGAGGTGGAAAACCACTTCCTCTCTATGGAAATCCGTAGCCAAACCTCCCAACTCAAGATAGAAATCAGTCCAGGAATTTGTTAGGATGAAACTTCCGCCTTTTATTTTTAAAAACACCTCTTAATATGGTTGGTGCGAGTGCGGCTCTATGACAGAGTGACAATTGGCGCGCCCTCTTTGGAGGATTTTCCCCCTTGGCGCGAGGGCTGAACTATGAAACCACGCCAATGGAAAAAGAGCTATTTTTAGGGTTTTTTGCAAAGGGATGTCTTCAGGGCAATGAAAGCTCATCTTCAGAGGGATGCAATGAAAGTATTTTCAAGTCTTGTCTCTGCTCACAGGTCATGGAATGAGCCCTCCAAGGTGCGGGATGGGGATTGCAGGGACGCTGACAAATTGCTATGTAACAGATGCCCCCTAAAGCATGAGACCCGAGAGAGAGAGAGAGGTGAAATGCTTTACGAGAACATGCCGACTGAAAACACTGCCATCGGAAAACCTGCGGGCGAAGTACAACTGATGTCTCAGATACATGAAATATATGCGTGGTATGGGCGCAGCCATCCATAACAGAGTATACCATAATAGAGATCCAAGGCATGGATGCAGCCATCCAGTGAGGATCGATAAATAGACTCAGGTATGGTCACATCCATCCAATCAGTGAGTCATGTAAATAATAATCCACAATATCGCAGCCTGGATTACAACAGACACAATCTAGGTTCTTGCGTTCCATCTCGACCCGAACAAAGTACAAGTTCAAGCATGCGAATATGTGAGTTGAAGTCGAACATGCAAGAATCATCGTCTGATTACCAGCCAATGATGAAAGCTGTTAACAGACGCAAGAGGAACCACCAATAATGACAATGGCCCTCAAGGTACTATAGGTACAATCTACGGTGTGCGAATCAATGAGCTGGCGTCGAACACCCGTAGAATCACTCGATCGGAGGCCAATGATGAAAACCTCACGTCAAATGCGACGAACCTGCCATTGA
Source organism: Pinus albicaulis (assembly GCA_034641835.2). Lineage (NCBI taxonomy): Eukaryota > Viridiplantae > Streptophyta > Pinopsida > Pinales > Pinaceae > Pinus > Pinus albicaulis. The sequence goes on from CM076572.1 coordinate 1,163,255,238, forward strand.
GGCATGCAGGCTCCAAGGTACCATAAGGGAGTCTCTAGATCATCTTCCTGGATAATGAGCTGAAATCGACAGGAAGTGACCTCGATCGAAGGTGGGCCATAGTGTTTCCCACATCAACAACATGAGACAGAGGAACATGATTTTTTTTGTGAATCAGGATCAAATGAGAATCAGAGGAAGGTTGATATCTTGCGGAGGTCAACTTCTGTTGAACATATAAACGGCACGACAGTGGACTTGGCAGTATTTGACATCAACGGATCAGAGGTCATGGTGACGAGGCAATGAGCAGATGAGAGGTCAAAAGGGATTATCCAAACCCACGGAGGCAAGTGAAGAAAGATATGAGATATCCCCAACCCGACACGAATGCAGACAAGTGCCATGTTCAAGAGCGACATACTGCCGACACGACAATGATGATGGTTCCATTTTCCCCCACCATTTCTGGCGAGTACCCCAATTATTTTTGAGAACAAGCTTGAAGGGGATAGCATATGCTTGTAATATAAGTCTGCCCTTCGAGCGAATCCATCCTAGTACATTTAACGAGCCCTAGGAAGGAGGAACTCGGAGAACATCATTTCGACTAAATCCAATGTCATCAGGGTTTAACGAGTCTGACAAAGGAAGAACTCGACGTCTTTTCATATTTAGAGAGTTTGAAAAGACAACAAAAAAGTAAACTCCAGCGGTCCCTTTTCGTAAATAGTTCCTCGGACCCGAAAAGGTAGAAAACAATATCCGAGAAAACCTCCTAGTCGCGATAGGCTAGGGTATTCCTTTTTCGTAAATAATCCATCCCAGCCCGAAAAACGGGTAAACATATACTGGGTAGATGTCGATTCGTGTCCACTTTAACAAGATCGAAACGACAAGGGCCTCGGAAATCTTTTCATGTTTAGAGAGTCAGAAAAGAGATGAAAGATGACTCCAGAGTGACTTTCTCGTGTATTTACCAAGTCCAAAAAATTATAAAATACAACTCGTTTCACCGTTTAAGTTGCGTAAAAGACCTGTTGCTGCACAAAAAGCAAGTGTAAAACCCATTTCTGACACAAATATATTAAAATATTCAGAAAAATAACTATTTTGAGTTCAAAAAGTTATAAATATGTCAAATGGTAAAAATAAAATTACTTTTTACTATTTACCTCACCGAAGAGCAGCAGTGGTCCATTTTGTGTGCGAACTTCTGACAGCGATTGCGACCGATCCGGGCTACCATTCAGATTCTCGTCAGTTCCAGGTAAGAGGCACTTCTTTGTGCTCCATTTCAATCCATTTTTCATAGATTTTTATTGTATATTAGACTTCTTATAAGGAATTTTTGAATTTTAGGGCTCCGCCCATTAGCGCGGGTATCCGGCACGGACCCGCGCCAATGGAATTGTATTTCCAAAGGGCCCGCGCCAGCGGCGCAATACAATTTTCCGCTTGAAATTTTCATACAATGAATGAATTGAATGAATTTTTAAAGATGGCAGAGGTTTAATTGAAGTTTTTTGACCATGTAAATGCAGGCAACCGATCAAAATGGTCATTGAGTGGAAAGAGAGGGAGCACGGTGAAGAGGATGAATAAGCCATGGAGAATGAAACTTGCATGAACGCCCGCAAGAACTGTGGGCTAAAAAAGTTCTTCCTGACACCTTGTTTACGAGCTCAGCCTGAGCTCCTACAGTACCTGATCAGCATATGGGACGAACAGGAACAAGTGTTCAAGTTACGGGACCAGGTATTAGAACTGGAGGTATCTGACATATACTTCATAACCGGATTATCGCGCAGAGGTCTGGTGCCCATATTGACAGGGAGCAGACCGTCTTGTGAGAAGATGGAGCAAGTGATGGCACGAGTGTGCCCGAGGGCACGACTGGGATCTGGAAGTGGGAAAGTAGACATTCACACCATTCCTGATCTAGCACTGAGAGTGGTGCTGCATACCATCACGCGGGCTGCGGGGTCGCAGGCACCGCACGAGGCAACAAAGGCCCAAATTTTGCTAGCCTTAGAGTGTATGACTCCCCTATTGTTTGACTGGGCCACAACAGTGATGATAAACATGAAAAGACAGCTTACGAAATGCAAGCAGGCCAAGCTGAAACATTTTGTCTACGGTTCCATCCTGGTATCGTTCATTCTGGAACGATTACCAATCTTCCAGGGCCAAGGGGCCATAGTAGCTGAGCCGATTCCACGAGAGCCAAGAATGGCTCGCTGGGCAGCACTGATGCCCAGAGCTGGAGGGGGCCAACAGATGTCCTGGAGGTCGAAGTTTTTTGGGTGGTTGCGGCGTCAGTTGATCGTAGTGGAAGACTGGCCCCGGTACCGATTTCCCTGGTGATCCAGATCTCCCACTGCCGGAGGGAGATGATTGGGACGAGGAGTTGGGTATGACCCCTTCTCTTTTTGATTTTATATTTTATGATTTTTTTGTTAATACATGTTCTTCCTGACACATTTTATATGTATGCAGACGTGGGTCCAGAGAGACCAGCCGGTATGTCTCCTATCGCACGGAGGACTCTTCCCGCACCTGATCCTCAGGCAGAGGGTGCAGAGGGGGGGGAGTTAATCCAGAATCTCGAGGGCATTGCCCGAGGGATCCCAGACTACGCCCGGCTGGCGGATGTACCGATGGCGTACCAGAGACATACGGTGGGAGTGCCTAGTCGCCTCCACCGACTTCTGAGACACTTAGTGCGTGCAGTCACTTGTTATCATGAGCACCATGCGGATTAGACTCCTAGGGCTTTTATCATGCATATTTTTTGAGAGACATATCTTCTCCGGATGTATTAAGGCAAACATGTATATTTTTTGATTCTATGCGACGCACACTATGTAAACATTTCGATATCTACATATATACATATCTATTTCTGGATGGATATTTCTTTTCACGTGATGTTGTTTTACAAATTGCGCAAATGTCTATCTAATACCAAATTAGATATTTGCCTTTATCAGTGAAACGGCAATCATTTGCACAGGTATATGTTGATATGTAATATAGTCAAAATTTCTTTCAGTCCTGCTGTGAATACGCAGATACGGTATTAAAAATGAATTGGTTTTGTGGTGGAATAATGACCATTCGTTGTAATACTACAGAAGTTGCGAGTCCAAGATACATTAATTCACAGATACCAAGGTTTACTACCTCGGTTAATAATTCTAACACAGCACTATATTCTGCGATGTTGTTTGTGGTACGTCCTAGACACACTCCTTGCAGGTTGATCAACTCACCAGCAGGATCATAGATTACCCAAGCCGTAGAAAGACCGATTCACAGTGACGGGAGGGCACATCATATGAAAACAACAAACGGTTGTTATAAATCTGCACAATCGAGAAGACCGTCCAGCAGAAGATGTTTACATCGCAAACCACACCACACTTGCACACAAATGAAAAACACACACTTATGTACACACACCACACCAAAAATCACTTCAGGCGTAGTATTTTTTGAGTTACAGCCCATTTTTGGGCTGCGCCAGCGGAACTCCTTGTTAATCTATAAGCTCATAAGCCCCGTTCTTCAAAACGTGTTTTACTATGTAGGGCCCATGCCACATAGGTTGGAACTTACCGGCTCCAAGCTTGTCATGCGCTTGATCGTATAGGAGGACGAGGTCTCCTTCGATAAAGGAACGTGGAGAAACGGATTGATCAAAGTGAGCTTTGACCCACTTCTTTTGTGCTTCAATTACTAAAGTAGCTAAGCGGCGGGTTTCATCTAACCGTTCCAGATACAAAAGATGCTCTTCCTCAACAGAAGTGTCGGGTAGAAGTTCTACAACTAATTTCAACGAAGGAATCTCGCATTCAACTGGAAGAGTTGCTTCCAGACCATATACCAATTGAAATGGTGTGAATCCAGTTGCACTCTTTGCAGACATCCGGTATGCCCATAGAGCTGAGAACAGTTGGAGGTGCCAATTGGATTTGTGGATACCAACTGTTCGTTGAAGCATAGTGACCAGAACCTTGTTCACTGCTTCAACCTAGCTGTTTGCCTGAGGGTAATATGGCGTTGAGCTATCGTTATGTAAGCCCAACTTTGAAGTCAGCTCAGCCATCATATAATCTCGGAAATGAGTACTGTGGTCAGTAACGATGGCTTGCGGGACCCTGAAACATTCAATGATATGGTTGAATATGAATTGGGCAGCTGTCTTACCGTCGGCAGCTAGTCTAGGCATCGCTTCGGCCCACTTGGTGAAGTAGTCGACAACGACAATGATATACGCATGCCCCCTGGCCGAGTGAGGGTTACACGTCATAAAATCCACGCCCCATTTCGCAAAAGGGCCGACGGTAATAACAGGATGCAAAGGGAGAGGCGGCGCGCGCATCTTGCGCTGAAACACCTGGCACGCGTGACATTTACGGACTGCAACGATACAGTCTTTGAATATGGACGGCCAGAAGTAACCTGCTCGCAGAATTTTCTGGGCAGTAGCATATCCGGACATATGTCCACCACAGGCACCACTGTGGCAGTCATTTAGGACCCTTTCAGCCTCTTCCAAGGTTAGGCACCGACGGAGCACCGAATCTACTCCAACACGGTATAAGGTATCTCCTATGATGCGATAGGGTTGAGACTGATGCCGAATTCGACGTCGGGCATCTTTAGTAAACTCAGACCGAAATGTGGAGGTCTAAAGATACACGATTATGTCGCCATACCAAGGGTTGCGAGTACTGATGAGGAAAAGAGTTTCGTCCGAGATATGATCCTCGGAGTGTGAAGGAGTGGAGTCTGTCGGGAGTGAGCATATAAGATCCGCGAAAACAAGTGATTTGGTTGACTTAGCAGTGGTGAACTCTAAGTCAAACTCCTGCAGGATTAAAATCCATTTGGAGTATTTGCCCCCCAGTAATTGTCGAGAGAGAATATATGTCATGGGGTTGCAATCCAAAACCACTGTTATCGTACGCAACAGGATGTAGTGGCGAAAACGCTGCACAGTGTGTACTGCGGCTAACACCAACTTCTCGACATGAGTATAACGCGTTTCTGTATCGAGAAGGTTTCGTGATAGATAATAAACAACATGTTCATTACCATCATCATCATCCTGCACCAGAACCATAACTATGGTGCTAAACGCGGCGGTGAGATACAAAGTGAAATCACGACGATAGTCCGGAGGATGAAGCAAAGGAGCATTAACGAGTAACGCCTTCAGCTTCTCAAAGGATTGTTGAGCAATTTCGTCCCAATGGAAGGGAACATTCTGCTTTAATAGGCACGTGAATCCTTTGGCCACCTCGGCGTAGTTCGGGATAAAGCGTCGAAGGAAGTTCGCTTTTCCTTGCAGACTCTGCAACTGATATAACGAGGAGGGTGATGGGAGGTTGATGATGGCCTCGATTTTTAAAGGGTCAAGGCGAATTTCGTCTTTGGAGACTATGAATCCCAAAAGACGGCAAGAATCGACGCAGAAGACGCACTTATGAGGATTAAGCCTAATATTGTAGCGCCTACAGCGAAGGAAAATCTGGCGGAGGTGTTCAGGGTGGTCCTCTCACCTAGCTGAATGAGTTGGAAAGTCGTCCAGATAAGGCTGAACGATATGGCGAATGTCATGAAAAGCGTAAGACATCGCACGTTGGAAAGTGGCTCCAGTGTTCTTCAAGCTGAACGGGAGCTTTTTATATGCGAAAGTACCCCACGGACAGATGAATGTAGTCTTATGTTGATCCTCAGGTGCAATATTGATCTGATTATACCCTGAGAAACCGTCCATCAAGGAATAAATCTCACTTCCAGCACATTCGTCAATGATCTGGTCTATGAACGGAGTGGGATAGTTATATTTTGGACAGACTCGATTGATGTCGCGGTAATCAACACAGACCCTAATAGTTCCCTGCTTTTTATTGACAGGGACAATGTTGGAAACCCATTCTGTGAGGGGGATGGGATAAATAAAGCCCGCGTTCAGAAGTTTTTCAACTTCTGCCTTAATTGCAGCAGCTTTACGAGGATGCATGGGGCGTAAGCGTTGGCGCACGGGCTTCGCACCAGGGTAGGTTGGAATCTCATGCACTACGATACTGGGATCAATCCCCGGCATTTCCTCGTAGGACCAGGCGAACACATCTCTAAATTCTTTAAAAAGATTAGTATAGACTTGAATCTCATCAGGAGAACAAGCCACTCCCACGTGTATATTCTCAACGATCCCCGGTTTAACGGAGATGTTGATCGGGATGGTTTGAGTGATATTACTCAGGTTTCCCTCTGAAAAAACCTCGTGCGTCAAGATGGGCGTTTGGAGAGGAGGAGTAGGAACCTGAGATGCATAACGCTCTAGACAATTTGACATTGCCCCCAAGCTAGGCATGAAAGAGGAGCGATGATGTCCATCACCCCAAGGCAGCTCCTCAAGAGACATAGTTTCAATGATGGCTTCATCGGAAGGAAAAGTCTCTTTTAGAGGATCAGGTGAATCGGCCTGACCAAGCCAGGGGGATTGAGAGTAGACATCTAGAGCCATGCTCAAAGGAGCATGCTGAGGAGGTGGAGGATCAGATGCTGTAACAATTTCATAGTAGCTAATCTCTACTGGAGTCAAGGGCATTGATTCTCCAAACTCAAACACCTGCTCAGGCGTAGGGATGAGCCAGGGTTCATCAGACCTGGAAATCATGTTAACTTGAGCGGTGTGCGGTGGTGGTGCGGGAAAGATACCCATGAGGATGGGGTCTTTGAAGAGACCGGGTCCTATACTGTCAGGGGGATTTGGGATTTGATCCACGTATGGTACGTTGTTCTCGGAGGTGGAGGTGAAGAAGGACAACTGATCCACCGTGACGATTTTGCCCTCGTGAGGGAACTTAAGAAGTCGAAAGATGGTGGACGGCACGCATAGCATGGCATGGGTCTAGCTGCGGCCGAGAAGTATATTGTAGTTGAGCCTGGCGTCGACTACTTCTACTTCTACGTTGACAGTCTTCCCCTGTAAATTAATCGCTAAACTCTCGAGAACACCCAGGGGTTTGGATTCCCGACCATCAAATGCCTCGAGGGCATTGGGAGAGGACGAAAGGGCCATAGAGCCAATGGCCTTCCAGCAAGCGGATGACATGACGCAGGTAGAAGCACCTTCATCCACAACGGCCCTATGGATGTTCAGACCGTTGATCCCGACTTGAATAACAAGAGCGATCTGATGTGGAAGTCGGGGGGTGAAATTCTCTAAGTCGAAGGTGAGAAGACTCGAATCGGCGGGATCAATGCCACCGATTGCAGAAAATAAAGCATTCCGTTGTGAAGGACAACTTTGAAGAACCTCTAGTGTAGACATGGCAGAAGGCGCCTGTGCCAAATCCTCAACAATACTGTAGTGCTAAGCGGCACGGGCATTCATATTATAAGAAGATCTTCGAAGAACACCTTTAGAAGGTGGCTTCACAACAGGTTCAGGGGTAGGCTTCTCGATTTCCAACGAACCGGAGACAGGTGGGGGAGGTGGTCCGTCCGCAACTACCTTCCTAGGTGCCTGCCGCGATTCGTTGTAATCCTTCGAACGAGTGGCAATAGAGATGGGTGCAGCACCATTCATCATACAAACTTGGGACCCAAATGGTGCAGATGGTGAAGGCTGTTCAACCATCTGGGTCTGCTGAGACGGGAATGGCTCTTTAAAAAGTGTCGGAGTCCCTTTTGAGCCTTTGAGAAGTTGACTAACTTCGGATCGTCGTGGAAAATCCTTAGTATAATAGTCTCCTTCACAAATGAGGGAAGGGTACTTCGGTTTACGTTGAGAACCATCCTCAATACGAGATTTGGATTCTGGCTTTGGGGCGTCGGACTTAGATTTACCTTTTCCCTTCTTTTTCCCTTTGGAGGCTTTCTCCGTAGGATTGGCCTGAACGGCGTTCACCTCCGCGGTTTTTCCAAAATCTGACGGGGCGGGATGAGCAGGAGTATTGTTGGAAGAATTAGACTTCTGCTTCCCATTCGAAGATTTCTTCGAATTCTGAGACACAGAACCAATGACACCATCCACTGCAGGGGTAGGTGGGGCCTTAGAGGTTCCGGACCGTGGGGCATCAGGCAAGATATCATAAAGCGTGCCGGACTGAGAATATACAAGATCCAGATATTGGGCACGCGCAATGGCTTGTTCTTCCGTCACACACGCTCCCATCGCAATATCTTGAGCGATTTTATTCACGAAGGAGGTGGTGAACCAGTGAGTTAGTATCTGATCAGGTATATGAAACTTGATCAGTCTACGACGGCGCCACCACTCATGAATGTGATCGGAAATGTGAGTGGCCTTGTCCTGCTTCAAAGAAGTCAGGAGGTGCGTCCCGGCTTCATAACGAACCGGTAACTGAAAGTGCGTGAGAAAATCCATGGCTAAGGAATTGAAATCTTGGAAGATGCCACGGGATAACTCTATGTACCACTTAGCAGCAGCTCCAGTTAAAGTGTGCTGGAAAAGGCGTAAACGAATCGAATCGTCGACCCAAGAGTTAGACGAACACCAAAGATGATACGTCATTACATGCGCATGGGGGTCTTCTCCAGCTTTTCCCTCAAACTTGGGGCAATCACCTGGTATCTTGGTAGGAACCGGAGGCCCATACGGATTATGCAAAATCGGATCATTATTCAATTTTGAAACGATTGACAGCACCAATTGGCGAGGCAACAATGGCTGATTATTAGGCATACCAAGCTCGGGATGGAACCCGGTACACATGCTCCCACATTTGGTTTAGGAATATCCTTTGCTCGGTTAGTTGTCCGTGGGGTCCCGACCCATTAGGGGCGTAGGTTGTATAACGGTGATTTGGCTGCGGTAACCAACATGGGGCTTGATAACAGTACGATTACGATTATGTCGGCCCCGGTCTTAAACGACATTGGATTTGTTTGCTGGTATGATGGAAACCGGGTGGAGGAGGATAATACTGAGAGCCTCTGGGGTGGTTATATTTCGGTTGAGACTGACCATGAGGAGAATAACCACCCTGAGGATGAGTCCATGGCAGTGGGTGGAACCTGCAGACATTCTTGTTGCTTGGGATTGATTTATTTCTGACATCGAATGGATCTAATTTGTGGCGGGGTTAATGGAATGGCTTGAACTTCTACAGGTAGACGAGGTTGACCAATTTGAAGGGGTTACTGGGTGACAAAGGTTGACCGAATAAACGGAGTTGCGCGGAGTTGACATTTGTAAAGGAAACCAGGTTATCTGGGATGGGCTGGTTGGACTGGAGGCGGAACACCAGGTTGTACCGGATGGGCTAGTTGGCCTGGTGGAGGAATAGGGCCAGGTGGTTGCTGGTAACCGGTTTGACCTGGAGCGGGACCATAGGGTGGTCCTGGCTGATATGCAACGTTAGAAACAACAGGATACTGCGGTTGCATAGGTTGAGAAGGCTGGATTTTCCCCCCAGGACCATAGACCAGTCTCGGTTGGTACCCCGGCTGAGGCTACACAGGTTGACCGGAAGGGCTGTAATGTTGTCCTTGCGGACCGTACGATGGCCCTTGCTGGTCCGCAGGATAGCCTTGCATGGGCTGCCCCTGTGGGTCATAGGGATAGCCAGGTTGGCCCGAAGGTTGGCCTTGGAAAGGTTTCTCTTGTAGGTTATAGGCCTGGTTATAAGGTAAACCTTGAGCATGGAGGTAAGCCTCAGGAGCGGGTAGACGCAAAATGTCCCCGTGCTCATCATACTGACCTGGAAAAGCATACACGGGTGTACCATCATGTGCATAGTGCGAAAAGTAAGAGCGGTTGGGATCTTGGGAGGATGGTCCAACCTCGGGATTCGGCTGTTGCAGGGACAACCAATACTCCTCCGGAGAGATGTTCTCCGGTATAGCAGTCGCTAAATAGACGTCTTCAGGAGACAGCATAGCCCTGGTGGAGGGTGCCGTGACAACGGGTGTAGAGGCGGCCACACAAAGAGTGGGTCGAACGGGTACAGAAGTAACGGGCGTCTGAGGAGACACCCTTGGTGAAGGAGCAGTTGGCCTCGGAGAAGGAGCTGACACTCCCATAGAGGCAGTGGCAGAAATGATCTGACCCAAGGACCTGTACCCCAGTGGAAATGAGGGACTGGACGTTGACATGATAGTTGTTTCAGAGTTGTCTCCCGAAAATAATCTTCATGGGAAGAGCTGATAGTCTTCACCAGACGTTGGGATTTCCTCACCAAAATCACTCATGTTTGAGCCTGCCGCTAGATCTTGCAATAGATGGCGAAGACTAGGAGGAAAAACAGCAGCTATAAAAGGCGAACCCAATGTAAGAGAAAGGAAATCAGCTCCTAATCTCAATTCAGACACAGGGTCAGAAAAGGGCCAATTGAACTCAACTGGTCCCCCAAAGGGTTGCTCAGAAAGAACCGGTCCCCCTTCAGGAAACTTGGAAACAATGAGTTGTTGTGGTTCAGCAGAGGATTGGGAAACCTCTGATGAATCGTCCGTGTAAGGACTACCAGTAGACGAAACCGAGGGTTCCGCCACTGTGGCAGCAACGACAAGAGAAAAAGATCAAACACACACACACGAAATTTAGAAAAAAGTCAAGACCTGCACGATCAAACGGTCAGCCAGAAAAATCTAACGGGGCGTGTGATGCGTGGGTGATTGAGCCCTACCACATCGCAAAATAAACTTCCATAGTTTCATGTTTTAAGTCGCTTGATCAAAAGGTGACTCTATCTCTTTCAAATTTGACACAAGCGTGAAAGGACAAGCATGGTGATCCTTTCAAATTTTAAGGAGTCGGATAGGATCGAAATGACTACTCGGGAATACTAGGCAAAAGGGTGTACCAAATAACTTGTGAACTATTATACACGGTATATGTCAATAGTGAAAGAAATCAACGAGGACTTTCCGTACGTACGGGCAATGCTCTCCCCAAATGCGCATTTCCGATTGTATCACGGGTATGGGCGGCAAACTCGGCCTACTATGGATAAATTATAAACATGGGGTCTCCCTTTATATACGCGACGATGCGGGGAGCACAAGTCCGTACTAGTCTTGTCTAAACCAAGAGGGCGAACGTGACTACTAGGTTTTAAGGCAACGAACACGTCTCTAGCCTAGACCTCTAAATGTGTTTCCTTAGATTTCAATGCTGCCTTAGTGTAAATTGAGTGAATTTTAAAGTTTATCTTCAATTACGTTTCAGTTTTCAGGCCCTAACGAATGTAATGTCTCAAAAATCTCCTAAATGCAAAACTATATGCCACAGTATATCATTTCGTTCGATGAAAGCTAGCTACAAAAGAGTTGAGAGCTTTTTACACAAACAAAATGATCGGAAGACAATCAATGATATCTCTAATGCAACTAATGAAATCAAAAACTTTTCTTTCAAATTCACTAATTACTAATAACATCGAAAAGATTTCAATTTTCACTAATCAACCAAAAGCAAAAGAGATTTTTTTTTTTCCAAATGTTTGATAGCTAGATGCACTAAACAAACCGAAAACAGACGAGAAGAAATTCGAGAAATGATATTAAGAGAGCAAAAACAAGCAAATTTCACTCAATGGCACAAACAATCAGATCTCAAATCGACCAAAAGTCTCTCAAAACCAAGAAAAGTCCCAAAGACACCAATGAGCCGTGTAATCTAGGCCCAAAATGAAGCAAAGCGAAATTCGAATGAAAACAAAATCAGTCACTCAAAAAGCGCAATAAGATGATAGACAACTGTCAAACGAATGCAAGGAAGCAATCCCAAAGTCGACTGAACGAACGAAAACCAAAAACTCCCAAGGGAGGCTCGACTCACAAAAGCACCTAGATGCCCTAGGGCTCGAATGCAAAATCGAAAGAAATAGGCAAACAACCAAAGGATGGAGGTTACAATCAGTCAAACTAGACTCCAGTGCACTCAAACAGCCAAAAAAACAAGATCAAAATCACAAGTCAGTCCCAGAAAGCATGAAACACAGCAAACCCTAATAGCTCACAGGATTGGCGCGACTGTGAGCTTGAAATTAGCGCCAGAAAGGAAATGGCGCGGGTGATACACAGGCAACCTGCGCCAATGGGCGCGACTGTCACACTGAAAAGTGCGCCAGCCGAGTTTACTATGGAAAAATGAAAAACAAGCAACCTCAGACACAGACAAGTGATGACAAGGCTAAAACAAAGCCAAACAAACAGGAAAAACCAGTCCAAAGAGCTGACCAAGCAAGCAAGACCAAGAAGTTGACCGAAAAGAGAAGACAATACTCCAAGTTGTTCAGTCCGTAAACTAAACCGGAGATTGACTGAAGCAGCGTTGATCTACTCTGCTAATGCAGAGCAAAAGCGTTTCGAAGGCTATCTGGCTGTGCTTCAGGCTCCGTCTATAGCTTACAAATCAAACAACAAGCTGAATCCCCAGCGGAGTCGCCAAATTGTTGAAGAGGTAAATCCCCTCTGCGGATAGAGGTGATCCCTACTAGCCCAGATCGGGTCTAGCAACAATCAAACACGCTACAGTGCAGGTTCCTAATCGTAAATAAACCGACTTACGAGGAGGGCTTACCTGGAATCCAACGCTATTGTCTGTAGAAGAGGTGGTGCTCCCGTTCCTTTGCCCTGGCAGATCACAATCCTCACGATCTCCGTGGTCGGACACCTGCACATGCAAGAAACAACACAAACGCAAGCATAAAATCTAGTATATACAACTATATGTCAGTCGAAGAGGACATAACTCATGAACATAATCAAGAACAAGAGTGGAACCATAACCAATAGTTGCTTATCATTAATGAGTCAAAAGAAGAATACAACCATAGCTTCGACGCAGCACTCTCCTTTGGTGGGTCGTCAGCAAAACATGTCTCGATAAAGCCTGTCAAGGATGGGACAAGCCTCTCTCTCCGGATACTTGGCAATAGTCTCCTTGCTTGGATTTGGCCTTAAGGGAATCAAGAAGGCTCTTGCAGCATAAGGATGTGAAAGCTCTTGGGAACTTGGAGATTAGCTTGCCATGGAGAAGAGCAAGCTTTTATAGAAGGAGGAAGGGGATTTGGGATCCCTATAATTATGGGATTGGCCCTATCATCAAGGAAGCTTCCATGAGATGTGGCAAACCACTTCCTCTCTATGGAAATCCGTAGCCAAACCTCCCAACTCAAGATAGAAATCAGTCCAGGAATTTGTTAGGATGAAACTTCCGCCTTTTATTTTTTAAAAACACCTCTTAATATGGTTGGCGCGGGCACGGCTCTATGACAGAGCGCCAATTGGCGCGCCCTCTTTGGAGGATTTGCCCCCTTGGCGCGAGGGTTGAACTGTGGAACCACGCCAATGGAAAAAGAGCTATTTTTAGGGTTTTTTGCAGGGAGATGTTTTCAGGGCAATGAAAGCTCATCTTCAGAGGGATGCAATGAAAGTATTTTCAAGTCTCGTCTCTGCTCACAGGTCACGGAATGAGCCCTCCAATGTGCGGGATGGGGATTGCAGGGACGGTGAAAAATTGTTGTGTAACACTAGGGTTTCTGTTTATGGTTTTTGATGTGCAAGTCATTCTGTGTAGTAAAGCAGACCTGAAGGTTCCCACTTCATTTAATTCTCTCTCGGGGTGTGGAAACATGGTTCCAGCACCCCCCCATACTACTTCGGGTGAGACTTTGGCCTGCGCAAGCAGTTCATTGCCAAAAGGGCTAGTAGTAAGAGGGTTTTGTTGGTTACACACTAACTTTAAACTTGGGTAAGGACCCCTCAAGCAAAAAAATATGAAACCTAGTTCCATTGTCCAACACGATCAAGGTTATGATCTCACTTTTTATGCTAAATAATGCGAAATAAGGAAGACTGATTTAGGAAGAACAATGGAAAAATAAATAAGGAATCTAGGAACTGTATATTTTATTAATAAAATTCAAGGATAAAAATGCTATATTCGATAGAAATATGAGAGTTAGTTATGGCATAAAAGGTTAGGAAACTTGAGCTTTGATAGTTTAGTAAAAATAAACAGAACATAAACAGTGAGAGATATGCCCAAAATATCAAAACCAACAAGTGTCATTTGTGAATCTTACAAACATGGTAAACATACATGAGTGAGCTTCAATTTAAAGGAGTGCTCTACATCAAAAAAATACCAACAATTTAAAGATCTATGTGGACCAACAAGAATACCAAAATTGCAAAGTGAAAGGTACTTTATGTTGTTTATTGATGATTATACTAGAATGATATGGGTTTCATTTCTTAATTTTAATTTGTCATCTCAGGGAAAAATTCCATCCTTGGGACATCCTTCCTCATCCAAAGAAGACCGTCTTTGAACTTGGAATAATTTAATTTGGTTAAGGAAAAAAATATTTTTAATGTGAAAACCCACACGCGCAAAAAAATATAGGTCGGACTAAAGGACAATTTGGGTCTCCAAAGGAGCATATAAATACAAGTCAAGGAAACCTCATTTGGACATCGCATCACAAGCATAGTATTCTCTCTCTTATTTGGATTGGTTCATACATGTATGCAATTGAGAAATCCAATCTCACACATGCGAAGGGAAAGAGGCAATTTTGAAATTTTGCATTGACATTTAGTTTGGATGACTATTGACCATTTGAATTGCTTTGATTTGCATAATTTAGATAATTGGAGGCCAATTTTTTCTGTGGAGGAGCCGAGATTTTATAGGAACTTTTGAATATTTCTGACCATTGAGTTTGACCTCTAAAATATGAAGTTGACTACAAATTTCTTCTCTCTCCTTTGACTAAGTTTGATCGAGTCATTGGGATTGTTTTGACTGAGGTTTGACTAGCTTGGAACACCAAATATTTTTATTTTTGAACAAGATCTTTGTAGGAGTTTTACCATTGACTATGGACTAGTTAGGCAATCTTTGACTATTTTTTACTTGGCAGAATTGCAAACTTTGACTTGCTGACCATATTTGACTTTGAGGCTCATCTATTGGATATTAATTGGTTAATCTCGTCGATATCCAAAGCATTCACTTTGACTCTTTGGTTAATTGAATCATTGTATCTCTCTATTGAACATTTTATGGCTATCTAATAGAAGAATAATTTGAAGGGTTTTCCCTCTTATGGGGTTTTCCTCTAGTATTTGACTAAATATTTTGTATATTGCTATTTCTCTTGATTGTCTTCTATTGAACATTGCATTTATTATTCTATAAACAACTATTATCTGTTCAATAATATTAAATTGATTTGAAATTGATTTCTAATTGAAGAAAGTATTGGGCTAAATGATTTTAATAACATAGAAAAATGGAAAAATAACATGGTATAAAAGCAAAGGTGAAGACAAGCACAAGGAGATAAGAGACTAAAACAATCACCTTTGAAGTAATCATTTTTAAAATAAGTTGAAGGAGCCTATTTTACTTGGTCAATATGTCTACCTCTTACTTCAAGGATTCTGAGAAGTTGGATGACTCGTCAAATTTTGCTTCTTGGAAGATCAAGTTGGAAGTGATATTGGATGAAAATGATGTCCTGGAATATGTGGAAGGAAAAGTTCCCAAGCCTCCGGAGAATGCTCATACTATTTCCAAGTCCAAATAGAAGAAAGGTGAGATCAAAGCCAATAAAATTATTATTGAATCTTTGAAAGATCATTTGCTTACTTATTTTGGAAAATTGAAGAAGTATAAAGATATATTTGATAAGCTGGTTGGAATGTATGAGGTCAAGAATTTTAATCATATCCTCTCCTTGAAGAATCAACTCAAGGAAATTAAGATGAAAAAAATGGAATTTGTGCAATCATATATCACGAGGATATCCATATTAAGGGATCAATGCAGAATCTTGGTGAGCCTATTTATGATAAAATGTCGACGTTGGTCACTTTTCAAGGTATTCCTCCTATTTTGGGAACCTTCATCACTACTATAAGAAACAATCATAAGTTCTCGACATTTTATGAGCTCATTGGAAAATGTAATGAAGAAGAAACCACGATGATTTCCAGAGGGAGGATTCAAAAGCATGAAGAAGGAGAGCTCTCTGCATTTTCCACTCAAGCCAAGAAGAGGAAATTTAAAGGGAGAACATATAATCCAAGAAAGTATTCTCTCGAATCCAAGGACTCCAAGAGAAGTTATATAAAATACAAGCCTCAATTTGAGTTCTTCAACTACCACAAGCATGGTCACTATGCCCGAGATTGTCCGGAAAAGAGAGATGTTCCAAGGTCCAATAGTAGCTTCAATAAAAACACACTTAATGATAAAATAATAGGTGTTAATAAATGAATAGGTGATGAAAGAATAAGAAGAGATGATCCTGATGATGATGAAGAAGGCTATCACCAACAAAAGAGATCAAGGAACTCAAGGAATGAAAACAATGTTATTTCTTCACAATATGAATATACTCTTATTTCTTCTCTTTCTAGTTCCTCTCCTCCAGATTCATGTGATATATGGTTAGTCAATAGAGGGGATTATAGACATTTCTATAAGGACAAGGAAGTCCTCTTAAACTTGGTTGAGAGGGAGTCAAATCTAAATATCATTTTTGGGGACAACTATACATATCCTATGAAGGGCTTTGGTTTTGTCAAATTTCATTTGGACTCTAGGTAATCCACTCTTCTTCATGATGTTATGCATGTTTTAGGACTAAATAAGAACTTGGTACCCATATCTGCCTTGGAATATAAAGGGATACGATTTTCCTTTTGTTGATGTTTTGAAATCTATCGCCAACAGTAGGGCATATCCACGGTGGAGAATCCAAATTAGACTCTACATCATTTGGTTTGAGGATCCAATCTGGTATGTAGGCCCGATTTCCGTTGATTTGGTGGAGATGGTTTTCAGACAAGGAGGGGACTCACTGAAAGAATAATGCATGGA
Organism: Pinus albicaulis; assembly: GCA_034641835.2. Taxonomy (NCBI): domain Eukaryota; kingdom Viridiplantae; phylum Streptophyta; class Pinopsida; order Pinales; family Pinaceae; genus Pinus; species Pinus albicaulis. The sequence goes on from CM076572.1 coordinate 1,163,272,102, forward strand.
TGTTGAACGGACACAAGTCAGTGGTTGACGAACCACCTGTGAAACATAACACCATGAATAGAAAAGTAGATTGCAAAACATGAAACTCACGAAAAGCATTGTTAGCAAAACTTTTACCAATATCATACTTATAATGATGTTACTTAACAAACGTGAAAATAGTTCACGATGGCTAAGTAGTTTACTTATAACCTATGCACATTCCAATTTTGATTTAAAGCAAATATCAACAAAGTAGTTCATTGACATATATTTAAAGTTAGAGCATCATATATCATCGACATGTTGCAAGAGAACTCATAACACAAGAGGATACACGAGTAGAAAAGTGCACCAATACTTGAAGAAGCATTTATTCAATGAAAGAGACAATATTCACAGCACGATCACACAAGAGACTTTTGTTGGATTCAATAGTGATATACAATATAATTTCTTGTATTCCACAAAACACATACATTCAATAAGAACAATATATCTCTCTCGAAAGTCCCAAAACCAAAAAAGGTCCTTTTCAATATCACTTGAGAATGTACATATAGGTTGAGATGACATTTGATTTGCATGTGGCCCTTGGCCTCCCCTTAACTCTTGGGCTAACTTGCGATCGAGGTTTCTTGTGACCTAGGGACTATTGCAACCCATGGAAAATTGTAACCTATGGACTCCGCCATGTTTTTCTTGAGATGTGGTTTAGTTTCCCCTAAGCTATCATCTTGTGCAACAAAAAATTGATGGTATATTATGTGCATCAACCTTATGCTAATGACCTGGTGATTGATAAAGTTGGGGCATCATTCTGTAACAGCTCCCTAAGGTAGGTCTGCCATGCCTTATATTATGCAGTTGTCGAGACCAACTGAGAAATGTCTTCCCCATGTATTTCAAAACATTCCAATGCGTTAGGAATCAACGTGACCCTCTTGGCATTGACCTGGTTGAATAAGGTGGCCAATTTCGTGTATATCTTAACAGGTTCTACTATGTACTACGTTATATTTTCCTTGGTCACCTGTAAGTCACTCGAGATGGAGGCTCGCTAGATTGGATCAAGAAATTCCTGAATTTCCTACAACACTTCTTCTCAGCTCCTTGGAGCTGCCAATATCCCAATAGATGATTTGTGATGGACCTTGTCCATTGCATCTATCTAGATGAGGAGATGATTATACGCGGATATAACTTTGTGCACATATTTTGCGAGCTTGTCCCGGGATTGGATCTTTATGTAGAGTTGTACTTTATCATTTTCTGTGGTGATCCAATCTTTCTTTTGCAAGGTGGCTAGCACCTCAGGGTACTTGTTATTCCATTCCATGATGTTATCAAAAGTTGTCAAGGCCTCCTTTAACTTGGATGATTTCTTCTTTATGTCCTATTTTATAACTTCCATAGGAATGACTGACTGACACAACTTCATCATCTCATCACAAAATAATATAATGTCTGCGCCTAACGTGTCAACTTCGCTTTTGATGGAAGCTTGTAGCTCACTTGCATTAGCGAGTGTCAATCGCAGCATTTTTTTTTCTTGCTATGGAGCCTTCATTCCCTCTTCCTCCTTGGTGGCCCTTTGTTCAACTAAGTGGAGGTTGATTTGTAGTTTTGAAATTTGTTTTCTCATTCTCCCTACGTTCACCTTGGTTGCAGCTACGAAGGTGGTTCCGGCCAAAGCAATCATTTCCGGATTGGTTCTAGTGTCTGTCCTTTTTTGTATTTACCGCCAAAGGTTCAGCCAGATTCCCGGCAAAGAATTTTCTCCTTTCTCGTCTGATCTTAAGGGTGAATTGATCGAATGAAAGTTGAGTTAAATCCAGTACCTCGTCTTCTCTTTCCTCTGAGAGGCCTAGCTCTGAAAGGGCAAATGACCACCACTAATAGGAGTGGACGGGGGAACTTTTAGTGGGGACAGGTCAATCTGCTCATTGAGGTGTAGCTACTGCGTCCTGGTGCTCTTGGCTTCCCTATTTTTTTCCCCTTACTTCCTTCTTTCTTCCTCCTCTTTCTCTTTTCTTTTTTCTTCCTTAGTTTGCTTCTCAAGCTCTTCCTAGTTCTTTCACTCCTCTTTTGATTTTATTCTCAACTCTTCGGATCTTCTTGGTTATTCTTCTACTTGCTTGGTTTGTGCCTCCTCTTCTTCCTTTCTTCTCTATTCTTCTCTTTGTATCCTCTGTTGTTCTTCTTCTTGTTGTTTTCTCCGCTGATATTCTTCTTGTTGTTTTCTCCATTATTGTTCTTCTTGTTGTTGGATTGTGGTGCCTTGTAACCTCTTAGCTTCCTCCTCCCTCTTCCTCCTAAGCTCTTATTTTTGTTTCATCGGGAAGGAATTCCTTTGTTCTAAGGTCTCACTATTCCCTTATTCTTATTGGCTAGTCGGAGAGTCTTCGATTGTCGTGTGTTTGGGTTTCTTTGACTTGGAAGAGGACCCTCCTATATGCATCCTTCTTTTCAAGGCCACATACCTCTCCTGAAAACTCACGTTCTCTTGGGAATTCCCCTCATGCTCCTCTTCCCCTTCTGGCTCTCCACTTGGACCTAGCTTCCTATTTGTGTTGTGCCAATTTATTATTTCGTCTTGAGGGTTTTTCTTTGTGTGTTGATAAGACCAATTAAAATTGGCGTTCTTACAATGGGCTGGTACGACCATCTCGGGGTTATAGGACCGAAAGTGCAGAGGTACGAACCAAAATCATTTCATCTATTCATCTTTTGCCTACACTTCCTTAAAATTTTCAGCAGTGTAAGCTCTAATAGTAAGAGGGAGAATCAACCAGGGCTTCTTCTTCCCTTTGCTCATTGTCTTTGAGAATCCGCTAGTCATCTAGTAGCATGCCTCTTGCAATAACAACTTATCGGTGACAAACCTTGGAATCTCTTGGGGAGGTTTGCATGACCCAAATACCAAGATGTACGTGCCTTCCTTTATTGTAAACTAGTGTGCTACCTTGATCATTATTTACATGGCTCTCCTCGACATGAAGGGAAAAAATGCCCTATGTAGCAGTAGGTACAGTGAGGCGATGAACGCATCTGATATGATATTGACGTCCTGCTTGTACTATGATTCGAAGGAATCTGGTAGCTTGTCCAATAGCTTGCACTCGGATAGGTCCAAGTTGTGGAGGTTCGACAAACTACCGAAGGAATCTGGCAGCCTCTCCAATATCTTGCACTCAGACAGGTCAAGCTGTGGAGGTTCGACAAGCTATTGAAGGAATCTGGCAGCCTGGCCAATTGATGGCACCCACACAAATCCATGTGGTAGAGGTTCCTCAATTTACCTAAAGAGTTTGGTCATGATTTCAATTGACTCACATGTAACACCAAGGCCTTCAACAAGTTCATATCACCGAATTCTTTGGGAAATTTAGCAAGAAAGAGGGAATCAATGACTATCTTTTCCAGGTGCTTCAGCTGCCCTATGGAATTTGGAATTCGGGAGAGGCAACTCGCATTAATTATCTCTAATTCCTGCAGCTGCAAAGGTTCCTGCATGATCAAGCATTTCGAGTGTAAGACAGATGGAAAACCGTTAGAAATAATTGGAGACCCTTGTATGCAATATTAATAGCCAATGAACACACTTGAACTCAAAATGTTTAGATTTACCTGCGATATGCCTTGCCATAATGTTTTCAATACACTCCCCTCCACTTTCAAAACCCTTAAATTCTAAATTGTAATCCAAGAAGGTAGACAAGTGTAGGGACAATGACGCCAAGAAAGCCATAAGAGATTTGGTGAGTGCACCCACAAAATACGATCTAACAAATGTCCTTGAGTCTCAACAAGTTGTAAATTCATGACATCACAACCATGAAAACGATAACGTTTATTGGATAATCTATTGTGAAGCTTCAATATCACGCGACTCCCCAACACTTCTGAGCTTGTCCCCACTCGTTCTGTGCTATGCCCCTCAGGGAGAAGCCAAATTCCCCGTGCTTTGGTTAAAACCTGTTCATTCGGATGGAGAATTAAGAAACTGTACACAACTTGCTATGGTTAAATTTAAATATTTTGAAGGTGAAAAACGATGGAGAAATTGAAAATTGTATACAGATTTCTATGGACTATTTAAAAAGTTTGGATGATTGAGGACTTACAAAAGAGTATTCATGCAACCAATCATCAATGTTCCTGGTGGGACACCAAAGACATCATGGGTTCTTCCTCTATAATGTCTCTTCCCATGCCGCGCACTTGATCGTGCATATGTATCACATTTTGATCATCCACTTCAACTAGACATTTTCCCTCTAAATTTGTAAGCCTCGACAATCTGTTCCACCTGGATTCCTTCCAAACTATTATGGCACTTGTTTTGTTTTCCCCTATGAAGAAAAAGGTGATATCTAAGAACATCTTCTGCTCCTCTGGGCTGAGTGCATCGTAACTAATTTTTAACATGCTCTTTATATTAGTCGAAACTTTTATTTGAAATTTAAATTCGAAAAGTTTAGCATCCCAATAGGTTTTAGGTTTTCTAAAGAGAAATGCTCCAATTACTTTTAAATCCAAAGGCAGTCTGTCGCACACCTCAAGAAACCGATCTACAAGATCTTCATATCCATGGAGTGGATTTTTTTGACAAAAGGCGTATGAAAAAAAGCGTTGTTGCGAGTTTTCTCTAGGAAGACCTGTTAACTTATAAATGCACAACTCTTTCACTCCTCATCTTTCTAGAACATATTTATACCAAGATGTAATTAAAATAAAAATATCTGATCTGAAGAAATTTTTAACGGCTAAAAGATCCTCTAGCTGATCCTCATGATCTATGTCATATAAAATTAAAAAGACATGAGTAGATTTGAGATGCTTTTCAAACTTCCCTATACCTTCATAAATGTTATTTATATCCAGATCTCTTTCAGGAAGGCCCTGAGTCAGGCCTCTTAGAAGCTCCCTTTGAACTGAATGTAATGATATTTTATTACCCTTTTCACTAACATTAGATAAAAAAAGGACTAATTTTCCTTCGAACTCATTCTATTGAAGAGTTCTAAAGCCAACGTTGTCTTCCCCATTCCACTAAGGCCGACTATGCCTGCAACTTGGATTTTTCGGCGTGCTGTTACTTGAACATTGTAGCTTCAAAATCTGTCACTTTCTCATATAAACCAGTGGGATGTTGGTCTACACACAACTCTGGTTTTTTAATTATTTTCACCACATGTTCAACGATCTTATCTATCATGTGCACCTCGTCACTAGATATTCAGCCACAAAAACACCAACATAAAATAAATAAATAATTGAAACCATAGGGAAAAGTATCATATATATTGTATAGATAAAGAGGGGTTTGGAGGTCTCTTAAACATACTCCTTTGGAGATAGAAACATGAAAACAAAGGTTTCGGGTCTTGATAAATTTGGTTGAGGTTGTTGTTAAGTTAGGATCAGAAACCACACAGAGGCATTTATTTATAACATGTGCTAAGGGTTTGGCAACAGCATGATACAAGATTTGTGTTGCAGACACCATCTCAGAAGAAACCAAAATAGAACCATGGGAGGATGGCACATAAGAAATCGTTGATGATGTGGCTAACACACAAAAACCAGTAGTTGAAATAGAGCAACCCATGGAATTTAACCTAGAAAACGGTACACAAGAACCTGTCAAAGTGGTTCCTGACACACAAGAACCAAAATTTGAGACAGAGGTTTCTAACGAAGAAAAATTAAGAGTTGATCCACACGAACCTATTGTTGAATCTGTTGATACACAAGAACCAGCATTAGAGGCATACTAGCTCAAAACACGAGATGATGTTACACCCTCTACTGCATTGAGATATTAAATAAGGATGTCATTTAGAAAGACTCTTGTTGATATCAGAATTGCAGAATTGGAAACAAATGAACTCTCCCTGAAAAAGGGAGTGATTTCTTTGGAAGAATATCAGAAGACTATTCATACCCTTAAGGATCAATGGGCCGAATAATTAATGACGGGAGAGCTGATAAAGTAGGGAAGTTAAGAAGAAAAAGTAAGAACAAAGACAACAACTACAACAGGAGGTCGAGAAACTGACCTAAGAGAAAGGTGAAATGTATGAGTTAGCCCTAAACATTTTAGGTTGCGGGGCATCATCTCTGTCCTACCTGATTTCCTTGTGGAAGAAATTTTATATTTTCATGTTGAGAGCTATCTTTTCAAAACATACCTTACAGGAGTGTTTCCACTAGAAATTTTCTTAATGTGTTTCGCTCATGCGATTTTGATGAGCATAGTTTGTTATGAGAACTCTTCCTGCATAATATATTTGTTGAGCATGCTATTTTGCAGATGATTGTAAACATTTTTTCCTACATTGGAGATTTGCAGCTACAAGATTTTATATCCTTTATGAGAATAAAGTTGATTGGAAACTCGTCATGAAATCATCTTTTATAAATGAAGAGAAGGAAACCTTGAGGGTGAGACTAGAACTCGGTATGGTCGTTGAATTGAGGCATGAATTCAAAAAGTTTCTTAGTAAACCTAACATGGTAGAACAATCATCCCTCTATAGGAGAAGGATTATTGGGTTTTGTCTTAATAATTTTTCACAATTGAAAAGTAAAGAATTAGTTGGAAGTCTGGAACGATCAGAAGCTTGTAGTGACACACTACAAGTAAGGGATCCCTTTTGGTTCCCCAATTTCATGATAGCTATTATTCGAGTCCCTGAATATGCATGAATTGTCAAAATGATGGGAGCTTTCTGGATAGGGCTCAAATTCAAGTTTCCTTTGATTTGGATCCCGGTTGAGAACTACCAACATTACTTCCAACTGAACAAATATGATGAACATTCCTAGACACATCAGCTCATGTCTACCCAGGATTATAGGAGAGAATATGAACACACTGCTAGCACCTATGATCTTACAAAACTACATCAGCAACATACCAGTGTCATAATAGAAAAGGTCCATGAACATTCAGAAGAATCTGCATGAGGACATGTAGTGGCTTCAGTTGTGGGGAGATGTTGTGATCTGAAAAGACTGTATTAATTTTTCTGTGCTAAGTTTCTTTTTAGTTATAAAACATGTGCATACTTGTCTCCATAGTTTTCTTAAGGATTGAGAATTTTAACCATGAAATGTAAGTGATTTTAGTGAATTAGATGCATGAAATAAGAGAAAATAACACTTAACAACAATGTATATCAGAGAAATAAAACACCACATAACATTTACACAGCAGGCATGATGAAGTAGTTCACCCCTCCTGGGCTACATATGCTAGTCTAGCTCCCAATGGCATGCCCATCTTTCATTATGCTCAAAATTTTGAAAATACATGTAGTTATAGGCCTCTAATGGTTGTTTTCTCTTCACCAATGGCTCCAGAATGCTCCAATTAGTCTAGATTGACTCTTCATTCTCTCAGAATGGGTGAAAATTGAGTCTCCAACTCATTTTCCCGGTAACACCTAGAAAAGCTCCACTAATTGTGGAGAACTCCACTTAACTGGAGTTAAATTTGGCCAACTCCGCACAAAAATAGCGCGCTCTAAATTTTCCACCAAAGATAACCGTTACATTTAATATGGGTGGTTAGTGGTGGCCACATGCCAATCCTCGTTCTGCGGTTACCACAACGATGGAGCGGAACTGTAGCAAAAACCCTGGTGGTAAGTTACAACTGGAGTTAAAAGCGGGGTTAAGACCTAACCGCACATAGTTATTTATTGTAACTGCAGCATGTGATAAGGTTTTGACATTACAGTTGCGATGAACCTGGGTGGTTAAAATTTTGGTGTTACGTTTTTTTGTTTCAAAGTGACCAACCTTCCACGGGACCACCGACGGGTTGGGATCGTCGGCTGTCCCAACCCTTAAACGAATATGTATCAAACTTGAAATACAACTCGAGAGATATAGAGGTTAAGACTCATAGTGCAGCGCAGGTGGTCATTCCACCTTAGGTCACGAGGTCGAGCCCTGCAGACCTCCATAAAATTTTAATACACCTTCCCAGAGACACGTGGCGGCCTCAGGGCTGGCCACGTGTCACCCTCCCATTGGCTCTTTAAAAAAATCATGTAAAACCCTTAAACAAATCATATAGCACCACTTGTCATACATTGGTTGGCCCAGAGGAAAGGAATATTATTTAGAATATTCCTTTTGCTGACGGTGCATCCTCTATGCTGACTAGGCATCCCAGTCAACCCTGTTGCAAAATTTAGTTGTTTGGGAATTCTATCAGAACACGATATCTCCATCATACGACATTGGTTTTTCGAGCTGTTCACGGCGCCAGAATTAGGAAGACGAGATCTATGCAACCATTCTGGTTTCAACCCAATCCTACAACTTTCAATTTTTAGCAAAATTTATGAACTCTTGGTCACTCCTCCCCATTGGGAAGCTTTTGGACCCCAAAAGACTTGATTACCTGTTCAGTAGATGAGGGTATAGATCCCTCACCTTTCCAACTTCCATCCACTTTTCCTTGCTTAGTTTAGTGCCTTTGAGCCCAACTCGAAGGTAGTCAACACTTCTCCTCTTGGATGCTCTTGTCCTCCTGTCAAAAATTGTATCTTCCTTAAGCTCATCTAGAAATTCTGGCGAGAAATCTTCAATAGAAGGCTGTTGAACATCACTTCCTTAATCATCGATCAAAGGTGGCTCATACAAACGAAGTTCTCAACATTAACAACTAAATCCATTTGCATATATGAAGGCAAGACAAGTTGAAATGCATTGTTACCAACTTGCTTTATGATCTTCAATGGACCATAGCGAATGGGTTTGAGCTTTCTACCTTCCCCTTGCATCCTTTTTTTGCTTGTGTGCAACCATACCTCATCTCCCTCTTGAAACTTGTGATCAAATCTATGTTTTTCATGCCTCTCCTTGTATTTGCTTTAAATTTTCTCAAGTCGTTCTTGAACTTGTTGATGTATAATCTGAATTTTCTCAATGAAATTTCGAGCCTTGTCAATATCACTATGGCCATCAATTGCAACATCCTTACCAAAGATGAAATATAATGGCTATTTTGTCAAATACCCAAAGGATGCTTCAAAAGGTGATGTATTTGTAGAAGAGTGCTTTGCCCGGTTGTAAGCGTGTTGAATGTAATGCAGGTTCTCATCCCACAAATTAGTATGTTTGCTGCAATATCCTCTCAATAGATGCACAATGGTTATGTTCACCACCTCGGTCTTTTCATCAGTTTGCAGATGAAAAGCAGTACTCTTTTTCAACTTTGTGTCCATCACACTCCAAAGTTTGGACCAAAAATTCCCAGTGAACCTGGAATCCCTGTCACTAACAATAAAAGTTGGCAATCCATAATGAACCCATATATGTTGAAAATAAATTTCAGCAGTTCGTTGAGCAGTAATGGTTTTCTTACATGGCAAAAGTATACACATTTTATTGAATCTATCCACAACTACATAAAGATAATCATGTTTCTTTCTTGACATAGGTAGACCTCCAACAAAGTCCATGGAGACACTCTCCTATGGCCTTGATGGTAGCGGTAGTGGCGTGTACAACCCAAGCTTCCTATTTCTAGGCTTGCTTGTTGCACACATAGAACAACCTCTTATAAAACGCAACACACTATCTATCATGTGAGGCCAATAGCAATACCTTTGTAGATGCGCCATTTTTTTTCTTACCCCAAAGTGTCCAACAGTAAGAGATGAATGAGTTTCTCTCATGACACTTAGCCTCTCTCCTTGTGGTATACACAGCTTGCCCAAATGAAACAACAAATTTTTATGCATGTGATAATATTTTTCTTCAATTTGATTCCCTTCACTCAAACTAGCATACAGATCTTGAAAATCAACATCATGTGCATATTGTTCTATGTAACTCTCATGTACAATAGAATCATTTTTTAGTAAAGTAGATGCACTAATAATCGATCTTGAAAGCATATCAAAAAAATTATTAAAAATACCTTTCTTGTACCTTATAACTAAGTGAAACTGTTGAAGAAATCCCATCCACCTGAAATGTCTTGATTGCTGCAATTTTGTTTGCGACTATAAGCACTGTAATGGTTGGTGATCAGTATGCACAATCGTCTCTTTACCCATCAAGTAGTGTTTCCACTTCTTGACGCTTTGTACCAATGCATATAGTTTTTTTTCATATGTAGGATAATTAGTTACAGCACCATTGAATGTTTCATAATGAAAAGAGATAGGCTTACTATGCTGCAAAAGAACTGCACCCATGGCATAATCACTAGCATCGGTTTGTATCTCGAATGGTTGTCTCAAATTCGGTAATGCAAGGACTAGAGCTTAACTGATCTTGTATTTTAAAGCTTTGAAAGATTGTTGTTTTTTCCTCCCCATTGGAATACTTTCTTCACACTTGTCACTACATACATAGGAGCTGCGATGGAAGAAAATTTAGCAATAAACTTTCTCCAATATTGAGCTACACCTAAGAAACTTCTTACCTCAGTTATTGTTCTGGGTATGGGCCAATTCACAATGGCGTCCACTTTAGAAGGATCAATTCTCAACTCTCCTCCTCCTACAATGTGTACCAAATAAACCAAAGAAGTCTTTCCAAACTCACACTTTGACATCTTAAGAAACAATTTCTCTTTCTTCAAAACATCAAGCAGTCTATTCACATGCAAGACATGTTCTTCTCTTGTTTTGTTGAAAATCAGTGTGTCATCTAAGTACACAATCACAAATTCATCAAGGAATGGACGCAAAACACTATCCATAACATGCATGAAAGTTTTCTGTGCATTACACAAACCAAATGGCATAAATATCCACTCAAAGAGTCCTTGTTTGGTTTTGAATGCAGTTTTCCATATATCACTTTCTGCAATTATTACTTAATGATATCCACTTCGTAAATCTATCTTAGTGAAAATCTTTGCTTCTTTCAGCTGATCAAGAAAATCATCTATCTTGGGGAGTGGGTATCGATTCTTTACCGTTATCTTGTTCAAAGATCTGAAGTCTACACACATGCGCCAAGTCCCAACTTTCTTTGGAATCAAGAAATTAGGGGAGTTTTGAGGTCTAAAATGGCCCTCCTAAGGAAAATGTACAATCAAAATTCACTTTATAAGAACCAATCACATTTTAGGGGATGACATCATCCCTAATGGTTGAGGTGGCATTGCTTGAATTAAATGTACTTACTTGTCACATTCTCAATGGTGGATAAAAACTCATGGTTAACCATGGTAGTTTTCTAAGTACTTTTAAAGTCAAAGTAAAGTACTCATAATAAATGTCATTTCACACTTTTTGAATAAAAATATATTAGTCATTTCATATTTCTTGAAAGAAACAATGCATATCCCTATACATTTATTATGTTATATTATATTATTTTTATATAGTATATTAATTACATGTTATTGTACAATTTATATAATATAAATTTTAATTAATAGCATATAATATAATTAAGAATTTATAGATTTATATTTATATTTTAATTTGAGTTATTTAAGTACAAAGGAAAAATGCATTAGTTGTTCAATGATAATGACTTTTTCTTGAAAAGATCATTCTTACTTATAGTCACATCAATACAATTTTTTTATTATTTTTATTTTGGTACAACTTTTCAATTGAATTTAACAATGGTTACATGGATTGTGGTGCAAAAAATGAATTGCAAATTCATAAATATTATTTTATTGGTTTAGCGATTATTTTATTATTTCCTTAGGAGGCCTATTTTAGACCTCAAAATTCCCCTAATGCTATGGGTGAACCACATGGCGAGGTTCTTGGCCTTATGATTCCTTTCTCCAGCATCTCCTTGAATTTCCTATTTATTTCAGAATTCTCCATTATCGATATGCGATAAATGTCGATGTTTGGAATAGGACAATCTTATTGCAACTGAATCTCAAGTTGAATCTCCCTTTTTTGGAGGCAATCCTGTTGGCTCCTGAAACATCTTATGATGTGCATCAACTACATCATATAAATCTGATTTCAACTTAGGATCACATCCCTCAAATGATTCATGATTAACATCAGCTTTAGGCTTAATCATTAGAAGAAAAAAATTCTTACTTGAATTTACTAGCCTCCTTACATGTTCAACATTTACCATAGCAATGTTTGTCTTCTTGCGATGTTCTCTAACAATGTACTCCTTGCCATATATGAATAAATGGTATTTTTTTTCATGGTGATGGAAGATCGCTTTCTTGTCATACAAGTAAGGACTCCCCAACACAATACATGTTATGTCAAGCAGAACCACATCTAATTCAACTGTGTCAACAAAATATGCAGTTATTGCAAACTACAATATACACTTCTTTGAAACTTGTAAATTTTCATCCTTACAAATCCAACCAAGTGGATATGGTTTTGGATGTGGTATAGTCTCAAGGTTAAGTTTCTTGACCAAGTCTTCATAGATTAAGTTTGCTTGTGACCCACTGTCAAACAATGTATCAATATTGGTAGGGTTGGATATGACCCTCACATGAAACAGTTCAAGTATTTCTTCATTTGGAGCATGTATGTGATAGTTTGATGTACTAGTACTAGGTTTAGTTTGAATTTCTTTCCCCTTCATGTTCTTCAATCCCATGGCTGTGATTTTATATTCATCACCTGAATCCTTTCCTAAATCATGTTGAGTTGTAGCTGCAGTTTTATGTTTCCCTTTGTTGTTGTATTTCTTGGGCCTCATTTCAGGACGTAATTTCTAACAATGATTTTCATCATGGCCTTCCTTTGAACAATTTTTACAAACCAAATTTTCTCCCTCTTTCTTAACAGATGCATTCTTTTTTCTTTTATGTTTTGAGGTCTTCTCTTTGTTTTTACCCTTAAAAGGCTTCTTCCTACCCTCTTCAGAAATGTTTTTCCCTATAGCTTCTAGATGTGTGGCATGAACAAATACTTCATCTAAACTTGTGGGGTTAAACATGAGAATAGTATGTTTTAGGTAGCTATGTAAGCCTCCTATGTACTTGAGCAAATTTCTTGGCTCTGCAAATATACCCCTAATAAGAGAGCTCTTCTCCTAAATTCTTGGGTGTATTCTTGTACATTATGTCCCTTCAATTGCCTAAATTTTTTCCAGTCCATTATGGCTTTCTGCATATGAGCTAATGGATAAAACTGTTTTTTTATTGCAGTAATGAAATCAGTCCATGATAGAATAATCTTACCATGCTTCTTGATCTCCTCCTTTGTCTTGGCTTCCCACCAAACAAGTGTTGTACCTCCCATTCCCAATGAAGCTAATTTGATTTTGGATCATCATCTTGAAGATTATGGATTCTCAAATAGACCTCCAATTGCCTAATCCAATTATCAAGATTTTTTGCATTGACTTTACCATTAAACATTGGCAATTCAAACTTAACATCAAGTTTTAAAAAAGGACTTTTACCAGTGTTCTTTCACTTGTGTGGCTGATGTATTGAAGATGAATTAGAGGATGATGATGATGAGGGTGGGGATGGTGACTTTCCACTGCCTCCATTTCCTCCATTTCCCTTCTTTGACTTATCTTCGTCATTGTGACCTCCTGAAGATCCCTAGCCTTCCTTGTGAAGTTTGGATCCTTCTCCTTCCAGTTTCTCATTCCTTTCTTGACAAAGGATTCGAACCATCACAATCATGTCAAGGAATGCTTTCCTAAACACTCTTTCTTCCTCTTTGGGATCCATCTCTTCATGGATTTCTCCTTCCTCTTGAGGCATGCTTAATGGCACTTATGCTTCCTTAGGAGGTGAACTAGGTGGTGGAGATTGTGGCAATCTTTCTCTCCTTTGCTTTGGATCTTCTTGAGACCCTTTTTCTCCCACCAATTTTCCTTCTCGTCTTTTGAACTTGAGCCTTGTAAGCATCTAAAACTTGCAAACAGTTAAACAAATATTTTGCACAAAACAACACTAGAGAATAAACTCTAGCTTTGATACCAATCTGATCTGAAAGGACTGTATTAGTTTTTTTGTGCTAAGTGTATTTTTAGTTATAAAACATGTGAATACTTGTCTCCATAGTTTGCTTAAGAATTGAGAATTTTAACCATGAATTGTATATGATTTTAGTGAATTAGAAGCATGAAATAAGAGAAAATAACATTGAACAACAGTGTATATCAGAGAAATAAAACACCACATAACATTTACACAGCAAGCATGATGAAACAGTTCACCCCTCCTTGGCTACATCTATCGGTCCAACTCCCAATGATATGTCCATCTTTCATTATGCTCAAAATTTTGCAAATACATGTAGTTACAAGCCTGTAATGGCTATTTTCTCTCCACCAATGGCTCCAGAATGCTCCAATTAGTCTAGATTGACTCTTCATTCACTCATAATGGGCAAAAATTGAGTCTCCAACTCATTTTCCCAGTAACACTTAAAAAATCTCCACTAATTGTGGAGAACTCCACTTAACTAGAGTTAAATTTGGCCAACTCCGCACAAAAATAGTGCACTCTAAATTTTCTGCCAGATATAACCGTTACATTTAATATGGGTGGTTAGGGTTGGCCACATGCCAACCCTCGTTCTGCGGTTACTACAACGGTGGATCGAAACTATAGCACAAACCCCGGTGGTAAGTTACAATTGGATTTAAAAGCGAGGTTAAGACCTGACCGTGCGGAGTTATTTATTGTAACTATAGCATGTGATAAGGTTTCGACATTACAGTTGCGATGAACTTGGGTGGTTAACATTTTTGTGTTACTTTTTTATGTTGCAATGTGACCAACCTTCCACGGGACCACCGGCAAGTTGGGACTGCTAGATATGTATCAAACTTGAAATACAACTCGAGAGCTATAGAAGTTAAGACTCATAGCGTAGTGCAGGCGGTGTGGCGGGTAGTTTTTCTACCGGAGGTCGCGGGGTTGAGCCCTACGGACCTCCATAAAATTTTAATACACCTTCTCAGGGACACATGGCAGCCTCAGGGCTGGCCACGTGTCACCCTCCCATTGGCTCTTAAAAAACACACGTACAACCCTTAAACAAAGCATTTAGCGCCACTTGTCATCCACTAGTTGGCCTGGAGGAAAGAAATATTCTTTTTTGCTGGTTTTGCATCCTCCATGCTGACTGGGCATCCCAGTCAACCCTATCGCAAAATTTAGTTGTTTGGGAATTCGATCAGAATGCGATATCTCCCTCATACGACATCGATTTTTCAAACCATTCATGGCGTCGGAATAAGGAAGACGAGATATGCACAACCATCCTGGTTTCAACCCAATCCTGTAACTTTTAATTTTGAGCAAAATTTATGAACTCCTGATCATGTTGGGTGCAATATTTGAGGATATTTGATGCATTGTTTTCCCCATTTTTGGCCATTTTCTCCCATTAAAACTACAAATTCACTAGCACAATGCCACTCCCTCTGGTTAAGATGCAACCTTTTTCTCTAACGTATTATCATGTTATTTTCTACTAAGTATTGAATGAAATAGTGTTTTTTTGGGGATGACTAACCAGGGTATCTATGGATGAGTTCTTTTGGATGTTTTTCTTTTAGGTGTTGCCATAATTATGGATGGCCTTGGGTGAATATTTTTTCTTTTGTTACTTGTTGTTACACTCTGGGTTTACTATTTCCTTCTGTTACGCCACAAAGATGTTGTTACACCGTGGGTTGTCAAGACTATAGCCACCATTTTTTAAGACAGTTGTCAAAGGCCACATGAAGTAATCTTATGCAGACAATTAAGAAAATATGAGTAGTTATAATCGTGTCTAAACAAGAGTGGTGTAACCATTATAGATCTTTAATTAAACGCAGTTTGTAACAATTTCTATCTTATTACTATTTATGTTAGCTTAATCAACATGATAATTGCACGATTCTCATGACTAATTCATTCCCTAATTTCGGTGCTTTTTAAATACTTTATATAATAACTTAGTCTCATGAGAAGGGGACGACAGAACAAAGATCATACTGAAATTTTGATCCCGTACTCTTCATCTATTTTAATACAAGCATATATCTGGTGATATTACTGCAATTTCTGTGTTGAATTCTGAAGTAGTTTTGTTTTATTCCTGCACCCTTCTAGGGAGGAAGGGCCCTCCTCTTTAGCAGGGATCACAGTATTGGTAGGATATTTGTTTTATTTACATGTTAGTATGAATTTCTTATTATCATTGCACATGTTTCATTGTGGGATAGTTACACTCCTATTTTCAGATTCATTTTGTGTTGTTACACAGGTTAATCAATTTCATATATTCAATTTTCGTTTCATCATTAGCTGATAGTGTATGGCACACCTATCTTTATTCTGAAGTTCTTATGAAGTGTGGATTCATTCCTTGTTGAGTGAATTTTCATTCCTGCAGTGTATCTTTTAATTTCTAAAAGTGTGTGTTCCCATTCTGCAAGAGTGTTTTAATCCCTAAAAGTGTGATCAATGACATCTTTTTTGTTTTACCTGACTGTTCATGTATCGAAACAGATAGTGCATACACCTTTGAAATAAAAGGACCTGCCCTGGTTGACAATTAATGGTTGTGGTTTAGTTGTTTTAGGAGTGATAAAACCGCACAAACACATACAAACCCTAATTTTCAATGGCAACTCTATAACTTGAGTTCATTTTTCTTTATATTTGCATTTTTTAGAAGGAAAGGACAAGTCATAGTCCTCAACATAAGTTTTCCTATATTGAATTTCACAAAGTAACTTTGTTACTCATGGTGTAGATGGTCTTTTATGTTTTCAATATAATAATATCAAAAATCAATCATAGATAAAACACTACATATAAAAAAGAGTTTATATAAACTTGTAAGATTTATTATGTTGAGCTACTTCGTACCAATTTATAAATCAAAATGTGACCTTATTTCCCCCTTTTTCTCCCCTTAGTTTAAAACCTCCATTTCCAAATGAATAATACTTTTTGTTTATCCTTATGATTCATTTACACTATAAAATATGATATCCTTTTAATAAAAATTCTCCATTCCATTCTAATTTTTTATTGAAATGGAAACAAGAAATGGCACCCAAAGGGGGTTCTGATTTAATTTTCCCTTTATTTAATTGGAAGAAAAATTGTAATTTCATCTCATGACAATTTGTATTAGTTAACTAAGTGAGAAAGACCGAGTTAGTTTAGGAAATTTGAGTTGAGGGTCAAAGAGGAGGCATGTAGAGAATTTTCCTATTTTTAAGGGGTCCAGTTATAGTCATTTGTGAGTTGTAATTACTTAACACAATTATTTGAATTAAAATCAGTTTAACTAGTTCTAACGTAGAGATGAGCTAGTGATAGGTCCAGTGAATTAAATCTGATTTAATTCACAATTAGTGATAAATTAGTTAATTGATAATTTTCTATAAATAGTTGTTGCATGTAAGTTCTAAGGAAGGCCCAGTTGAGTTTGAGGTTAAAGGAAAGATAACTATCAGTTTTACTATTAGAAAATTGTACAGGTCATACATGAGGTCACTATCAATCCAAGGAATCATTTCGAAATCATTAATTGGGAATTTTATAATTAATGGGGGCTCAATTATACCAAGAATCTGTAAGCAAGGCTGGGAAGACAGGGCTGAGAATTGGTCAAGAATCTGTAAGCAAGGTTGGGAAGATAGGGCTGAGAATTGGTTAAGTATTGGACCGATTTTGCCTAGATCAGAGAGATACAGTGAGCAAAGTGCAGAGGTTTCTCAGTGGAGGAATAATATTGTATTTTCATGGCCTTGACTTAATGCAATATATATATATATATATATATATATATATATATATATATATATATATATATATATATATATATATATATATATATAGTGGGTTTTCGAGCAGTTTCTTTCCCCAGATACATCTTGTGTTGTGTGATTGATAATTTCTTCCTCTTACTTGTTATGTGATTGTGCGATCGAATTTTGTTTCCGCAAATTGTAGAAGGATTCAGTATTTTGTTTTAGTACATTACAAGATCATATTGAATCCCTTGGTTAGATTTTCTACATGGTATCAGAGCACCAGGAATCAAAATAGAAGAGAATAAATTGATTTTGTTTTGATCAGGTACATCGAATTTGTAGATTCATTCTTCAGGACCAGTAGTAGATCAAGATGTCTTTCAATGACTTGATACTCGAATATGTACCCGAGGGAAATTCGAATTACATAGAATTGAAGAATGGGATGGAGGTAGTGTTGGAGGACAATGGACTGAAGGAATTCATTGACTGTGATATTCCTCAGGTCATTGCGACCGATGCTCAACTTCTTGATGCATGGAAGAAGAATGTAGCGAAGGCGAGAAGGATCTTGTTGGAGGGAGTTTGAGATCATATTTTCTCGAGTATCCATGGAAAGGTGACTCCATATGCTATGTGGAAGGCCTTAAAAAATTTGTTTCAGAATAGAAGTGACCACGGTAAGCTGGTGCTGAAAGACGAGCTTAGAAGTATCAAGATGGTTAAGGATGAAATGATGCAAAAATACTTGACGAAGATCACTCAATGTCGAGATGAGCTTGGAAGTGTTGGGGTGACAGTTTTTTATGATGATTTGGTGAGCCTAGCTCTTTTAGGCCTTCACAAAAGCTGGCATAGCTACCAGGACTTTGTGAATAGGAGGGAGAAGCTACCAGAATAGGAGTGATTTTGGTCCGACTTGGTACAAGAAGAAATTCAGCGAAACACCAGAGATGGATCCTCATCAAAGATTGATGATGAGGAGAACTGTGCCTTGGCTGTAAAGGTGAAGAAAGGAAAATGGAAGGCGTCCCATTCCAAATCGGAGTCTGGAAATACAGGAAAGAAGCGAGACTTGTCAAAGGTGAAATGTTTCAATTGTCATGAGCATGGACACTATGCCACAAATTGCCCACAAAATAAGACCAACAAGAAGGCCTCGGGTGAAGTAGCAGGTGAAGAACTTTCTTCACAGTTCAAGTTGGACTTCACTCTCATCACATGCATGGTGTCATCGGTGATGGGTTCTTTGTTGTACTTGGATAGTGGAGCTTCGTTCCATATGACCGGCAACAAAGAATTCTTCAATAGCTTGGAGGAGAAGGATCTCCAGATGCACATCGAGATGGATGATGACGGGAGGTATAGCGCTATCGGCATTGGTATAGTTACCTTACAGAGAGAGTCAGGTAAACCCCTCACATTAAAATATGTCATGTATGTTCCGGGTTTAGAGAAGAATTTGGTTTTTGTTGATATGTTGGAAGATCATGGCTATGATGTGATCTTTAGTAAAGGAAAGGTATTCCTTCATCACAAAGCCATGGGACAGGTGAAAAATATTAGGGTTCAAGTAAAGAACCTCTACAAAATGGATGTAGAAAAATGTGCTACATTGACCACACAAGCAGAGAAGGTGGAGAACCAAGACATCGGTGAGTTATGGCACAAGAGATGCACAAGAGATTGAGCCATCTTCATTGTGGTGCCTTGAAGATCATGTAGAATATTTCTATAGGACTTCCAAACGATACACTTGTGCAGAGAGATACATGCAAAGGGTCTATAATGGGGAAGTATACCAAGGCAACCTTTCATGATAAGGAAAGTCAAGCCAAGGTGATCCTTGAGAGAGTTCACTCAGATGTGTGTGGTTTGTTCTTAACAACTTCCACAACAAAGAACATGTATTATATGATTTTTGTTGATGATTTTTCAACAAAGTGTTGGATTTTCTTCATGCAAAAGAAAGATCAGATGTTCTCCAAGTTTTCTGAGTTCAAGGGAATTTTCGAGAAAGATACAGGGAAGAAGGTGAAGGCTTTGAGGAGCGACAATGGTGGAGAATACATCTCTAACGAATTCAAAAAAAAAAATTCCTCAGAAGGAATTCAAATAGAATTGATAGCACCTCATAACCCACAACAAAATGGGGTGCATAAAGATATGGGGAGCTATTTTCATCTCGGGGCAAGTATGCCAATGAGATTTTGAGGAAGTTCCACATGGAGGGCAGCAAACCCATGGAGACTCCTCTAGTAGTAAATTGGAGGAAGGAGGATGCTACTTTAAGTGAAGTAGTGGATGTTATAGTTTATAGGAAGCTTGTGGGTTTACTCATGTATTTGGTGAACACACGACCAAACATATGTTATGCATTTAACCAACTTATTCAAGCTATGGTTAAGCCTACTAATCTCTTCTGGAAGGCAGGCGAGCATGTTTTGAGATACCTCATAGGCACTACAGAGTATGGATTATGGAACAGACAGACATAGGGAGTGAAGCTTCAAGGCTTCACTAATGCAGATTGGGCAAGGAGTCCATCCGACAGGAAAAGCACATCAAGGGGCATCTTTAGCCTAGGATCATCAACAGTTTCTTGGTACAAGAGGAAACATAGACCAACTGCACTCAGTTCAAAAGAGGTAGAGTACATGGTGGCCAACCAGACATCATGTGAGTTCATTTGGATGAGGAAGATACTTGTTGGTTTGTTTGGGCAATAGATGGATCTAATGGTGATACATTGTGATAACCAAAGCTGCATAAAACTCTCAATTAATCCAGTTTTTCATGACAGGTACAAAACATATTGAGATCTGGTATCACCATCTCAGAGATTGTGTGCAGAGGCACATTATGTCATTAGAGTACATTCCCACAGAAGAGAAGGATGCATACATCTTGACAAAGGCACTTTCAAGAGGCAAGTTCGATTTCCACAAAGGCAAGATCGGGGTAGAAAATAATCCATTTCTTATTGAGAGGGAGCGTTGAAATGGAAAAAAGAAATGACACTCAAAGGGGGCTTCTGATTTAATTTTCCCTTAATTAAATTAGAAGAGAAATTATAATTTCATCTCATTACAACTTGTATTAGTTAACTAAGTCAGAAAGACTGATTTAGCTTAGGAAATTCGAGTTGAGAGTCAAAGAGGAGGCATGTCGAGGATTTTCCTATTTTTAGGGGGTCAAGTTATAGTTATTTGTGAGTTGTAATTAGTTAACTCAATTATTTGAGTGAAAACCAATTTAACTATTTCTAACTGTGAAATGAGCTAGTGAGAGGTCCAATGAATTAAATCTGATTTAATTCACAAGTAGTGATCAATCAGTTAACTGATAATTTTCTATAAATAGTTGTTGCATGTCAGTTCTAAGGAAGGCCCAGTTGAGTTTGAGGTGGGAAGATAACTATCAGTTGTATTATTAGAAAATTGTTCATGCATAAGCTCACTAGCAAGCCAAGGAAGCATTGTACAATCATTAATTGGGAATTTCCTAATTAATAGGGGCTCAATTAGCCCAAGAATGCGTAAGCAAGGCTGTGCAGAGAGGGGTTGAGAATTGGTTAAGTATTGGACTGATTTTTCCTAGATCAGAGTGAGACAGTCAGCAGAGTGCATAGGTTTCTCAGTGGAGGAATATCATTGTATTGTTTCATGGTCTTGACTTAATGAAATATACAGATAGTGGGGTTGTGAGCAGTTGCTTTCCCCAGATACATCTTGTGTTGTGTGATTGATAATTTCTTCCTCTTACTTGTTTTGTGATTATGCGATTGAATTTTGTTTCCAAAAATTGTAGAAGGATTCAGTATTTTGTTTTAGTACATTACAAGATCAGATTGAATCCCTTGGTTAGATTTTCTACATCTTTATTCTATATTTTCTAATTTAAAATAATAATATTCCATAATTTTAAAAATTTCGAATTAACAAATAAATTCATAAACCACATAATAAATTAAATTCATATGATAACCCAAAATAAATATTAAAGTCATAAACAACCCAAAAATTTGGTTTAAATATTAAAGTGATCATATTTAAAAATAATAATAATAATTTTCAGGGAACTAAGGTATTTCACACAAATTTTCAAGAAAGTAACATTTTTTGTCAGTTATCATACTTTTCCTTGGATGCGATGATGGCATTTGGGGTTGTGACAACCATCACAAGTCACTTGGC
This sequence comes from Pinus albicaulis, assembly GCA_034641835.2. Classification (NCBI taxonomy): domain Eukaryota; kingdom Viridiplantae; phylum Streptophyta; class Pinopsida; order Pinales; family Pinaceae; genus Pinus; species Pinus albicaulis. The sequence continues at coordinate 1,163,293,992 of CM076572.1, forward strand.
CACCAACTTGTGCAACACCTTATGACCCATTAATGTTACAACTAGTGAAGTTGAAAACAATGATGGTTTGGGGTGTAAATTGATCTAAGATGAGCACAAGCTCATCCAAAATCATTTGCAATAAGGCACTAGCATGCTAAGATATAATGACGATGAGCATATCATTGGTGAATATGTCGTGTAAAGAGGTACCAAGGGAACTAATCCTTTCTTATGAATGAGATTCAACAAAGGTTCTAGGGTGCAAAATCAATAGTTGTTCCATCACCTTCAAGCATACTTCAATCATCATAAATTCCTCTACCTAATCTAGGTTCTCTAGGTGTTGGATGGTCTCAAGCCACTAAGCCTAAGAGGATGATAATAGTTGTGATGAACATGTTTGATGGCTCTGTGATGGATTCATTATGTTGTCTTATTTACATTAGCTTCTTGCATACAATTAGCGATTGTATTCATGATTACGTCATGATGATGATTTAGCATATGCAATTATATCAATGACCAACATTATGAATAAATATTACTAATGATTATTGAGTGTGGCAGGAGACCAGTTGGATGCACTTCCATGTGATGAGTTAAAAACCTATGGTTTGATTTGAATTGCACATTATTCTCTCAAAATTTGAAGCTAAATTTAAATTGTTGTTGTGAATATTAATGACATGCTAGTTGGTTGCACGCATAAGGAAGTTACTTAGTCGAACGAGTCTCACATGGGTGATGGGTCAGTATAGATAAATGGAACTTTATGGGAGGGGTGGGACAATGTCCATGATTCCACCCGCTAACACTCCTATTGTCCATGATACCTTCGCCTTGAAGATCACGATGTTGTGGGGGGAGGCCCCAGATTGGGTCGCTCATGAATATTTTACAGGGGTGCACATCAAAGCAGGTTCTTCAATCCCCAGTACCATTAGTCTCACTATAGAGGGTAGTGTAGGAGAATATAGTGGTCTCCATCGTCGCACCTAGTTCTTCCTCTCGTAGTCACTAGATGTTTGAAGGGAAAGCGACAAGTTACCCTTAGAAATTCAGAGGGAAGTTTTTGAAAGGCATGACCGACTTGGCACCCTTGTCATAAAGAAAGAACAAATTGGTGTGACACCCTTGGAACTTCAAAGAAAAGTTCTGGAAGGGCACATCCAACTTGGCACCCTCGTCATAAAAAAGAAATCGCTAAAATATAATTAAGATAAGGCAATCATATCAATTCACATAATGAAGTAAGTGTGATTTTAAAACCAAGTAAACTAAATCAAGAGTAAATCTTGGGGTAAAGGGGGAGCAGGAAGAAATAAAAGACTTGACCAATTAAGAACTCTACCCTTCCCTCATTTGGAAAATCTTAGGTAGAGAATGTGCATATAAATAAAATCCAAAGTACATAAAGTTTTAATAAGAAAAGAGGAGAAAGGGGCATAAAGTTAATTAGGAACATTACTCCTAAAATAGTCCAACCTCATTAACAAAAGAAGGTGGAGAATGAAAATAAAAATTAATAGGGAGTCATTTTGGTGTGAGGAAAATTATTATTTTTGAATAAAAATTGAAGTAAAAGAAATTAGGAGAGACTTGGTGAGAGGGTGACACATAGGTGGGTGAATAATCAAAACTTTATATTAATAAAAATAATTATTTTGCATGAAGTGCCAAGTGCCCCCTATGAAGCCTCATATAGAAGAAGGAGCAAGCTATGGGTGGAGGGATCTTTGTGGGCCCTATTGCTGGATGGATGAGATAATGTTATTGCCTTGACTACAAAGACTATAGTGAGTTTGGTGAGGTGGCGGTGATCAGAGAGGGAGCTCTAGAGCTAGTAGAGGGAGCTCTTGAGCTAGGAGTGCTTGCCTCCATCTGCTAGTATTTCTTCTTCTACTTACAACCACATTACATCTCGAGGGTTTGTGGGGAAGAAGAGTACTCAAGGAGTAGGCTAGAAGGTCAATCGACGAGTCACCAACATTCTGTCGAGACACATTATCTTTCACACATGGATGTAGATGACAGTAAGGGAGTACAAGCAACAACAAAGCAGAGAATTAAAACCCCACTCCTTGGTGAACGAGACCTTGTGTATTCATAAATTTTGTTATATGATTATCGATGTATTTTTAATGGCCATATTATAAAAGTGAATGTTATGATGGTTGAATTGTAATATATGGTTATTGACGATGTATCTCAAATTTAGGTGTTTTCAATATTGATGTACTTTTAATTAATATGCAACTTCATAAAGGATGTGGTTAACGATTGACTAGTATAAAATGGATTGCCTAATTGCTTATTTTTCAATGTTGTACATCTTAAATTGTATCACTTTGTATTTGGTTGAATATGAGATGGTTCCTATATCTAGAACTTGTTTCCTTAAAACAAATGGCGTCATAGGGAAGGTCCCTACATAAGTCAAATAGAGAGGGGATAACTCGCTCTAGGTTAGTCTTCCAAGTCAAATTCCTTTGACACCAATGTTTGCACAAAGACATAATGAAAAAAATGAAATACACAAGCAGAGGTAAGCAAGAGGCTCATGACCTCCCCAAAGAAGAATTATGCTCCCATGCATTCAAATTATACAACCCAAATTGAAAGGCAAGTCTTCTCTAACATCTTTAATTTAGCCATGGATTTTCCTTCTTGTGTTAATATAGATGCTAATTTAGCTATAAATTTTCTTTCGTGTGTTAATATAGTTTGTAGCATGTTAACTTAACACTCAATAGAATTATATTAATACAATTCAAACTCATAATACATTTTTATTATGAACAATAAACATTTTCACAAACAACAAACATATATATTTATACTTATTTATGCTAATTAAACCATGAATTTTTTTAGTAAGCATTTTCCATATATTTATTTTTATTTATAATTACAAATTATTTTATTATTATTATTATTTAATTTACATTAATTTTATATTTAATTTTTAAATTTGACCAATATTAAAAAACAAGTTTTTAAAAAAACTAAACAAATGTGTTCCACTTAAAAATATAATATTTCAATTAGTTGAAATAAACAAATTACTTTAAAAATACTAGAAAAAAATACTTATCAGGTTTAGAATCGGTTGATGCTATAATCTTAATGTTAAAAAAAAACATATAACTATTTTTCATTATCTTAATATTTAATTAAAAAAAAAAACATAGAACTATTTTTCATATTTAATGAAAATATAATCCTAAGAAAATTTACTAAAATATCTTTTAAATATAAATTTTAAAATAAATGGAAAGCGAATTATTCACTGTATGCTATTTTACTCCATTTCTTTCCCGCTTAAAAGACAATTTATATTACAACCGGTTATACTTTAGTCTGTCTGGTTTTAAATTCGATTTGAAAACTTTAATGTCTATATAAAGTCACATAGTTCTGCTGAAGTTCGTTACACCTTTCAATGGATACCCATTGAAGCCATGGAAGATCACAAAGGCCTTCTATACTTCTCAGATTATAACACCTATCCAAAGTTCCAACATCCGCCAAATTAATACACTCTTCTAAGATTAACTCTGAAAGCTTGGGGTATACAAGAGCTTGGGGTATTAATACCTCTGATGTGTGGATTATGGGGCAACCAGCCACTTTCAGCCAACTCGACTCACTCGACCGTTCAACTGAAGCCGACAAACACTTCAATTCCCAGCGAAGGCATCACTGTGTCCAGCAAAGGGTTTCCTATCCACAGAACTTCTAAATCATTGAGGAGTTCAAAACCCCTTGGCAATTCTTTCATGAAATTTGTGCCCGTCAGCTTCAGTACTTTCAGGGACCTTTGATGCCCCAGTTGCCAGGGCCATACTTCAACAACTTTTTCACAGTTTCTGAGATCTATATGCTGGAGTGTTCTTATATTTTCAAATGTTTCGCTTGAGATTCTTAAATTAGCACTCCCGGAAACATTAAAATATTCAAGGCTACTTAAACTCCTGAAGGAATCTGGCAGCCTCTCCAATTTCTTGCACCACTCTAGGTTCAATCTGTGGAGGTTCGACAAGCTGCAGAAGGAAGCTGCAGAAGGAATCTGGCAGCCTCTCCAATTGAGAGCACAAAGACAGGTTCAAGCTGTGGAGGTTCGACAAGCTGCAGGTTTGACACGCTGCAGAAGGAATCTGGCCGCCTCTCCAATTGAGAGCACCAAGACAGGTTCAATCTGTGGAGGTTCGACAAGCTCCCGAAGGAATCTGTCAGCCTCTCCAATTGAGAGCATGGAGATAGGTTCAACCTGTGGAGGTTCGACAAGCTGCCGAAGGAATCTGGCAGCCTCTCCAATTGAGAGCACGAAGATAAATTCAACCTGTGGAGATCCGACACGCTGCCGAAGGAATCTGGGAGCCTCTCCAATTAAGAGCACCAAGACAGGTTCAAGCTGTGGAGGTTTGACACGTTGCCAAAAGAATCTGGTAGCCTCTCCAATATCTGGCACTCAGAAAGGTCCAAGCTGTGGAGGTTCTTCCAGCTGCCGAAGGAATCTGGCAGCCTCTCCAATTGAGAACACCAAGACAGGTCCAAGCTGTGGAGGTTCGTCAAGCTGCCTAAGGAATCTGGCAGCCTTTCCAATTGAGAGCACGAAGACAAGTTCACGTTGTGGAGTTTCGACCAGCTGCCGAAGGAATCTGGCAGCCCCTCCAATATCTTGCACTTAAACAGGTCCATGCTGTGGAGATTCGACAAGGTGTCGAAGGAATCTGGCAGCCTCTCCAATTGAGAGCACCGAAACAGGTCCAAGCTATGGAGGTTCGAGAAGCTGCCGAAGGAATCTGGCAGCCTCTCCAATTGAGAGTAATGAGACAGGTCGATGTGGTGGAAGTTCGTCAAGCTGCCGAAAGAATCTGGCAGCCTCTCCAATATCTTGCACTCGGACAGGTCCAAGCTGTGGAAGTTTGACAAGGCTGCCAGATTCAGCTGTGGAAATTTGACAAGGCTGCCGAAGGAATCTGGCAGCCTCTACAATTTCTGGCATCACTTCAGGTCCAAGCTGTGGAGGTTCAACAAGCTGCCAAAGGAATCTGGCAGCCTCTCCAATTTCTGGCACCACTTCAGATCCAAGCTGTGGAGGTTCGACAAGCTGCCGAAGGAATTTGGCAGCCTCTCCAATATTTTGCACTTAGACAGGTCCAAGCTGTGGAGGTTCGACACGCTGCCAAAGAAATCTGGCAGCCTCTCCAATTGAGAGCACCACTTCAGGTTCCAATTGAGAGCACCACTTCAGGTTCAAGCTGTGGAGGTTCGACAAGCTGCCAAAGGAATCTGGCAGCCTGGGCAATTGATGGCACCCACACAAATCCATGTGGTAGAGGTTCCTCAATTTACCCAAAGAGTTTGGCAATGATTTCAATCTACCCGCACCTAACACCAAGGCCTTCAACGAGTTCAGATCACCGAATTCTTCTGGCAATTTAGCAAGAAAGAGGGAATCAATGACTATCTTTTCCAGGTGCTTCAGCTGCCCTATGGACTTTGGAACGCAGGAGAGGCAGCTCGCATTAATTATCTCTAATTCCTGCAGCTGCAAAAGTGCCTGCAAGGTCAAGCATTTCGGGTGTAAGAAAGATGGAAAACCGTCAGAAATAATTGGAGACCTAAATAGCCAATGAACACACTTGAACTCAAAAGAACTCAAAAAGTTTAGATTTACCTGCGATATGCCTTGCCACAATGTTTCCAATACACTCCCCTCCACTTTCAAAACCCTTAAATTCTTAGTTGTAATCCAGGAAGGTAGCCAAGTGTAGGGACAATGACGCCAAGAAAGCCATAAGGGATTTGGCGAGTGCACCCGCAAAATACTAACAGATGTCCATGAGTCTCAACAAGTTGGAAATTCATGACATCACAACCATGAAAACGATAACGTTTATTGGACAGTGTATTGCGAAGCTTCAATATCACGCGGCTCCCCAACACTTCAGAGCTCGTCCCCACTCTTTCCGTGCTATGCCCCTGAGGCAGCAGCCAAATTCCCCGTGCTTTGGTTAAAACCTGTTCATTCGGATGGAGAATTAAGAAACTGTACACAGCTTGCTATGGTTAAATTTAAATATTTTGAAGGTTAAAAACGATGGAGAAATTGAAAATTGAAAATATTTCTGTGGACTATTTAAAAAGTTTGAATGATTGACGAGTATTTGTGCAACCAATCATCAATGTTTCCGGTGGAACGCCAAAGACGGCGGATTCTTTGCAATGTCTCTTCCCAAGTCTCACATTTTGTTCACATTTTGTATCACATTTTGTTCATTCACTTCAACTAGACATTTTCCCTCTAAATTTGTAAACCCCTCATTCCTTCCAAACTGTTATGGCACTAGTTTTGTTTTCCCCTATGAAGAAAAAGGCGATATCTAAAAACATCTTCTGTTTCTTTGGGCTGAGTGCGAGGTGGAAAAATTGACAGGACAGTTAAAAGTGGTCGAAATCTGGGCAAAAAAGTTTTCATTAATCTTGCAGTAATAGTATTTGAATCATGTTTTGATAGTGGAAATAGATTCAGCACCATCAAAAACTTCTAGAGCACCAAAAATATTGAAGTTTGATAGCTATAACCTGGATTTACAAAAATCTTACCAGAATTTCCATAATTTTCAATGCAAAAAAGCAGTCTACTATGTCACTTTTAACCTGCTCTTTATATTAGTTGAAACTTTTATTTGCAATTTCAATTAGAAAAGTTTAGCATCCCAATAAGTTATAGATTTTCTAAAGAGAAGTGCTACAAATACTTTTAAAGCTAAAAAGGCAGTCCCTCTCACACCTCAAGAAACTGATCTACAAGATTTTCAAATCCATGGAGTGAATTTGTTTGACAAAAGGCATATGAACAAAAGAGCTGTTGCGAGTTTTCTCTAAGAAGACCTGTTAACTTATAAATGCACAAGTCTTCCACTCTTGACCTTTCGAGCACATCTTTATACCTAAATGTAATTAAAATAAAGCTATCCAGTCTGAATAAATCTATAACTAGTAAAAATGCCTCTAACTGATCCTCATGACCTATTTCATCTCAAATTAACAAAGACATGAGCAGATTTGAGATATTTTTCAAACTTCCCTATACCTTCATAAATGTTATTTATATCCAGACCTATTTCAGGCCCCTCAAAAGCTCCCTTTGCACTGAATGTAATGAGCTTTTATTAGCCTTTTCTCTAACATCGGATAAGAAAAAAGACTTATTGTACTTCGAACTCATTCTATTGAAGAGTTCTAAAGCCAACGTCGTCTTCCCCATTCCAGCGTGCTGTTGTTTGAACACTGTAGCTTCAAAATCTGTGACTTTCTCATCTAAATCAGTGGGATGTTGGGTTACATACAGCCCTGGTTTTTTAATTATTTTCACCACATGTTCAACGATCTTATCTATCATGTGCACCTCGTCACTAGATATTCACCCACAAAAACACCAACATAAAATAAATAATTGAAACCATAGGGCAAAGTATCATATATATATACTGTATAGATAAAGAGGGGTTTGGAGGTCTCACCCGTTATGCTTGCCGTTGAGATCAAAGCCATTTATGTCTGCAACAGAGAAAAGAGCATCTCTCCACTTCTGAATAGTGGCGGGATCATATCGTAGCTTTTCTTGTTGTGTTTGAGAGTCCAACATTTTCTTGAATTCGAGCTAAGATCAGCGGGGTTGACATGGTAAAACACAGGGATTATTGGAGCCCCAGACTGTTCATGTAAACACCAACGGGATTCTGCATATTTTGGTGAAAAGATGGCAACATGGACGGAAGCGTTACTAATAACGGCTTCCACTTGAGAAGGAAAAGGTAGTCCTTCCTGCAAATCCTGTTGATCTAAAAAGGGTTTTAATCCACCTGAAAAGAGAGCACGGTAAAGATGGTCAGCAAAGTTCTTCTTCACTTCCCCACGATGGTTAATAAACACATCGTATTTATTAACACATGGTAGAGAATCAGCAGCGGTGGAAGAGGAAGAAGCACCATCCGAAGTTGCGAGAGGAGATCTCTGATTCTCCCTTTCAATTTCTTCGATTTCAGAGGCGGGTTGGGGGATCGAGGATGCAAACAGAGAGAGAAGGGCAAATTGGGTGCTGTATCGCTCTGGATGCTGAGGGAGGAGATAAATTATAGAAACAGAAAAAGAAGGATAAACTGGGCGCTGAACGCTCTGGATGGTGGATGCTGAGGGAGGAGATGAATTTAGGACCTTCACAGGCGCGGAGATAGTAAAGTCGGATCTGCTCAAATGTTTTGTCGTTCAGGTCACGAACCTTTGCGTCTGGGGTCCACATTGTTAATGGTATACATGATCACATCTTTATTTTTTTTTTGGTCAGTGTAATGGTGAAAAATATGTGGTTCTTCTTAGGAGGTTACAGGATCGAATCTTTGTCGATTTAATAATCAAGAGCATATGTTCGTCGATTTAATAATCAAGAGCATATGTTTTTTCTTACGAGGTTACAGGTTCAAAACCAGAGAGATAGAATATGTATTCTTTCTGGCACAAATCAATCAAATTGATATCAGTGAGACTGGAAATCTAATTTATCATTTTGTATTATTAGCTTTATAACAAAAAGGAATTTTTTTTTCCTAATTTAATGGCTAAAAATAAAAATCTCAAAAATAAATGTTTGGGAAGAATTCAAACTCAACCACACCTAAAAAAACTCATATAAATACACATGTAAATACATGAATTGTAACATTAAAATTCATCTTTTAAAAGCTCTCTTAAAATATCCATGACTATTCATATTGAGTTGAGATTTTTCATATTCTTCTAGAGTGGATAGTAATTCATAATACCAACTATCATAACCCTAATAGATTTAAGTTTAACATAAGTAATTATGATGCAAATCTCACAAAAATTACTAGAGTAGTAACTATATGCTTTCATAGTAACATGGGCACACAAATTGCACTTATTTAAGTTTTTTTAATTTTACTGTTAAGGCCTGAATTATTATTATTATTATTATTCTTTAAGAGTTTCTATTCTATTTTATTTTGAAACATAAAATACATAATTAGAACAAAACGATAGAGGCTACATTGTTGATTTACCTAGATGAAACCAAACCTAACTAGGACTTTGCCTTGTAGGAAACTAGGTTTGTCTTCAGATAAGATATGATAATATAGTGTAGACATATAATAAATCTAGAACTTATAAAATGGAAATAAAACTAATAGCTGAAAAAGATGGAGTTAAGGGTGACCACATCTATAACGCCCCTTTTTAAACCCCATGTTTTGTGATATGTAATTAAGATAGATAATGCTTGAATGGTCACTGTGGGTATTTTGACAAAATTCATTCAATGTAAATATTATTCTTATTAAATATATTGCTAAAGCTAAAGAAGAGAAGACCCAACGTGGATCTTAATGCTTGAGGGAAAATTTGTAAGGGAGATCTAGGAAGTTTCCTACCTTACGTAAATTCAATGTACTAAAATTTTGATTTGATATTTGAACCACCCAACTACTAGCAATTGTGGGAAGGAATGGACCTAGTGTTACTAAGCTATTCTAGAAGTATGGGCTCCATATCCATTGTGGAGACTTCTAAGGGACCACATATCTCGAGGAGTAACCCCAAATTCTCATGTTGGGGGTCTCTGTGGGGGACAACAGGGTAGAGGATAATTGTGAGTAGTGTAAGTGAAATGTGTGTGTGTGTGAGAGAGAGAGAGAGAGAAGTGTATACCAGTGAACCATTGGATTTTTTTAATAAAAACCAGAAACACAGGTGGGTTGAAAGTGTGACTCTGCTTGGGGGTGACAAAGAATCATCTAAGTCATACAAACCCATGTGAAATTATGGACTACACGATTAGTGATGGAAGTCAATGTTGAATTTATCAGCCTAAGCTAGAACTCCAAATGAAAATGCTAAGAAATATTATCGAATATATGCACAAAAACCACTAAAACGGGCTCCCTTATGCTCTGTAGACATATAGAGGTCACATGATGAGAGATAAGAAGGCCTCGCTCTGTGGTTGAAAGACAACATACTGAATCTTTGTGTATGAAGGAGAGTAGCAGTCATGTCCTTTAACCTAATTTGCATCTACAGAAATTTGAGAGAAGCTTCGTCTTAAGCCATCAAATCTAGCTCGTTGATGGCTAGTGGAAAGAAATTTGTAGTGTAGTTGTTCCTACAGTTGTGTAGAGAATGGCACTAACTTCTTCAGTTTCCAACAAGCTACTTTTGCTCAAATAAGTGTATAAACTTATTTCTATTAATGGAATGATATTGTTATTTAGTGTTTTAAAACTAGTGATGAGTTGGAATTTGATCTTAGGTGAATAGTTGAATATTGAATTTGGAAGGAAATTGAATATAAATTTGTGACTGTAATTTATTCTTAAAACGTGAGAAATCCTAGAAATATCAATGTGTCATACTGAAGATACGATTGGAAAAGTATTCATAGAACATCTAAATAACTAATTAAATAAATAATCAATGAACTCATTATATGTTATAAAATCAATGTATAGTAAGTAGTTGTTGGTACAACCATGGAGCATAATACATGTTTAAGTTGGAAAACTTGAAAATCTTTTAGTTGTCACAAAGTGTAAGAGCCTTTTTTTGGATTCTTGAACTTTGAAATTATCATGTATGTAGGCACTAGATGTAACATGGTGCTTAAATGTCTCTAGATTTCTTGGTGGTGTAATCTGTATTCTTTTTCACTTAGATAGAAGTAAAGTTACTTAGATGAATATAAAATGTAAAGTAAATTATTAGGCTTAATTTCTCATCAATTATCTAATTCGAAGAGTTAATCAAATTTGATGTATTTTGCATAGAAATATTTGAACATATATTTGTTGAGACATTCTCCCTCATTTGATAGAAATCAAGTATTATTTCTCATATATTTTTGGTGGGAAAGAGTTATCCATTGCATGAACGAAGACATTATGTTTAAATGTAAATTTATTGTTTTTATCGAGTAATAGTTTGTGTGGAAATTATGCTTATGAGATAAGTATTACTTGATCCTTTCATGGCAATCAGAATTACTTGCTTCATTAACAATATATATTCATATTATTGTTTTAAGATTATGATAAGTCTTCTCCACCTTAGAAATTATACTAAGTATTTCTGTGCAGAATGATCCATGCATAAGTAAATCTTTGTTGGATGATCCATGAGGCAGTACGTCTTTGTGGGAGAGTTCTTCAAAACCTACACCCTTAACTTGTATGGTTATAAATTATACTAATTATGGACTATGTAATTTGCACAATGCAAAAATGTTGGTGCAAATTGGTTGTCACTAGAAAATTGTGTGAGTGTAAGTAATGACTGTGAAAAGTGTATTGAAAAAGATATTTGCACCAACATAAGGTGGATATTAAAATATTATATAGTTTGGAAGTGGGAATGAAATAAATATTAAAATAATATTTTTTGGGGAAAGGTGGTCCAAATATTTTTTTTTGGACGTAAATAGTAAATAATAAGGCATTGTCTAATTATTATACTTTTTGGAGTTTTTGGATGGAATCCCACAAATTTTTTTATTATTAAATCATGATCTTTTGTTATTTAAAATGAGTTTTTGACTACATATATGGATTCAACATCTTGAAAAACCCTTGGAACACTAATATTGTGGAGATTTTACAGCTCAAACTTGTGATTCAAACAAATCCTTGTAGGATTCTGGGACATTTGAACCAAAAAATATGCCTAGAAAACTCCAAAATATACGATGGGTAGACAATGACAAATAATCAAGTTCGCGATGAAGAAATCCAAGAAGTTGATAATAAATTATCGTTTGCTTACTTTGGAATTTGTGTTGATTATTTTAATCAGACATGCATTAATAAAATAATAATGTTAAGGGAAGAAAGGTAAAAGGGCCTAAATAAATAGAAATAAAGTAATTCATGAAAAAGGTAAGGAATGACATGGCCAAGTGTCCCTAGTGCTAGCAAGGCACACCCTTGAGGTGACATGCAGCACTGGTTTCCAAGTCATCTGCAATGCTTCATATATATAAACATTTTGATGTGGCGCTAGTGTGAAAATATTCTAAGAGCCATATCTTAGTGTCCCATCCTTAAAATGGGACAAATTGCATATCATTAAGAAACTCTTGATGAAGACAAAATAATGGATACCTAAGAAATGAGGTTTGAAGTGATTAAAAGAAATAAATTTTTAACCTCCATTTTCTTAAGGTGACTAAGGGGATTAGGTGTGTTACAACATCCATTCGCTACACCCTTAGCAGAATACAACATAATAGGGGACTCTTTTAAGCATCCTAGTATCTAAGTTGGGAGTACCCCTCTATTTGGCCTCACTAACAAGTAATAGTACGTGATAAAATGATATTTTTTCTTCTCCAATGTCTCCAACCTCTACCTAAATTATACTCAAATCCTTAGCAAGAAAAACATAAACTAAAAAGGTTTTCATGTGTTGGTAGAGTTCAAAATTTTACTATAATTTGGCATACTATGTGTAGTTAGTTCCCAAACCAAGGAAAAAATCATTTTTCAGTTGAACAACATCCTATCCTCTCTATAGGCCCTTTCAACCTTCTCATTTTCTTCCATGTTGTTGATCGAATTCTAAATGACGAATGGATTCAACTATTAAATGATGGTAGCAAAAATAGTGACAACACTCTCTACTTTTGTCCTTTGAACATGGGATTTTCCCTAGTGTGAGGAGTGAGGGACCATAATAAGCATGAAAAAACTACTTGAATTTCCTAGAAGGAGCTTGAGAGAAGACAAAGAATTAATTAGATTGAGCATGGTTTCTAATGGAGGGGTTAAGTTTATTTCTAGCTTGTAATGAGAGATTCGAACCCACAAGATGAGACACATGCTTGTTGTGCTCATTTCACCAAATTTTGATACAATTCACACTATAATCAACATAATTACACAAGCAACACTTTGTTAGTAAAATCCCCATCTCTAACTTGAGCCTGTATAGACCATTTACACCTCCCATTTGGTTTGCACAATTTATGGCACTATCTTTCCAACATGTGGCAAGTGGCACAATGTTGTTGCACAATGTTGTTATTGCTCTCACATGCAACTTGTCCCTAACCACCAAAAACTCAATATAGGGATATTTGTTTTTGATGTTATTATTAAAGGATGATTAATTATTTAGAGAATAAATTCATTTACCTTATTTGTAACTAAAAATATGGATGTTCAAGCAATATTTGTTTTTTAATGTTGATATTAGAGCATACAGTTATTAAGTTATTTGAGAAATAAATTCATTCTAATTTAGATTTTATAATTATATAGAAGCATGCTTATGTAAAATTTGAAAAAGGATTTGATTGAGGATGTGTTAGAAGGTAAAGTTAAAGTAGCCATCCATTCTCTACAAAGAGGCCAAATCCATGGTCTAGATGGTCTAGCCAGCCGGCCATATAGCCAACCAATCATAGCCGATGCTCATTGACATACGGAGGGTCTCATCCTATAGCCAATAGCTTATAGTCAGTGCCAAGGGGGTCAGTGTCGGTCCGTGCCAGGAGGTCGATAGACAGTAGTCTCATTGCCTTAAGGTCGCCAATAAGGAGATAGAGGTGGTCACCGATAGCCAGTATCATTGAAAGCAGGATGATAGCCAGTCCCAGTAAGAAAGAGGTCTAATTGAGGGTTGACGATGATACCCAGTTTCTCTATGTTGATGACTATGACGTTCTTAAGGATGGCCTCCTCAAAATGGTTAGGGAATATATATAGTTTGATAAATTTCTTGGTTCCCTCAATTTGAATTTTCTCACTCTTATTCCTAAATATTTGGATGGATCCACTGTTGATAATTGTAGGCCTATCTCTTACTATAACATTGTATACGAGATCATTTCAAAGGCTATTTCTTGTTGCGTAAATCCCATCCTTAGAAACCTTATATTTTAGCAACAAATTGATTTTCTCCACAAGTGTTAGATACAAGATGTAGTCTCTTTGGATTAGGAATTTGTCCACTCAATAAATCTTGCAAATTCCCTAGTGATAGCACTCAAGGTTGACCTATGCTCGAGTAAGTTGGACTTTCCTTTGTCTTGTTCTTCTGAAGCTCAACATGGATCTCCATATAATAAATTGGATAATGGGATGCATTATATCAATCTCATTCACCATTCTCATAAATGGTTGTACCTCCCCCTTTTTAAGGAATCACATGGTCTAAGGAAAGAATGCCCTCATTCTCCTTACCTTTTCATATTGGTTGCATAAGCCATAGTAATTTATTCTTGGAACAGTAGTCCAAAGGTATTCTTGTAATTTCTCAACACTTTATGTCCCATTTACTTTTTATTTATAGCATTCTCTACTTTTTCTTACGTTGGAGAATGTAACTAGATTCGATCTTCATAATGACAATTGTAAAACATGACATTCTGTATTTTATATATATATATATATATAGATATAAAGAAAAATAATTTTTATTTATCAAAGCATGGGTTTCATGCTCATGTCTAGGTCAAAGCATGTTCTTCATGCTTATGGGGCTTATTAGGTCAATGAAGATTTTTTTCATGTATTATAGTCCCATTTGGACTTCTTGTAACAAAAGAAAATAATTATTTTTTAGTCTAGAAAGCTAATTTATCCTTCAAGACCAAGTCTACCCTAAGAAGGACAAGTCAGCCCAAAGGAAGCTTATTCGACCCCTTAGGATGACTATAAATAAGAAGGAACTTCGACTCATTTGGATCATGAAGCACGAAAAGTTCGATCTGCGATAAAAGAAGAAGGAAAGCAAGTGCAAAGGACAATGAAGCAAGGACAAAGACATAGTGAAGAAAGGAAGGCCAAAAACTAACCTAATTATGTCCATATTATTGGGTGTGGAGCTTGATTATCATCCTGATTTAGAGGTCTTTGTTTTAGCCAGATGTATACCCCAGGAATATTGTACGCCCCTCCATGCAGGGGGGTGTAGGGGGGACTTGTCCCCCCCGCGAGGGTTCAGGGGGGGCAATCCCCCCTGGCTGGGGGGTCTGGGGGCAACACCCCTGAAGCTAAAAATAGATGTAAATTTTCCTTGTAAAATATTGTAATTTTATAGTCAATCTGGGTTGTTCATTAGGCGGATGATATGGCGATAGAAGTTATGTTTGATTTAGAGTTTTTTTCCATATAAGGCAACCCCTTGGTTCATATGAGGGAATTGTATTGTGGTTGTGTGTGGAGTGTGTATTCTGAGTGAGAAATAGAAAGGGATACTATGTGAGAGAGTAGAGGATATTACATCGGATTTGTTATAGGTTGTGTCTCTTCATTTTGCTGGATAATATAAAGGAAGGGTTGGTTGTTTCTTCGTGGATGTAGCCCAAGTTGGGTGAACCACATATATCTATGTCTCTCTTGTTTTATATGTTTTCTGTGTTTGTATTTCCGCATATTTTTATGTGTTCCATTGCTTGATAATATATAAATTTCTAACACATATGTGCGAAAATCTAGGGTTTTTGGGCTAATTACAGGGTCAAAAATTGTAGGCCGAAGTTGCTAATCTGAGGTGGAGGCTGAGACCTATTTGGCGCAGACTTTGAAGAAAGTTCAAACTTTGTTTACCTTGGAATATTTCATCATGCTTGAAATATTACCCATTAATGTTACAACTAGTGAAGTTGAAAACAATGATGGTTTCGGGTGTACATTGCTCTAGGATGAGCACAAGCTCATCCAAAATCATTTGCAATAAGGCACTAGCATGCTAAGATATAATGATGATGAGCATATCATGGGTGAAGATGTCACTGTAAAGAGGTACCAAGGGAACTAATCCTTTCTTATGAATGAGATTCAACAAAGGTTCTACAGTGCAAAATCAATAGTTGTTCCATCACCTTCAAGCATACCTCAATCATCATAAATTTCTCTACCTAATCTAGGTTCACTGGGTGTTGGATGGTCTCAAGCCACTAAGCCTAAGAGGATGATAATAGTTGTGATGAACATGTTTGATGACTCTGTGATGGATTCATTATGTTGTCTTATTTACATTAGCTTCTTGCATACAATTAGCAATTGTATTCATGATTACGTCATGATGATGATTTAGCATATGCAATTATATCAATGAACAACATTATGAATAGATATTACTAATGATTATTGAGTGTGGCAGGAGACCAGTTGGATGCACTTCCATGTGATGAGTTAACAACCTATGGTTTGATTAAAATTGCATATTATTCTCTCAAAATTTAAAGCTAAATTTAAATTGTTGTTGTGAATATTAATGACATGCTAGTTGGTTGCAGCCACAAGGAAGTTACTTGGTCGAATGACTCTCACATGGGTGATGGGTCTGTATAGATAAATGGAACTTTATGGGAGGGGTGGGACAATGTCCATGATTCCAACCGCTAACACTCCTGTTGTGACTAGGACTGGAAGTATTGTGATACCTTTGCCTTGAAGATCACGATGTTGTGGGGGAGGCCCCAGATTGGGTTGCTCACGAATATTTTACAAGGGTGCGCATCGAAGCAGGTTCTTCAATCCCCAATACCATTAGTCTCACTATAGAGGGAAGTGTAGGAGAATATAGTGGTCTCCATCATCGCACCTAGTTCTTCCTCTCGTAATCACTAGATGTTTGAAGGGAAAGCGACATGCTACCCTTAGAAATTTGAAGGCAAGCTTTTGAAGGGCACGACCGACTTGGCACCCTTGTCATCAAGAAAGAACAGATTGGTGTGACAACCTTGGAACTTCAAAGGAAAGTTCTTGAAGGGCACATCCGAATTGGCACCCTCGTCATAAAAAAAAACCGTTGAAATATAATTAAGATAAGGCAATCATACCAATTCACATAATGCAGTAAGTGTGATTTTAAAGCCAAGTAAACAAAATCAAGAGTAAATCTTGGGGTAAAGGGGGATTAGGAAGAAATAAAAGATTTGACCAATTAAGAACTCTACCCTTCCCTCATTTGGAAAATCTTCGGTAGATAATGTGCATATAAATAAAATCTAAATTACATAAAGTTTTAATAAGAGAAGGGGAGAAAGGGGCATAAAGTTAATTAGGAACATCACTCCTAGAATAGTCCAGCCTCATTAACAAAAGAGGGGGGAGAATGAAAATAAAAATTAATAGGGAGTCATTTTGGTGTGAGGAAAATTATTATTTTTCAATAAAAATTTAAGTAAAAGAAATTAGGAGAGACTTGGTGAGAGGGTGACACATGGTTAGGTGAATAATCAAAACTTTAAATTAATAAAAATAATTATTTTGCATGAAGTGCCAAGTGCCCCCTATGAAGCCTCATATAAAAGGAGCAAGCTATGGGTGGAGGGATCTTTGTGGACCCTATTGTTGGATGGATGAGATAATGTTATTCCCTTGACTACAAAGACTATAGTGAGTTTGGTGAGGTGGAGGTGATTAGAGAGGGAGCTCTTGAGCTAGGAGAGCTTGCCTCCATCTGCTAGTATTTCTTCTTCTACTTACAACCACATTACATCTCGAGGGTTTGTGGGGAAGAAAAGTACCCAAGGAGTAGGCTAGGAGGTTAATCGATGAGTCACCAACATTGTGTATTCATAAATTTTGTCATATGATTATCGATGTATTTTTAATGGCCATATTATAAAAGTGAATGTTATGATGGTTGAATTGTAATATATGGTTATTGACGATGTATCTCAAATTTAGATGTTTTCAATATCGATGTACTGTTAATTAATATGCAACTTCATAAAGGATGTGGTTAATGATTGACTAGTATAAAATGGATTGCCTAATTGCTTATTTTTCAATGTTGTACATCTTAAATTGTATCACTTCGTATTTGGTTGCATATGAGATGGTTCCTATATCTAGAACTTGTTTCCTTAAAAAAAATGGCGTCATAGGGAAGGTCCCTACATAAGTCAAATAGAGGGGATAACTCGCTCTAGCTTAGTCTTCCAAGTCAAATTCCTTTAACACCAATGTTTGCACAAAGACATAATGAAAAATGAAATACACAAGCAGAGGTAAGCAAGAGGCTCATGACCTCCCCAAAGAAGAATTATGCTCCGATGCATTCAAATTATACAACCCAAATTGAAAGGCAAGTCTTCTCTAGCATCTTTAATTTAGCCATGGATTTTCCTTCTTGTGTTAGTATAGATGCTAATTTAGCCATAAATTTTCTTTTGTGTGTTAATATGGTCTTTAGCATGTTAACTTAACACTAAATAGAATTATATTAATACAATTCAAACTCATAATACATTTTTATTATGAACAATAAACATTTTCACAAACAAACATATATATTTATATTTATTAATGCTAATTAAACCATGAATTTCATTTGTTAGTAATCATTTTCCATATATATATATAATTAATTGAACATATATTTATTTTTATTTATAATTACAAATTATTTTATTATTATTATTGTTTTTATTTTAATTTATATTAATTTCATATTTAATTTTTAAATTTTACCAATATTAAAAAACAAGTTTTTAAAAAACTAAACAAATCCATTCCACTTAAAAATATAATAAAAATATAATATCTTTTTTAAAAAACTAAACAAATCCATTCCACTTAAAAATATAATAAAAATATAATATCTCAATTAGTTGAAATAAACAAATTATTTTAATTGGAAAGAATAGTAGGAAAAAATACTTCTCCAAATAAATGGAAAGCGAATTATTCACTGTATGCTATTTTACTCCAGGCATGGTTATACTTTAGTCTGTCTTGTTTTAAATTGCGATTTGAAAACTTTAATGTCTATATATTGTCACACGGTTCTGCATCAGCCTCTCTTTTACACTCGGTGGCACCTGAAGTTCGTTACACCTTTCAATGGATATCCATTGAAGCCATGGAAGATCACAAAGGACTTCTATGCTTCTCAGATTATAACACCTATCCAATGTGACATATTTGAGAGCGTTTGGTAATGTTCCAACCTCAGACAGATTAATACACTCTTCTAAGATTAACTCTGAAAGCTTGGGGTATACAACGTTATCATAAAATACCTCCGAGGTGTGGATTATGGGGCAACCAGCCACTTTCAACCAACTCAATTCACTCGAACGTTCAACTGAAGCCGACAAACACTTCAATTCCCAGCGAAACTCCAGACCCAATTCCTTCAAGTTCCGTAAGTCACCCAGCGAAGGCATTACTGTGTCCAGCAAAGGGTTTCCTATCCACAGAACTTCTAAATCATTGAGGAGTTCAAAACCCCTTGGCAATTCTTTCATGAAATTTGTGCCCGTCAGCTTCAGTACTTTCAGGGACCTTTGATGCCCCAGTTGCCAGGGCCATACTTCAACTTTTTCACAGTTTCTGAGATCTATATGCTGGAGTGTTCTTATATTTCCAAATGTTTCGCTTGAGATTCTTAAATTAGCACTCCCGGAAACATTAAAATATTCAAGGTTACTTGAACTCCCGAAGGAATCTGGCAGCCTCTCCAATTTCTTGCATCACTCCAGGTCCAAGCTGTGGAGGTTCGACAAGCTGCAGAAGGAATCTGGCAGCCTCTCCAATTGAGAGCACAAAGACAGATTCAAGCTGTGGAGGTTTGACAAGCTGCAGAAGGAATCTGGCAGCTTCTCCAATTGAGAGCACGAAGATAGGTTCAACCTGTGGAGGTTCGACAACCTGCCGAAGGAATCTGGCAGCCTCTCCAATTGAGAACACGAAGATAAGTTCAACCTGTGGAGGTTCCACAAGCTGTCGAAGGAATCTGGAAGCCTCTCCAATTGAGAGCACCAAGACAGGTTCAAGTTGTAGAGGTTTGACAAGCTGCCGAAAGAATCTGGCAGCCTCTCCAATTGAGAGCACCAAGACAGGTCCAAGCTGTGGAGGTTCATCCAGCTGCTGAAGGAATCTGGCAGCCTCTCCAATTGAGAGCACCAAGACAGGTCCAAGCTGTGGAGGTTCATCAAGCTGCCTAAGGAATCCGGCAGCCTCTCCAATTGAGAGCACCACTTCAGGTCCAAGCTGTGGAGGTTTGTCAGGCTGCCAAAGGAATCTGGCAGCTTCTCCAATTCAGAGCACGAAGACAGGTTCACGCTGTGGAGGTTCCACAAGCTGCCGAAGGAATCTGGCAGCCCCTCCAATATCTTGCACTTAGACAGGTCCACACTGTGGAGGTTTGACAAGCTGCCGAAGGAATCTGGCAACCTCTCCAATTGAGAGCACCAAGACAGGTCCAAACTGTGGAGGTTCGACACGCTGCCGAAGGAATCTGGCAGTCTCTCCAATTGAGAGCAATGAGACAGATAGACAGGTCCAAGCTGTGGAGGTTCGACACGTTGCCGAAGGAATCTGGCAGCCTTTCCAATTGAGAGCAATGAGACAGGTCGCTGTGGTGGAGATTAGTCAAGCTGCCAAAGGAATCTGGCAGCGTCTCCAATATCTTGCACTCAGACAGGTCCAATCTGTGGAGGTTCGACAAGCTGCCGAAGGAATCTGGCAACCTTTTCAATATCTGGCACCACTTCAGGTCCAAGCTGTGGAGGTTCAAGCTGCCGAAGGAATCTGGCAGCCTCTCCAATTTCTGGCACCACTTCAGGTCCAAGCTGCGGAGGTTCGACGAGCTAAGCTGCAGAAGGAATCTGGCAGCCTCTCCAATATCTTGCACTTAGACAGGTCCAAGCTATGGAGGTTCCACAGGCTGCCAAAGGAATCTGGCAGCCTCTCCATTCCTTTGGCAGCCTCTCCAATTGAGAGCACCACTTCAGGTCCAAGCTGTGGAGGTTCGACAAGCTGCCGAAGGAATCTGGAAGCCTGGCCAATTGATGGCACCCACACAAACCCATGTGGTAGAGGTTCCTCAATTTACCCAAAGAGTTTGGTAATGATTTCAATCTACTCGCACCTAACACCAAGGCCTTCAACGAGTTCAGATCACCGAATTCTTCGGGCAATTTAGCAAGAAAGAGGGAACCAATGACTATCTTTTCCAGGTGCTTCAGCTACCCTATGGACTTCTGAATGCGGGAGAGGCAGCTCCCACTAATTATCTCTAATTCCTGCAGCTGCAAAGGTGCCTGCAAGATCAAGCATTTCGAGTGTAAGAAAGATGGAAAACCGTCAGAAATAATTGGAGACCTAAATAGCCAATGAACACACTTGAACTCAAAAGAACTCAAAAGTTTAGATTTACCTGCGATATGCCTTGCCATAATGTTTCCAATAAACAAGATCTTCAAATCCATGGAGTGGATTTGTTTGACAAAAGGCGTATGAAAGACCTGTTAACTTATGAAAGGTGTATGGAGTGGATTTGTTTGACAAGAGTTGTTGTGAGTGTTTTCTAGAAAGACCTGTTAACTTATAAATGCACAATTCTTCCAGTATTGACCTTTCGAGCACATCTTTATACCTGGATGATCTGAAGAAATCTTCAACTGGTAAAAGTGCCTCTAGCTGATGCTCATGATCTATGTCATCTAAAATTAACAAGACATGAGCAGATTTGAGATGCTTTTCAAACTTCCTTATACCTTCATAAATGTTATTTATATCCAGAACTCTTTCAGGCATGCCCTGAGTCGGGCCCCTTAGAAGCTCCCTTTGCACTGAATGTAATGAGCTTTTATTAGCCTTTTCTGGATAAAAAAAAGGAACTTATTGTACTTCGAACTCATTCTATTGAAGAGTTCTAAAGCCAACGTTGTCTTCCCCATTCCACCAAGGCCGACTATGCCCGCAACCCGGATTTTTCCGGCGTGCTGTTGCTTGAACACTGTGGCTTCAAAATCTGTGACTTTCTCATCTAAACCAGTGGGTTGTTGGGCTACATACAGCATGGGATTACAAGGTACAATCTCTCCCCTTCTCGCCAATCTCTCCTTTCTTAGAGTACTCAGCCTTCGCAATAATAGTTTCCACGGTCACATCCCCTATCAATTGGGAGCCCTCTCTCGCTTAAAGATGCTTCGCCTGTCTCTCAATCAACTCCAGGGTTCCATTCCGCCCACTCTCGGTAGCTGCCGCAACTTGCAGAACTTGACTCTCTCCTATAACAATCTCACAGGATACATTCCCCCACAACTGTGTTCTCCCCAACCTAATTACCATGGCCTTAGGAATCAACAATTTGATAGGAACAATCCCCAACTGCTGGGGAAACATATCCTCTTTGCAGAACTTAGATTTCGGTTACAACACCCTTCACGGCAGTGTTCTCTCCGAATTGGGTATGCTAAGCCAGCTCATCGTTCTTTAACTGGAGGCTAACCATCTCACAGGACATATTCCGCCTTCATTGTCTAATTGCACAAATATTGAAGTATTGAATATAGCTTCTGACCAATTAGTTGGCCACATTCCGTCGAAGTTGTGCAGCAAGAAGACCACCCACTTAAATTATCTTTTTCTGGGTGGTAATCAGCTGAGCGGCACCATTCCTTCTTCCCTCTTCAATTGTACGAAGCTTCAACGGATTTCCTTAGCAGGGAACCAGCTCAGCGGAACAGTGCCTATGGAGCTGGGTAAATTGACACATCTCCAGTTGGGTCAAATTATTTTCACCACATGTTCAACGATCTTATATATCATGTGCACCTCGTCACTAGATATTCACCCACAAAAACACTAACATAAAATAAATAATTGAAACCCTAGGGCAAAGTATCATATATATACTGTAAGATAAAGAGGGGTTTGGACGTCTCACCCGTTATATTTGCCGTTGAGATCAAAGCCATTTATGTCTGCAACAGAGGAAAGAGCATCTCTCCACTTCTGAATGGTGGCAGGATCATATCGTAGCTTCTCTTGTTGTGTTTGAGAGTCCAACGTTTTCTTCAATTCGAGCTGGTGCAAGCTGTGAGCATAAACTCCCCACCACCTAAGATCAGCAGGGTTGACATGGTAAAACACAGGGATTATTGGAGCCCCAGACTCTCGCATGAGGAGGAGTTCATGTAAACACCAACGGGATTCTGCATATTCTGGTGAAAAGATGGCAACATGGACAGAAGCGTTACTAATAACGGCTTCCAGTTGAGAAGGAAAAGGTAGTCTTTCCTGCAAATCCTGTTGATCTAAAAAGGGTTTTAATCCACCTGAAAAGAGAGCACGGTAAAGATGGTCAGCAAAGTTCTTCTTCACTGCCCCACGATGGTTAATAAACACATCGTATTTATTAACACATGGTAGAGAATCAGTAGCAGTGGGAGAGGAGGAAGCACCATCCGAAGTTGCGAGAGGAGATCTCTGATTCTCCATTTCAATTTCTTCGATTTCAGAGGCGGTTTGGGGGATCGAGGATGCAAACAGAGAGAGAGAAGGGCAAATTGGGTGCTGTGTCGCTCTGGATGCTGAGGGAGGAGATAAACTGGGTGCTGTAACGCTCTGGATGGTGGATGCTGAGGGAGGAGATGAGTTTAGTACCTTCAGAGGCGCGGAGATAGTAAAGTCGGATCTGCTAATAAATTAAAGCAAATGTTTTGTAGTTTAGGTCATGAACCTTTGCGTGTGGGGGTCCACATTGTTAATGGGATACCGGATCAAATCTTGGTTTTTTGGTCGGTCTAATCGTTAAGAGCATGTGTTTCTTCTTAAGAGGTTAAAGGATCGAATTTTGGTCGGTCTAATGATGAAGAGCATATGTTTCTTCTTAGAAGGTTACAAGTTCAAAACCAGAGAAGTAGAATATGTATTCAAACCCCTCGCACAAATTTTACTATTAAATTCATCTTTTAAAAGGTCTCTTAAAATATCCGTGACTATTCATATTGAGTTGAGATTTTTCATATTCTTCTAGAGTGGATAGTAATTCATAATACCAACTATCATAACCCTAATAGATTTAAGTTTAAAATAAGTTATTATGATGCAAATTTCACAAAAATTACTACAGTAGTAAGTATATGCCTTCATAGTAACATGGGCACACAAATTGCACTTATTTAAGTATTTTTAATTTTACTATGAAGCCCTGAATTATTATTATTATTATTATTCTTTAGGAGTTTTTATTCTATTTTATTTTGAAACATAAAATACATAATTAGAACAAAACAATAGAGGCTACATGGTTGATTTACAAAGATGAAACCAAACCTAACTAGGACTTTGACTTGTAGGAAACTAGGTTTGTCTTAAGATAAGATATGATAATATAGTGTAGACATATAATAAATCTAGAACTTATAAAATGGAAATAAAACTAATAGTTGAAAAAGATGGAGTTAAGGGTGAGCACATCTATAACGCCCCTTTTTAAACCCCATGTTTTGTGATATGTAATAAAGGTAGATAATGCTTGAATGGTCACTGTGGGTATTTTGACAAAATTCATTTGATGTAAATGTTATTTTTTATTAAATATATTGCTAAAGCTAAAGAAGAGACCACCCAACATGGATCTTAATGCTTGAGGGAAAATTTGTAAGGGCGATCTAGGAAGTTTCCTACCTTACCTGAATTTAATGTACTAAAATTTTGATTTAATATTTGAACCACCCAACTACTAGCAATCGTGGGAAGGAATGGACTTCGTGTTACTAAGCTAATCTAGAAGTATGGGCTCCATATCCATTGTGGATACTTCTAAGGGACTGTGTAGCTCGAGGAGTAACCCCAAATTCTCGTGTTGGGAGTCTGTGTGGGGGAGAGCAGGGTAGAGGATAATGGTGAGTAGTGTAAGTGAAATGTGTGTAAGAGAGAGAGAGAGAGAGAGAGAGAGAGAGAGAGAGAGAGAAGTGTATGCCAATGAACCATTGGAATTTTTTAATAAAAACCATAAACACATGTGGGTTGAAAGTGTGACTCTACTTGGGGATGACAAAGAATCATCCAAGTCACACAAACCCATGTGAAATTATGGATTACACGATTAGTGATGGAAGTCAATGTTGCTCCAAATGAAAATGCTAAGAAATATTGTCGAATATATGCACAAAAACCACTAAAAAGGGCTCCCTTATGCTATGTAGACGTATAGTGGTCACATGATGAGAGATAACAAGGCATGGCTCTATGGTTGAAAGACAACATACTGAATCTTTGTGAATGAAGGAGAGTAGCATTCATATCCTTTAACCTAATTTGCATCTATAGAACTCTGAGAGAGCTTCCTCTTAAGCCATCAAATCTAGCTCGATGATGGCTAGTGGAAAGAAATTTGTAGTGTAGTTGTTCCTATAGTTGTATAGAGAATGGCACTAGCTTCTTCAGTTTCCAACAAGCTACTTTTGCTCAAATAAGTGTATAAACTTATTTCTATTAATGAAATGATATTGTTATTTAGTGTTTTATAACTAGTGATGAGTTGGAATTTGATCTTAGGTGAATAGTTGAATATTGAATTTGGAAGGAAATTGAATATAAATCCGTGATTGTAATTTATTCTTAAAATGTAAGAAATCCTAGAAATATCAATGTGTCATATTAAATATTCGATTGGAAAAGTCTTCATAGAACATCTAAATAACTAATTAAAGAAATAATTAATGAACTCATGAAGCCTCTGAATATGTTTTAAAATCAATGTATAGTAAGCAGTTGTTGGTACAACCATGGAGCATAATACACATTTAAGTTGGAAAGCTTAAAAAGCTTTTTGTTGTCACAAAGTGTAAGAGCCTTTTTTTTAATTCTTGAACTTTGAAATTATCATGTATGTAGGCACTAGATGTAACATGATGCTTAAATGTCTCTAGATTCTTGGTGGGGTAATCCTTATTCTCTTTCACTTAGATAGAAGTAAAGTTACTTAGATGAATACAAAATCTAAAGTAAATTATTAGGCTTAATTTCTCATCAATTATCTAATTGGAAGAGTTGATCAAATTTGATGTATTTCGCATAGAAATATTTGAACAGGTATTTGTTGAGACATTCTCCCTCATTTGATAGAAATCTTATTCTTTCTCATATATTTTTGGTGGGAAAGAGTTATCCATTGCGTGAAAGAAGGCATTATGTTTAAATATAAATTTATTGTTTTTATCAAGTAATAGTTTGTGTGGAAATTATGCTTATGAGATAAGATATTACTTGATCCTTTCATGGGAATCAGAATTACTTACTTCATTAACATAAATATATTCATATTATTGTTTTAAGATTATGATAAGTCTTCTCCACCTTAGAAATTATACTAAATATTTCTTTGTAGAATGATCCATGCATAAGTAAGTCTTTGTTGGATGATCCATGAGGGAGTACGTCTATGTGGGAGAGTTCTTCAAAACCTACACCCTTAACTTGTATAGTTAGAAAATAGACTAAGTATGGACTATGTAATTTGTACAATGCAAAAATGTTGGTCCAAATTGGTTATCACTCGTAAGTAATGACAGTGAAAGGTGTTTTGAAAAGGATATTTGCACCAACATAAGGTGGATATTAAAATATTATATAGTTTGGAAGTGGGAATGAAAGAAATATTAAAATAATATTTGTTTGGGAAAGGTGGTCCAAATATATTGTTTTGGACATAAATAGTAAATAATAAGGCATTGTCTAATCATTATACTTTTTGGAGTTTTTGGATGGAATCCGGCAAAATGTTTTTGATTAAATCATGATCTTTTGTTATTTAAAATGAGTTTTTGACTACATATATGGATTCAACATCTTGAAAAACCCTTGGAACACTCATATTGTGGAGAGTTTACAACTCAAACTTGTGATTCAAACCAATCCTTGTAGGATTCTGAGAAATTTCAACCAAAAAATATGCCTAGAAAACTCCAAAACATACAATGGGTAGACAACGACAAATAATCAAGTTCACGATGAAGAAAGCCAAGAAGTTGATAATAAATTATCATTTACTTACTTTGGAATTTGTGTTGATTACTTGAATTGGACATGCATTAATAAAATAATAATGTTATGGGAAGAAAGGTAAAAGGACCTAAATAAATAAAAATAAAGTAATTCATGAAGAAGGTAAGGAATGACATGGCAAAGTGTCCCAAGTGCTAGCAAGGCACACCCTTGAGGTGACATCTGGCATTGGTTTCCAAGTCATCTTCCATGCTTCATATATATAAACATGTTGATGTGGCGCTAGTGTGAAAATATTCTAAGAGCCATATCTTAGTGTCCCATCCTTAAAATGGGACAAATTGCATATCATTAAGAAACTCTCGATGAAGACAAAATAATGGATACCTAAGAAATGAGGTTTGGAGTGATTAAAAGAAAGGAAGTTTTTAACCTCCATTTCCTTAAGGTGACTAAGGGGGTTGGGTGTGTTACAACATCCATCCACTACACCCTTAGCAAAATACAACATAATAGGGGACTCTTTCGAGCATCCTAGTATCTAAGTTGGGAGTACCCCTCTATTTGGCCTCACTAACAAGTAATAGAAAGTGATAAAATGATAGTTTTTTTTCTCCAATGTCTCCAACCTCTACCTAAATTATACCCAAATCCTTAGCAAGAAAAACATGAACTAAAAAGGTTTTCATGTGCTGGTAGCGTTAAAAAATTTAGTAGAATTTGGCATCCTATGTGTAGTTAGTTCCCAAACCAAGGAAAAAATCATTTTTCAGTTGACCAACATCCTATCATCTCTATAGGCCCTTTCAACCTTAACATCTTCTTCCATGTTGTTGATCGAATTCTAAATGACGAATGGATTCGACTATTAAACAACGGTAGCAATAATAGTGATAACACTCTCTACTTTTTTCCTTTGAACATGTGATTTTCCCTAGTGTGAGGAGTGAGGGTCCACAATAAGCAGGAAAAAACAACTTGAATTTCCTAGAAGGAGCTTGAGAGAAGACAAAGAATTAATTAGATTGAGCATGGTTTCAAATGGAGGAGTCAAGTTTATTTCTAGCTTGTAATGAGAGATCGGAACCCACAAGATGAGACCCATGCTTGTTGTGTTCATTTCATCAAATTTTGATACAATTCACACTATAATCAACCTAATTATGCAAGCAACACTTTGTTAGTAAAATCCCCATCTCTAACTTGAGCCTGTATAGACCATTCACACCTCCCACTTGGTTTGCACAGTTTATTGCATTATCTTTCCAACATGTGGCAAGTGGCACAATGTTGTTATTGCTCTCACATGCAACTTGTCCCTACCACCAAAAACTCAATATAGGGATATTTGTTTTTGATGTTATTATTAAAGGATGATTAATTGTTTGAAGAATAAATTCATTTACCCTATTTGTAACTAAAAATATGGATGTTCAAGCAATATTTGTTTTTTAATGTTGATATTAGAGCATATAGTTATTAAGTTATTTGAGAAATAAATTAATTCTAATTTAGATTTTTTATAATTATATAAAATTATGTTTATGTAAATTTGAATAAGGATTTGGTTGAGGATGTGTCAGAAGGTAAAGTTAAAGTAGCCATCCATTCTCTACAAAGATGCCAAATCCATGGTCTAGATGGTCTATTAGTGGTATTCTATGTTGACAACTATGACGTTCTTAAGGATGGCCTCCTCAAAATGGTTAGGAAATATAAATAGTTTGATGAAGTTCTAGGTTCCCTCAATTTGAATTTTCTCACTTTTATTCCTAAATATTTGGATGGATCCACTTTTGATAATTATATGCCTATCTCTTACTATAACATTGTCTACAAGATCATTTCAAAGGCTATTTCTTATTGCATAAATCTCATCCTTAGAAACCTAATATTTTAGCAACAATTTGATTTTCTCCATAGGTGTTAGATACAAGATGTAGTTTCTTTGGATTAGGAATCTATCCACTCAATAAATCTTGCAAATTTCCTAGTGATACCACTCAATGTTGACCTATGATCGAGTAAGTTGGACTTTCCTTTGTCTTGTTCTTCTGAAGCTCAACATGGATCTCCAGATAGTAAATTGGATAATGGGATGCATTATATCAATCTCATTCACCATTCTCATAAATGGTTGTACCTCCCCCATTTTTAAGGAATCACATGGCCTAAGGAAAGGATTCCCTCATTCTTCTTATCTTTTCCCATTGGTTTCATAAGCCTTAGTAATTTATTCTTGGAACTGTTGTCCAAAGGTATTCTCAAGGGTATTCTTGTAATTGCTCAACACTTTATGTCCCATTTAATTTTTATTTATGGCATTCTCTACTTTGTCCCATGTTGTAGAATGTAACTAGATTCGATCTTCATATCGACATTTGTAAAACATGACATTCTTTATTTTATATAAAAAAAAAAAGAAAAATAATTTTTATTTATCAAAGCATGGTTTCATGCTCATGTCTAGGTCAAAGCATGTTCTTCATGCTTCTGGGCTTATTAGGTCAACAAAGATTTTTTTTCATGTATTATAGTCCCATTTGGACTTATTGTAACAAAAGAAAACAATTATTTTTTATTCTAGAAAGCTAATTTATCCTTCAAGACCAAGACTACCCTAATAAGGACAAGTCGACCCAAAGGAAGCTTATTCGACCCCTTAGGAAGACTATACATAAGAAGGAACTTCGACTCATTTGGATCATGAAGCACAAAAAGTTCGATCTGCAATAAAATAAGAAGGAAAGCAAGTGCAAAGGACAAGGAAGCAAGGACAAAGACCTAGTGAAGTAAGGAAGGCCAAAAATTGACCTAATTATGTCCATATTGTTGGGTGTGGAGCCTGATTATCATCCTGATTCAGAGGTCTTTGTTTCAACCAGATGTATACCCTAGGAATATTTTACACCTATCCACGCAGGGGGGTGCATGGGGGACTTGTCCCCCCCCCCCTGTGGGGATTCAGGGGGGCCAATCCCCCCTGGCTGGGGGGTCCGAGGGCAACACTCCTAAAGCTAAAAATAGATGTAAAATTTCCTTTTAAAATATTGTAATTTTGTAGTCAATCTAGCTTGTTCATTAGGTGGATGATATGGCAATAGAAGTTATGTTTAATTTAGGGTTTTTTTACCTAGAAGGCAACCCCTGGGTTCATATGAGGAAATTGTATTGCGGCTGTGTGTGGAGTGTGTATTCTGAGCAAGAAATAGAAAGGGAGATTGTGTGAGAGAGTAGAGGATATTACAGTGGATCTATTGTAGGTTGTGTCTCTTCATTTTGTTGGATAATATAAAGGAAGGATTGGTTGTTTCTCCGTGGATGTAGCACAAGTTGGGTGAACCACGTATATCTATGTCTCTCTTGTTTTATATATTTTCTGTGTTTGTATTTCTGCATATTTTTATGTGTTCCATTGCTTTGTAATATATAATTTCTAACACATATGTGCGAAAATATGGGGTTTTTGGGCTAATTACGGGGTCAAAAATTGTAGGTCGAAGTTGCAGATCTGAGGTGGAGGCTGAGACTTATTTGGCGCAGACTTTGAAGAAAGTGCAAACTTTGTTTAACTTGGAATATGTCATCATGCTTGAAGGCGATTTTGTTGAAGGGTTGACTTGGTTCTTGGGAGGAAATTTGGATTTGGTGTTTGGGTCTTGGAAGTCTCATTTTGAATTGATTTTATAAGAATATAAGTTTTTTTTCTCGGTTTTCCCCTTGGAGGGGTTTTTCCCTTGCTTGGAGCCTTGTTGTAATCTAGGAAAAAGCATACATTGTTACCAGTAGACAAAATTCAAGCAATTATACAACAAGCATATAAAGGTACGATAAAATACAGTAATGGAGAGACAATCAAGTTGAACAAATATATTATTTATTATGTATTGAACCAACATATATACATGGAAAATTTTAGGGGCGAATTTTAGCCCAAAGTCAAATTTTAAGGGATTTTAAATTTTAATAGGGCGAATTTTTTATATAAAACCCATTTTCTATAGTTTAATCAATTTAACCCAATAATTATTTTAAAAATAATTAATTATTAAATATTAGCCGACCAAAAAAGAGCATAAAACTGAAAAAATATGAAATTCGCCCTCGATTTTCTTTGGTTGGAGCAGATTTCCATGGCATTCGCCTAGATTTACAGGGTAGGAGAGAGGGGTTACAGTGATTCGCCCCATTTTTTCACTGGTTCGTCGGAATTTAGGAGAGGTGGCTGGGGCTTTGTGCACACCGATCTTCTTGCTCTTCTTGCTGGCTGAGCGAGGGACTTGACCGACCCTCTTTGGTCCGTTAGGGCCCTCCCATAGTTCGATTTCGTTTTTGACCTATAGCCCATTTCCCCGGTGCCATGGAGCTAAACCCACGGGCGAGGATGAGTTTGGGCAGTCACAACCTTGTCAATAGACTCCCCATCAACAAGAAACCAGCAACGGAATGTAAACCAGCGGGACAAAGTATCTGCAATGACATTTAGTTCTTGGAAGACTGGCAATAAAAACCTAAACAATTCATTTTTGGTTGTCTGGTTTGCTGTTGTATGTGCAGCCATGGAGCACAGGGAAATCTTGGAAGTCAAGAAGGCTCTAGCCTCTAAGAAGGCACAAAGAATACATCCAGTCCAACAAGACCCCGTTGTTTTCAGTTACTACCAAGGTACATGAAAATGAACATCTGTTTCTCAACACAAGGACTCTATTCTGGTTTGGTCTCAACCTTCTTAAAGTGTTCTAGTTGGTTGTCTGGTTTGTGGTTGTGTGTGCAACCATGGAGCAAAGGGAAATCTTGGAACTCAAGAAGGCTCTGAGAAGGCACAAAGAATACATCCAATCCAATAAGACCCCCTTGTTTTCAGTTACTAGCAAGTTACATGAAAACAAACATCTGTCTCAACACTCGCATCTATAATAAATTTGCTGGTTCAACAAAAACAAAGGATGGACATTCTGGATGCAGAATGAAACACACTAAGACACTTGGCGCTTAATCTCCATAAGGAATCCCTCTCTACAGCCTCAAACAAAAAAGCTTCAATTAATTCTGCCCAAGCTGAAGTTAAGGAAGACGAGACTGTGCATCAGCTCAAGGAATCAACGGATATCGAGTAGCAGCAATCTCCTCACTCAGATATCTGTCAGGATGAGGTAAACAGTCTTCATATTTTTCACTGAATGAAATGTTTTTCAAAGTCATCAGAAATTCATAATACTAGGAGTTTTGGTTAAACAGACTACATGTAGGAAAAGCTGGAATGTTTATTTCACAATCTGTTGTAGACTATGTTATGTAGATCGGAGAGCTACTTAAGTATGAGAACAGTATGAGCTCTAATACTTCTGATGTAGTACTTAAGATTACAAGAGATAGGAAGATTTAGACTTAATCATGCAGGTGCCCACTCACTACTAATATCTGGCAGTGGGGCTGGAGTTCTGCTCAGAGCGTACGGTTGACTGGTGTCCATGAAATGTTCTGGAATGGTTTCATGGAAGAATTACATAGAACTCATATAAGACTTACAGAGGAGTTTGATGGTTTGAGCTAAAAATCAAACCGGTACAGAATGTTACATTCTATTGAAAACTATGAGGTTCTTTTGTGGTGGTCTAAATTATGGAGGGTAAAAGTCCCCAAGAAAACCATTGTGTTTATGTGGTTGGTGTTGAAAAACAGAGTCCTTACTTAGGAACTTCTTAAAAAACGCAAAAAATAGGGTCCCAGCTAATCCATACTTTGCAAGAAAGGAGAAAAATTTGCTTCTCGTTTTTTTGGTTTGTCACTTTGCACAACAGCTCTGGAAAGATTTTGGAAATTGGATTGGTCAAAGGAACCCTTGGGATGACTCCACTGTGGGAAACTGTCTCAAAGTATGGTTCCAGAAGGCTAAAAGATTTTCAGGCTATTCCCTATCTGGTTTTGTGAAGAATCTGGCTAGTGCAGAATGAACTCGTATTTGATGGTAGATCTATGCCCACCTTTCACGTTTTTCCCCAGTTGTGCTATTTTCCAATTTTGCAAGGTGGCTCAGAAGGACAATTTTCCCGGGCAGATTGGGGAGCTCCTTATTGACAAAACTTATCCCGGGTTTATTTTTATGGGGCTTTCCAGGGGCGTGATCAAATATGTAGTTTGGGAGGCATAGCTTATCCTTCTAATAATCATTTCATTAAGTTCAGAGCATGTTTGGGCTAGCATACAAACAACTTCGGTGAGTTCATGGCTTTGCGAGCTCTTTTATTGGTGGCCACTAACAAAGGGACTCATACGCTACAGGTATTTGGAGATTCTCTTTTGCTAATCAAATGGATGAACAACCAACATTCTATTCAAAATATCTGTCTTGAGACACTTGTTATTCAGCTCAAATTTATATCTCAGCAGTTCAACTTGGTTACTTTCTTGCCAGTCTTCCAAGAACTAAATGTCATTGCAGATACTTTGTTACTTTCTTGCCAGTCTTCCAAGAACTAAATGTCATTGAAAAGGACCCTTAGAGAGCTATCACATCTAGAACATCCAACCTCTGCTGAATTTACAAACACTACTGCTCCTCTGGCAATGAGTTCAAAGAACTGCAATTGGGACATATTAAAAACGTGATACCATGTGCTACAGTAGAGAAATTTTAGTCCTCCTTATTAGTAAAATCATCACAGCTGGAACTCAGATGATGTTCTCCGGTCACTGCTTCTGTCAGACACCTGTTCCAATGCAAGGTTTTTATTGTTCAGTTTTTTAGATTTGATCTGATATGTTTTGCACAGAGTCTTCAGGCAGGCAGCACATTGCCATAGTCTCTTTTCAAAAACCATATTTCAAGTGCATAGGATGAATGTACTATGTACTAATGTAGTGATAGGTTAGAAAAACTTTCTACAAGATAGCCACAATATTGTTATTTTATGAGCCTGTATGGACAATATGATGTATATTCTGATTTCACACTTGACATGTCAAATATAATGCTTTTTAAACATGGAAAAGCATATAACCACAGTGAGATAAAATTTAAACATTTATGAAAAATTTCTTATTTCAATATCGTGTGAACTATAAGAATATTTTATAGGGAAAATGAGTGACAAAATTTACTATTTCACATATTTCACATTCGAAACTTTCTTTGCTTTTTCAAGTTTGTTAACTTCTCATAAATAAATTAAAATTGTAGCACTAATGCACTTGTATATATGATAAATGTGTGTATGTATGGGAGAAAGCAGCAATTAGGCTTAAAAGGGAATCCACTAACGTTTTGTGCTAATGGAATCCACTAGATTCATGGATCACTGAGAAATTAATATCCTTGAAACAAAGAAACACTTCTTTTGGGGATAAGAGTAAATTATATTAATTAGTTCTGAAAACAAGAGGAAGACTTTTGCCCATGAAATCCTTAGAATTGTGTGAAACCTACTTTTTGGGGAGCAAACTTGAATGATATTTTCATTCCCTGATGTTAGGAGTTCCTCTTCAATCAACAACCAATGTTGAGGAACTCCTAGCATCAGGGAAGAAGCCAATAATGTGTCTCTGACTATGTGTTCGATAGTGTTGATGCTTTTGAGTAGATCCGATCATTTTATCAGCCCTTGACATGAAACTATTTGGAACTTGGGTAGTGCAAACAATGAAAAAAGGCTAGACAGAGCTATTGCTATCCAACTAAGTGGCTGTGAGGTGTTTTCTCCCCTAGTGCCCTTGATTGGGAGAAAAAAGGAGGTAAAATTCATTGTTGTTGCGGAAGAGTTCCAAGTCCAATGTAAATTCTGCCTAAGAGTAAATCTCTAAAATGAACAACACAAGGCAGCATTGGTTAAGGTATTATTGCATTAGAAAAGGTTGGAAAAGATTTTCAGTTACTAGCAAGTTACATGAAAACGAACATCTGTCTCAACACTCGCATCTATAATAAATTTGCTGGTTCAACAAAAACAAAGGATGGACATTCTGGATGCAGAATGAAACACACTGAGACACTTGGCGCTTAATCTCCGTAAGGAATCCCTCTCTACAGCCTCGAACAACAAAGCTTCAATTAATTCTGTCCAAGCTGAAGTTAAGGAAGACGAGACTGTGCATAAGCTCAAGGAATCAACGGATATCGAGTAGCAACAATATCCTCACTCAGATATCTGTCAGGATGAGGTAAACAGTCTTCATATTTTTCACTAAATGAAATGTTTTTCAAAGTCATCAGAAATTCAGAATACTAGGAGTTTTGGTTAAACAGACTACATGTAGGAAAAGCTGGAATGTTTATTTCACAATCTGTTGTAGACTATGTTATGTAGATCAGAGAGCTACTTAAGTATGAGAACAATATGAGATCTAATACTTCTGATGTAGTACTTAAGATTACAAGAGATAGGAAGATTTAGACTTAATCATGCAGGTGCCCACTCACTACTAATATCTGGCAGTGGGGCTGGAGTTCCGCTCAGAGCGTACGGTTGACTGGTGTCCAGGAAATGTTCTGGAATGGTTTCATGGAAGAATTACATAGAACTCATATAAGACTTACAGAGGAGTTTGATGGTTTGAGCTAAAAATCAAACCGGTACAGAATGTTACATTCTATTGAAAGCTACGAGGTTCTTTTGTGGTGGTCTAAATTATGGAGGGTAAAAGTCCCCAGGAAAACCATTGTGTTTATGTGGTTGGTGTTGAAAAACAGAGTCCTTACTTGGGAACTTCTTAAAAAACGCAAAAAATAGGGTCCCAGCTAATCCATACTTTGCAAGAAAGGAGAAAAAATTGCTTCTCGTTTTTTTGGTCTGTCACTTTGCGCAACATCTCTAGAAAGATGTTGGAAATTGGATTGGTCAAAGGAACCCTTGGGATGACTCCACTGTGGGCAATTGTCTCAAAGTATGGTTCCAGAAGGCTGAAAGCTTTTCAGGTTGTTCCCTATCTGGTTTTGTGAAGAATCTGGTTAGTGTGGAATGAACTCGTATTTGATGGTAGATCTATGCCCACCTTTCACGTTTTTCCCCAGTTGTGCTATTTTCCAATTTTGCAAGGTGGCTCAGAAGGACAATTTTCCTGGGCAGATTGGGGAGCTCCTTATTGACAAAACTTATCTTGGGTTTATTTTTATGGGGCTTGCCAGGGCGTGATCAAATATGTAGTTTGGGAGGCATAGCTTATCCTTCTGATAATCATTTCATTAAGTTCAGAGCATGTTTGGGCTAGCGTACAAACAACTTCGGTGAGTTCATGGCTTTGCGAGCTCTTTTATTGGTGGCCACTAACAAAGGGACTCATACGCTATAGGTATTTGGAGATTCTCTTTTGCTAATAAAATGGATGAACAACCAACATTCTATTCAAAATATCTGTCTTGAGACACTTGTTATTCAACTCAAATTTATATCTCAGCAGTTCAACTTGGTTACTTTCTTGCCAGTATTCCAAGAACTAAATGTCATTGCAGATACTTTGTCCTGCTGGTTTACATTCCGCTGCTAGTTTGTTGTTGATGGGGAATCTATTGACAAGGTTGTGACAGCCTTATCCAATTCATTTTTGTCCTTAAAGTTTCCCAGGTCAATATATGCACAACACCACCAACAGTCCTATATATAAAGATCAAATTTGTGAAACAAGAGATTAATGAATAAAGAACAATTAAAAATTCACTTAGATAGCCAGCTACAATGGCATGACTGATACGTTCTCTTTTATACCATATTGCATCTTCAAAAAATACTGCCATCTCAATCAAATATGCAAGTCTTGTTCTCAACTTTCTGTCTAAAGTATGTATGGGCTTAAAACCCTACTAGAAAACACGTTTCGCCACCTCTCCTGATAACATATTCCACAAATCCATTTTGAAAAGGACCCTTAGAGAGATATCACATCTAGAACATCCAACCTCTGCTGAATTTATAAACACTACTGCTCCTCTGGCAATGAGTTCAAAGAACTGCAATTGGGACATCTTAAAAATGTGATACCATGTGCTATAGTAGAGAAATTTTAGTCCTCCATGTTAGTAAAATCATCACAGCTGGGACTCAGATGATGTTCTCGATCCTTTAACCATCAATCTTTGTTCCAATGCAAGGTTTTATTGTTCAAAGGTTTTATTGTTCGGTTTGGTTGATCTGATATGTTTTGCCTGAGCAGAGTCTTCAGGCAGGCGGCACATTGCCATAGTCTCTTTTACCGAAAAACCCTGTTCAAGTGCCCAGGATGAATGTACTATGTACTAATGTAGTGATAGGTTAGAAAAACTTTTTACAAGATAGTTACAATACTGTTATTTTATGAGCCTGTATGGACATTATGATGTATATTCTGATTTAACACTTGACATATCAAATATAATGTTTTTTTAACATGGAAAAGCATATAACCATGATGAATAAAATTAAACATTTATGAAAATATTACTTATTTCAATATCGTGTGAACTATAAAGAATATTTTATGAGGAAAATGAGTGATAATTTACTATTACATATTTCACATTGTTTTTCTTTGTTTTTCAGAAGTTTGTTAACTTCTCATAGTAATTAAAAAAATTGTAGCACTAATGCACTTGTATATATGATAAATGTGTGTATGTATGGGAGAAAGCAACAATTAGGCTTAAAAGGGAATCCACTAACGTTTTGTGCTAATGGAATCCACTAGATTCATGGATCACTGAGAAATTAATATCCTTGAGACAAAGAAACACTTCTTTTGGGGATAAGATTAAATTATATTAATTAGTTCTGAAAACAAGAGGAAGACTTTTGCCCATGAAATCCTTAGAATTGTGTGAAACCTACTTTTTGGGGAGCAGACTTGAATGATATTTTCATTCCCTGATGCTAGGAGTTCCTCTTCAATCAACAACCAATGTTGAGGAACTCCTAGCATCAGGGAAGAAGCCAATAATGTGTCTCTGACTATGTGTTCGATAGTGTTGATGCTCTTGAGTAGATCTGATCATTTTGTCAGCCCTTGACATGAAACTATTTGGAACTTGGGTAGTGCAAACAACAAAACAAGGCTAGACAGAGCTATTGCTATCCAAATAAGTGGCTGTGAGGTGCTTTCTCCCCTAGTGCCCTTGATTGGGAGAAAAAAGGAGGTAAAATGCATTGTTGTTGCGGAAGAGTTCCAAGTCCAATGTAAATTCTGCCTAAGAGTAAATCTCTAAAGTGAACAACACAAGGCATCATTGGTTAAGGTATTATTGCATTAGAAAAGGTTGGAAAATATTTTCCTGATCTCCTATATAATCAATGAAGCCTCCCTCTAATATAGTTGTGGATTGGGCACCTAAAGATAAAGTACTCCTTAATCTCAACCTCATGTAATGGGAAAAGCCTATTGATCTATTTCTCCATGGGGAGTTTGTGCTTGGTTTGTACTCTCAAGTGGTGTACCGTGTGAGCACATTTGAAGTTGGCTCGAGGAAGATGAAGTCCCTAAAATAGATGGAACTAAAGATAGCTTAACTGGCTGCTGGATAATAGAAATTCTGGAGATCTGGAAGATATGCTTGAAATAAAGGCCATCTTGGTGCTTATAGGTTGAGGTGATGCATTCTAGACATCTTAGATGAAGTTATTGCAAATATCTCTCCTGAATGTAGAATTTAATTTTCTCCTTTGTGTGAGGAGGCAGGCAAGTGCATTGAGGGAGTTCCAGGGAGGGAGGCAGTGAACTAGATGCCTATTGTGCCTTATAAAATAAAAAAGGTTATTGAACCAACTAGTTAGGATTGCAAGTCTCTCTGAAAAGTAGAGCACCAAAAAGGGGTACCTATCATCCCTTGAGGACTTTTATTGTTTGTTGAACTTAATGGGTGTATATGGTAAGCTTCCAGGCTGTTTCAAGATCTAAGTGATAAGCTCCAAACTCTGCTTGAGTGAGAGATTGGGTAAGAGCCCGTTTTCACCAAATAAGATGCAGCAGGATAGTCTAGACCCTCACATTGTGAGACCACTCTATATGACCAAGGCTAGGGCCCCAAATCTTAGATCCATATAAAACAGTAGGGTTGGTAATTGCATCAAAGAGCTTCATTTTAGATGGGATTTCTTGGAAATGAAACTGGGGCATTGTCTGTAAATAATGGCCAACAATCAATATTGCTTACAAGCTTCCAATTGAAAGTGGGATCCGGGATTCGATCCCTAAGCATAAAATGTGGTAATCTCCATTAACTTCCACAGAAAGGGAAAATGATATACTTGGAGAGGGCCTCTTTGGTGGTATTAGAGATCATAATTTCCCAAGGTTAATTGTTTGTTATCAATTATTGCAAAATATATCCAATGCATCGAGTTGACTCTATGACCCCTCTGGAGTAGAGGCCAATTATACAACAACATCTACAAATAAAAGGAATGAAACCAGGATCTGATGAAGTAGGCAACTATCCTGAGATTGAGTAAATTCCCTGATGAATTGCTGGTAATCAATGTAGATCCCAACTAGTCTGGGAGAGAGAACACACGCCCACTTGACACCCCCAATACTTGTGATACCTTCAGAAAATCTATAGTAATCGCAAAAACTGCCAATCATTCTATCATAAAGTTGCATCACACCAGAAAAAATGTCCTCAAGTAGTCCAAGGACATGAAGCTGCTTGATTGGTAAATTTCTGGGAACAGTGCAGTGCCAAAAGCCTTTTGAAAGTCTATAGAGCAACAATAAGCCTTTGAGGATGTCTGTCTGTCTAGTCTCATATATAAATTATAATATCACAGAGTAAGATTCGTTCTAGTCACGTTGAATCGGCCATTTGATCACAGGTTGGGATGCATGAAGAGACTAATGGTGTAAAGCGATAAAAATGAAACTCACTCAATACCAACAATTCAAATTCAATTAAAAAAATATTAATGTATTTCAGAGATGATGTTAGACATGTAAATCCATAACAAAGAATGGTGATTCTAACCATTACCAATACTAGGTTGATAAACTATTACAATGTTAATTTACAACATGTAAGAAAAAGAAACAAATACACAAGTATGTTGAAACTAGTTGACTAGTGAAAAATATATTCACGATGGGAGCAAACTATTGCAATGTTCATTTACAACATGTAAGAAAATAAACAAATACAAGTATGTTGCAACTAGTTGATTAATGAAACATATCTTTATGATGGGAGAAAATTTGATATGGACATATAACTGCCTTCACATTGAGCAATCCCTTTTCTATTATTATTGTAAAGAAAAACTAAGTACTATTGAAATTCATAACTTTGCAAAGTCTTTGCTAGGCATGGTGAATGTTTATCCTCATCATATTTATGGTGATCGATCTTAACATGTAACATTTGTAATATAATGCATTTGATTTATTAACATGTAGATCCACGCATTCCAATTGCCATGTAAAATTATAGTCAAAATAATTTCTATGTTGAATATTATACATGTAGATAAATCTATGTTATATATGCATAGAGATAGTTCTAACAATGTGAGCAAGAGAAAAGTAATGACAAATAATTTTAAGAGATATAACTCTTTTAATATATATGAGAAAATTAATTCTGTGTTATTAAGAAAGTCTACAAATTATTTCAACATGTTTATGTTTCAATATTTAATATTTTATTCATGTTCTTTAAGCTTAAAGGGAAATATTCAATTTCCAAATTACTACATATATAATGAGATGAATATTTAGAATATCAAGGTTATCAAAGCACCGAACTATTGAGTGAGAATAACACAATGAATGAAACCAACTAGAATTTAATTGGTCAAATAGAACCAACGAAAACTTGCTTGCACTCTCTCAACTTTGCTCACCTCACTATCTAGGTGGCTACTCATGACACCTTATGCTCTCACATCCCTCTCATATTTATTCACATATTTTCTCCAAATGAGGCACCATAATGAGCTATAAGCTTGACATAACTACAATACTTTTGCAAATCTCAATCACTTGTCATGTACAATCCAAAACCACATAAAGTAGAAAGAAATACCAAAATACATAAATTGTTCTCCGATTTTACACAATTAATCAAAATATAGTGATGTTCTATGTCTTCAAAGTAAACGGGTGAAGGATTTCCAAAATGGACAAGGGATGTACACATTGCAAGAAAAATTCTGAATTATTTATGTTGTGAAGTCATCGAGCCAACGTGGTAGTCATCAAATTGCTCAAAAAGATATAAATGTGAATGTGATTGGTGGAGAGAAAAGCGGGTCTAACATGTTAATGTTACTTAAAAGGAAGAAGGATTGCTTCTAGAAGAAGACCATAGTAGGGTATTGTTGGGAATCTATTGATGAAATTATCATGCAAAGGAGCACAAGTAAAATAATTGTGAGGGAGGTTTTAGGCCACAAGTGGGGTTTGAGTTTTGAGGTGGCCATAGGTTGCAATGAACATGGGATTTGAACTATGCTAATATGTGTGGTTGTTGTATTGTATTGGATCAGATCCGCATACCACTACATTTGCAAGATTGGAATCCAAAATTCAATCCCAAAGAGCAACAAGTTATACATGAATATATATCCTCTAATGATTTTATTACCATATGGTGTGAAAATTACAAGATAAATTGAATTCATGGTTGAAATTATGTGCAACTTGTTGCTTGATGTATTTCACTATAAACACAACCCTTGTGTGGAAAGATGCATTAATATATTGTGAACATACCAAATGGAAAGGTGCTTGAAAGTCATAAATGGGGTCTGAAGGTTTAGATTGATGGGTGTGGGTGGAGTTGGCGAGGGGATGTACTAAAGAATCTCAGAACTAAGACAATAGACATTTGAAATGAAAATACATTGGACTTGGGTTGACATCAACGAGGATTGAAATGTTTATCACCCAAATGAGCAACAACCCATGGGTTATAAGTTCAAATTGCATGTACATCCACAAAAAAATGAGGAATTTTTTATTTGGATGGTGGGCATGTTCATTATGGAAATGAGCAACAATCATTTGGTTATATGTTCGAATCATCTGGAATAATCGACAAATATCAGTGGAGCTTTCTCTTTTGACGATGGGCCCATCAAAGGCATGCATTTAGTAATGGAGGGTGCTTGAGTGTCATATGCATACACCAATCACACGTCTAGTGCTAATAAAAAAGGGCTTATAATGGTTTAATATTCAATGGATGTATGATAGGAGGTTGTGATTGAAAAGGTCATGAAAGCTCCATTATCCATCATACTATCCATAGAATGAGGCCTTGCAAGATTCATAAACAAATAATGGTGGTTTACTAATAATACTCGTTATTACATATTTTTAAAGTGAGCTTTTGCTCCACATTGACATTCTTTTGAAACATGTTGTGTGAGCAATTCTAAGTAAAATTTTTGAAATATTGAAATATCCATAGTGGCATTTTGGAGCGCAAACTTACACAAAGCATTTTTTATAGCATATAAATAACATACAAACAATGCACTCACACTTTATCGATTCCTTAATAAAATTTGAATATTTGGCGAACATAAATTGAAGATTCATCTCCCCTTTTTCAAGTGAGCACAATTTTGCTTTTTGTACGTTTAAGTGCCATAAACCACCTCACTAAATGCGAGTCAAAATATATGATGCCTACTAATAAGATAGACATTGTTATGAACTAGGCACCTAAAAAAGGATAAGAAGTCAATAACCATAGTCCACTTCGAGAGGGAAACCTCATTTTACAATTAATGCAATGCATAAGACAAGATGAGATGATTCAGAGACCAGAAGACAAAGGGTACAATAATTGTTCTTCAGGTTAATGAGAAGATTAAGGGTGTCCAAAATCCTCTACACAAAATATCTCTCTTTCCTCTATCGCTCCTATGTCATTTTATTTTCACTCTTAGAGGAGAAGGGTCAACAGCTTCATAAACTGTTTGATGGGCTTTGTTGCACACCCAAGTGGGTAACCCCTAGGAGAAAAATTTTGTCCTATGGATGGATCACTGATTGAACAAAATATAGATCATTTTTGGTTGTATTCTTGTTCCCATGCTTCACCTTGGTGGTTTTTTCTTACCCCTAGTCTAGTGTGGTCTTCCCTGAGGCCTTTCTTCCCTGATCTATTTTGTCAAACAAAATAATGTACGTCAAAAATTACTCAAGTTTGCAGATTTTGTGTCAGTTCCTGCATTCAAATTTAGCTCTTTTGCCTCGGTTTTGTTTCCAATATACTTCCAAATTTGATGAGTTTTAGTTTTGGATATAAATTTTATGGATTTTGGATTTGAGATTGAGTTCATCCTCAAGATATATGCGATTGGATTTTTCTTTGTTTTG
The DNA here is from genome assembly GCA_034641835.2 of Pinus albicaulis. NCBI lineage: Eukaryota > Viridiplantae > Streptophyta > Pinopsida > Pinales > Pinaceae > Pinus > Pinus albicaulis. The sequence goes on from CM076572.1 coordinate 1,163,337,038, forward strand.
GAATTCTCACATTCAAGTTGTTTGTTGTTCAGGCGAGAGCAACAATTCTGTGGGACCTCATAGTTGGTGGGTGGGATGTTTCCTATCGGTCAGAGTTTGTGTTGAGTGCACAAGGAAGCTATTCAACTCTAATTGACAAGAACAGAAAGTTGTCTTCATATGATGAGTCAATTTGCAATTCCTTCAAGGCATCAGAGGCAGGGAAGGTAGTTCTGATAATAGACAACTCCTCTTCAAACAAGAAGAAGGCTACAACCTATATATTCATGGTAAAAAAGAACATAGTCTAGGAGTTAAATATGAAATAATCTATTGATTGCTACTATTACTATTATATAAGGGGTGCTCTTCCAATGACCATTTATTAGCTATGTGAATAAGGCTTTGTGGAATTTTTATTTACTATAAGATTATGTATAACTGAGTTGCGGACAACTAAGTAGAATTTGGTAGGAAGTTTGGAGTATGTTTAATTCATAATGATCTTGTATTCTCTTCATTGATGACTTTTCAATGTGTGAGTTTTTACCTAAGCCATTGCATTATCAATGTGTGAAGGCTCAAAACTCGACCTATATGCCAACTACTTCTTATGATCGTTCCTAGGAACATGAATCCTAATTTTTGTAGGTTTAAAATTTATCACAAGTTTTCTCTATTGTGGTCGAATTTGTGGAGGTTATTTCAAAATTTATTTGAGGTACCATGGATCTAAATTTCTTATGAACTTTCAACCCTAACAAACTTTGGTGCAAATTGTTGATCAATTCTCACCTGGTTAGGGTTATAGATGTTAATGAATTTTGTGTGCATGCATGAGAGTTGGGTGAAAATGCACAATGTTGTGTAGCATTAGTGTGATAAATATGGGATAGTGCAAAGCATAGTTTTGAAGATTAGTCTAAGTTGACTCGTACCTAATCAACTCAGTCAAGTTGATTGTTGGTTGAACGGTTAATTGTTGCTTCAATGGACAGAAGATCTTGCAGGCACAAATGCCAAAGGGAAAAATGGAGCCCATCATGGGGTACTCTTTGTAATTCTCCACCACTGCTACCTTCCATGCTTCCTCAAACTCCTCTCCAACCTCAATATCAGTGCTAGTAGTAGCATGAGCAACAACACTACGCTTAGCAAAACTAGAAGAACGTGTTTTCCAAACTACACGAGAACTACTTCCCTCACGAGTCACCATGTGCCATGCTTGGTCTCGGTGGTTCTCTTCCTTCTACTCCTAGTTCAACTACCATATCTTCATTGGAACCAACACCCCGAACTCCACTAGACAATGATTCACCTTTTTGTAGTAGTGATTCGCCATTTGTACTGGTGATTCGCCATGATTTTACAAGATAATATAATCTCGTGAGAGATTCACCAAAAAATTATATATACATATTATATTATTAATAAAATCGCCTTCCATTTTTCCTATGTATCATGGGGATTCGCCTATTTATTATATATATAAATTTAGGGGGGTTCTTAAAATTTTCCCTGCATATAGATATATATATATATATATATATATACATAGACTGACAGGACAATTATACATGTTTAATTCTTTGAGTAATCGTGTTTCTTTATCTACCGTTATTTAACCTTACATCACATTACATACTTCCAACTTTACTAGGGTTGGTCAGTTAGGCCGACTAGCCCTTTTCCATCAGACTAGTTGGTCAAACCTACTAGCTCCTCCAACATCTCCCCCACCATGAAAGCCTTCTTCATCTCTACAAAGGGGAGAGTTGAAGTAAAACAAAAAGAAAAAAAACGGAGAGGAATTTTTACAACTTTAGGTATATAGTTTCTGAAGACAAGTATTACAATGAAGAAAGATTGAATTAAAACAATCAGTGGATTGATGTACGGAGAAAGACCTAGTGAAGAAAGGAAGGTCAAAAACTGACCTCATTTTTTCCACATGTGTGAAAATATAGGGTTTCTGGGCTGATTACAGCGTCAAAAATTGCAGGTCAAAGTTTTAGATCTGAGGCGGAGGCTGAGACCTGTTTGGAGCATACTTTGAAGAAGGTTTGATCTTTGTTGACCTTGGAAGATCTCATCTTCCTTGAAGGATATCTTTTTGAAGGGATGACTTGGTGCTTGGGAGGAACTTTGGCTTTGGTGTTTGGGTCTTGGAAGTCTCATTTTGAATTTATTTTATAAGAATATAAGTATTCTTTCTGGGTTTTCCCTTTGTAGGGGTTTTACCTTGGCTTGGAGCCTATATATTTTGTACTTCGTCTCTTTGTGATCTTCATTGTTTTGGTAATTTCTTGATGAACAAGAAATAAAAAGTAATAAAAAGCCAAGTAATTATAAAGTAAGGAAAGTCAACTATAATAGACAAAAACCTTTATTTTCCAACATCCCAAGTACTCAGAACAATATTCTCAACCTGAAATCCCTATTGGACCTAATCTATGAAGAAATAGGTAATGGTCATAAATGTTAATAAATCATGTATTATCTATCATGCTTCACAAGAAGCATCCATCCAACAATCCTCAAATCTATATCCTTACTATCACAAATAATTGTTTAAAGATTTCAAATATTTGGAGTTCCATCTAAAACCCAAAAACCATAGGAAAAATTATTGGCTCCAGTTGTACAACAAAGGCGAAGGCCATATATCACTCCAGGTCAATAGATTCTTGTCTAATGGGGGTAGATTGAGACTTCTCAAGGTGGTTATCAAAATTATTCTAGTTTACCTGATGTCAATAGCTAAAATCCCTAAAGGTATCCCCTCAAAAGTCAGAAAGAAATTTTTGGGTTTCTCTGGGATGTAACCCATCAAGCAAGTGGCATTCCTTTGGTTAAATGGGAAAAGTTTGCATCACCCAAAAAAATGGGGGGATTCCATTTGAAAAATGTTTTTCTTTTTAACAAAGCCCTAATAGACTGAAAGCTATGTTTTTTCTCCATAATTCATTCCCATGAAGATTTAGTTTAAAAGGAAAAACAAATCTAAAAAGGGTTTCATTTTTTTAAAGGCCTTAGTGGTTGAATTTTCATTTTTTGGTCATTGGATTGTATGGAGAGGAAGGAATGGTCATCTTGACGGGGGGAAAATGCACCATTTACAATCTATGGACAAATCAATCTAAAAAGGGTTCCATTTTTTGAAAGGCCTTAGTGGTTGCATTTCTGTTGTTTGGTAATTGGATTGTATGGAGAGGAAGGAATGGTAATATTTTGTATGATTTCCCAATTAGATGTTGAAATGGCACCAAGAAACAACACCTCACTACGGGGCTTCTAATTTAATTTTCCCTTAATTAAATTTGGAAGAGAAATTGTAATTTCATCTCATACCAACTTGTATTAGTTAACTAAGTCAAAATGACTAAGTTAGCTTAGGAAATTCGAGTTGAGGTTCAAAGAGGATGCATGTAGAGTGATTCCATGGTTTAAGGGAGTCCAGTTGCAGTTATGCATGAGTTGTAATTATTTAACTCAATTAATTGAGTTAAAATCAGTTTAACTAGTTCCAGTTGAGTGATGAGCTAGTGAGAGGTCTAGTGAATTAAATCTGAATTAATTCACAATGAGCGATCAATCAGTTAACTGATCATTCACTATAAATAGTTGTTGCATGTAAGTTATGATGAAGACCCAGTTGAGACACAGGTTAAAGGGAAGATAACTATCATTTGTATAATTAGAAAATTGTACAGGTCAGTCATAGAGTCAGTTGGAGACCTTGGATGGATTGCACAGTCAAGGCAAGGGATTTTCCTATTTAATATGGCATTAATTCCTCAAGGAATGCGTGAGCAAGGTAGGCTGAGAAGAGGCAGAGAATTGGCTAAGTATTTGTCCAATTTTTCCTAGATCAGTGTGAGACAGTTGGCAGAGTGTCTCTTATGAGAGAAAGCATTGTATTGTTTCATGATCCTTGAATTTATATAATATATAGATAGTGGGGTTTTAGGCAGCGTGCTTTTCCCAGATACATATTTTTTTGTGTGATTGATTGTCTCTTTCTCTTACTTCTTTATGTGTGTGTGATCATGTTTTGTTTTCGCAAATTGTAGAAGGGATTCAGTATCTTGTTTTAGTATATCATAAGATCACATTGAACCCTCGTGGTTAGATTTTCTACATGGTATCAGAGCACCAGAAATCACAATAAGTAGAGAAGACACTTTTTTTTTATTAGGTTCGACTTTGGAGATTATTTCTTCGGTATCAAACAGTAGATCAAGATGTCTTTCAATATCTATAGACTCGAATATGCACTCGAGGGAAATTTGAATTATATTGCATGGAATGAGAAGATGGAGGCAATCCTTGAGGACAACGAACTGAAATCTTTCATAGATGTTGTGTCCTGCAGCCCGCAATAGCAGATGCATGGAAGAAGAATGTCATGAAAGCGAGAAGGATCTTGTTAGAGGTAGTTCGGGACCATATTGTCTCGAGCCTCCATGAGAAGAAACCTCCATATGCAATGTGGAAGGCCTTGACAAACATGTATTAGAATAGAAACATGGACAGGAATCTGGCACTGAAAAACAAGCTCGGGGAGATCAAAATGGAAAAGGGGGACACGATCCAGAAATACATGACCAAGTTCACCACATGCTGAGATGATCTTGGAAGTGTTGGGGTCATTTTTTCCACGAACTATTGGGTGAGCCTAGCTCTTCTAGGCCTTACCAAGAGATGGAATAGCTACCAGTACTACGTTAATGGGAGGGAGAAGCTGCCAGATTGGGAGCGACTTTGGTCCAATTTGGCATAAGAAGAAATCAGGCGGAGCACCAGAGATGGATCCTCATCAATTAATGATGATGAGGAGAAATGTTCCTTGGCTGGGAAGGCAAAGAAATGAAAAGGGAAGGCATTCCATTCCAAATCTGAGATCGACAAGGTAGGCAAGAAGCAAGAATTGTCAAAGGTGAAATGTTTTAACTGTTATGAGCATGGACAATATGCCATAATTTTTCCACAAAAGAATAACAACAAGAATGCCTCGGGAGAAGGAGCAGGTGAAGCTTTGGCTTCACAATTCGAGTTGGAATTCACCCTCATCACATGCATGGTGTCATTGGTGTTGGGATCTTTGTGTTACTTGGATAGTGGCACCTCATTCCACATGACCGACAACAAATAATTCTTCAGCAGCTTGGAGGAGAAGGATCTCCAGATGCACATCGAGATGGATGATGACGGGAGGTATAGCGCTACTAAGATTGGCATAGTTACTTTCCAGAGAGATTCAGGTAAACCAATCATACTAAAAGATGTCATGCATGTACCCGGTTTAGAGAAAAATTTGGTTTTTGTTGCTATGTTGGAAGATGGTGGATATGATGTGATTTTCAGTGAAGGAAAGGCGTTCCTTCATCACAAAGCCACGGGACAGGTGAAAAATATTGGGGTTCAGGTGAAGAACCTCTACAAACTTGATGTGGATGATTGCACAACATTGAGCAGTAGAGCAGAGAAGGTGGTGAGCCGAGACATTGGTGAGTTATGGCACAAGAGGTTGGGTCGTCTTCACCACAATGCTTTGAGGATCGTGCAACAAATTTCTACAGGGCTTCCAAAGAGTACACTTGCGCAGAGAGACACATGCAAAGGTTGTACTATGGGGAAGTATACAAAGGCCACCTTTCACGATAAGGAAATATGAGTAGTGAAAATCCTTGAGAGAGTTCACTCAGAGATGTGTGGATCATTCTCAATAGTTTCCACAACAAAGCATGGGTATTATGTGATTTTTATTGATGATTTTTCAAGAAAGTGTTGGATTTTTTTCATGTAGATGAAAGATCAGACTTTCTCCAAGTTTTGTGAGTTCAAAATACTTGTTGAGAAAGATAAAGGGAAGAAGGTAAAGGCTCTGAGGAGTGACAATGGCGGGGAATACATCTCTAAAGAACTGAAGAACTTCTGCGCCTCTGAAGGAATTCAAAGAGAATTTGTTGCACCTCATAATCCACAGTAGAATGCGATTGCAGAGAGAATAAAAAAACTATTGTGGGAGCAGCACGAGCTATGTTGCATGATCAGGGCCTACTGTTGCATATGTGGGCAGAGGCATGCAATACAGCAGTATTTGTGAAAAATAGAAGTCTTCATCGGATACTTGGGATGAGTACACCAAAGGATGTTTTTTCACGTAAGAAATTGAATGTTTCATATTTTAAATTTTTTGGCTCATTTGTCTATTGCCATGTGACCAAAGATGTCAAGAAGAAGATTGAGCCAACAATAGATTTGGGGATATTTGTGGGGTACACTGATACACCTCATAACTACTGGGTGTACTTGTCAGCACATCAGATGACAGTGGTCATAATATATGTGAAGTTTGATGAAGACAAATCCATGCGATTGTCCCTTGAGAGGGAGCTTGAGTTTCATGCAGATAAGGAGCTCTCAGCTCCAAAGGATGAACCCGAGGATATGGAGCAACCACAAGCAGAGGAACAGAGAGTGGTAGAAACCACTCATGTTAAGCCATTCACCATAGATGGAAGGAAGCGCACCATAGAGGCTAGAAGATTATTGCTGGATGCGAGAGAGAATGTGGGAGCACCCACATCACAACACAAGTAGATAAGGTCCCCAGAGCGGTACACTGAATACATAGCTCTTATGAGTGGAGGTATTGATATAGAACCATCCTATTTTAAGGAAGCAGTGAAACAACTAGTATGGGTTGATGCCATGGTTGAGGAGTATGACTCCATTATCATGAACAATGCATGTGAAGTTGTCCCAAGACCAGTGGGGAAGTCAGCGGTAGGCTCCAGATGGGTCTACAAGGTGAAGCAGGCTGGAGATGGGAGTGTGGAGAAACAAAAGGCTAGATTTATGGCGAGAGGGTTCTCTTATGTGGAGGGGATAGACTATGATGATACTTTTGCACCAATTGCAAGCTACTCATCCATTAGATCCATCCTTGCACTCTCTATGAAGATGGGATGGAAGATACATCAAATGGATGTAAATATGACCTTTCTCAATGGAATTATTGAGGAAGAAGTGTACATTGAGCATCCAGAAGGCTTTGAGACCTTAGACAAGGAGTCGCATGTGTTCAGACTCAAGAGAGCACTGTATGGGCTGAAGCAAGCACCCCATGCTTGGTACACAAGGATTGAAGCAGATGCAAACCTATATCATATTATGGTTGATGGTAATATTTTGATTATTGTAATTTATATTGATGATCCGATACTGAAAGGTGATGAGTAGCTCATAAAATCTTGCAAAGATGATCTTGCAGGAGAGTTTGAGATGAAGGACATGGGGAGATTGCACTATTTCCGTGGATTGGAAATATGGCAAAAGAGATGGGGAGCTATTTGAATCTCAGGGAAAGTATGCCAAGGATATTCTAAGGAAGTTCCACATGGAGGGCAGCAAACCCATGGAGACTCCTCTTTCAGGAAACTGGAGGAAGGAGGATGATACTTCAAGTGACGTAGTGGATGTTATTGTTTATAGGAAGCTGGTGGGTTTACTCATGTAATTGGTGAACACACGACCCGACATATGCTACATAGTTAACCAGTTGAACCAAGCTCTTTTGGAAGGCAGGGAAGCATGTGATCATATATATCAGGGGCACTACAAAGTATGGATTATGGTATAGACGAACGAGGGAGTGAAGCTTCAAGGCTTCACCGATGCAAATTGGGTTGGGAGTCCATCCGACCGAAAGATCATATTAGAAGGCATCTTTAACATATGATCAATAGCATTTTATTGGTACAACAAGAAACATATATCAATTTCACTCAGTTCAGTAGAGGCGGAGTACATGGCGGCCAGTCAGGCTGCATGCCGGGCAATCTGGATAAGGATGATATTTGTTGGTTTGTTTAGTCAACAGATGGATCCAACAGTGATACATTGTGATAACCAAAGTTGCATCAAAATCTCAGTTAATCTAGTATTCCATGATAGGTCCAAGCATATTGATATCTGGTATCACCATCTCAGATATTGTGTTCAAAGGAGGATCATGTCATTAGAGTACATTCCCACGAAGGAGCAGGATGTAGACATCTTTACGAAGGCGTTGGCAAGAATAAAATTTGAATTCCATAGAGACATGATCGGGGTATAAGATAATCCCTTTATTGTTGAGAGGGAGTGTTGAAATTCCACCAAGAAATGGCACCCCACTCCGGGGTTCCAATTTATTTTTCCCTTAATTAAATTTGGAAGAGAAATTGTAATTTCATCCCATAACAACATGTATGAGTTAACTAAGCCAGAATGATTGAGTTAGATTAGGAAATTTGAATTGAGGGTTAGAGAGGATGCATGTAGAGTGATTCCATGATTTAATGGGGTCTAGTTGCAACTATGCATGAGTTGTAATAAGTTAAGTTAATTAATTGAGTTAAAATCAGTTTAACTAGTTATAAATAAGTGATGATCTAGTGAGAGGTCCAGTGAATTAAATTTGATTTAATTCACAATGAGTGATCAATCAGTTAACTGATAATTCACTATAAATATATATTGCACGTGAGTTTTGAGGATGACCCAGTTGAGACAGAGGTTAAAGGGAAGATAAATATCAGTTGTATAATTAGAAAATTGTACACGTCAGTTATAGAGTCAGTTGGAGACCTTAGATGGATTGTGCAATAAAGGAAATGGATTTTCCTATTTAATACGGAATAAATTACTCAAGGAATGTGTGAGCAAGGTAGGTTGAGAAAAGGCAAAGAATTGGCTAAGTATTTGTGCAATTTTTCCTAGATCGGTGTGAGACAGTTGGCAGAGTGCAGAAGTTCTCTTGTGAGAGAAAGCATTGTATTGTTTCATGATCCTTGACTTTATATAATATACAGATAGTAGGATTTTAGGCAACATTCTTTCCCCAGATACAACTTGTGTTGTGTAATTGATTGTCTCTCTCTCTGACTTGTTTGTGTGATTGTGCGATAGTGTTTTGTTTCTGCAAATTGTAGAAGGGATTCAATACCTTGTTTTAGTATATCATAAGATCAAATTGAATCCTCGTGGTTGGATTTTCTACATTAGAGTTGAAACCATTTGGGATGGTATCCCATCAGGGGCTCGATTGCAATATGTGTTTAGTAATTAGATTTCGGACAAAGTGAGAAAGAAAAGGGAAAATAAGACCCCTGATGAGATACACATTAGAAAAATTTTATGGAAATACATTAATTAAAAGACAAAAAGAATATTACAACATATTTGTAAATGAACATGAACCCTAAAGAAAGATGATGGAAAAATTTAATTAAGATGCATGAAGATAGAAGTATAGTAGCTATCAATCGTAAAACAATTTGCTACTAATAACCAACATGAAAGCATGTGAAAATCAACAAGAAATTGATAGAAAGATAGAAGTTTTCAATTAGTGAAATAGTCTGTTAAACTTCAACACATGAGAAACAATCACATACCATTAAAAAAAAATAAAGAATATTCTTACATAATTCAATAACATGTGAGAGAAAATACTTGCTGTTGGGGTTCCTGTGATTTGGCAGATCTGGCAATACCAAATGACAAGACAACATCAAACCACTTGGGATCTCAGGATCTAGCCCTCCTGGATCCAGAGAGGGATATCTCTATAAAGGTAAAGAAATGTATATCTTTGATGTTCAATTTAAGGTGTTAGGCTAGTTACAGAGCACAAGGGTTTTTGTTTTGTTTGTTTGGTTGGGAATATTGACAGAAGGGTTCAATGTAAGGTAAAGGAATGAGTAGAGAAGGGTTTTCGGCAATGGGGAGATAATTCAAAGAGAATACAGGTCCATTGGGCAATGGGGTCATAAAAGGGTTTACTTGCAACTCAAATATCCAAGGTTTTCAAAGGTCTAGTCATCTAAAACAAAGGATCTCTTAAGATGATAATATGGGATGAAACAATAAGGAAATGGATGGGAATGACAAGGAAAACCTTCCAAGGTGACCACTTCGGAGTAAGTCAAGGGACAGGGCATACCTTATACCTCTATGATCAAAACTCCTGATGAGGCTAACTCCGAAGACAACAATCCAGCAGTCCTCCTGACTACTTTCAGACAGTAGAAAACACTTAAGTTTAAACACAGAGTGAAGTCTAAGATCAGAGAAAGACTTTTAACCTTCCCTTCTTTTGGCATTCAACTCAAAGGGATCTTAGAAAGGCTAATTGTTGGAAAGGGAACTTAGGGGATAGGGCTAATCACTAAATCTCCCTATTCTCCTATTCTTTCAGCATAACCAAACAAGAACATCTAAGAAAAAAACTCTAAATTCATACATCAGTAAGCATGGACAAACCAACTTCTATACTGGTTAAATTATATTGAATTTGTTCTAAGATACACAAGTGGCAGAAAAAATAAAAATAAGAAAATGCAGGAAGCATTAGGGTACTTGCAGCAGTATATCCTAAGCTAAAATTACTGTTTCTTATCAGAGAAAATGAAACATGGTGTAAAACAGAGGGAAAACAATAACAAAGAACGGACACATCACCACTAATTTAGATCAGGATCCAATGAACATTCTTTTCATATTAGTAGAGAAAAACCAGTCATATACATTCTTGTCCAATAGCTTGATATCATCTAGAAATCATCTCCCAACCTATTTACAACTACTACTCACAGAAATCTAACTCAGTAAAATAGCTTACAATCAATGATTTTCCAACAACCAACCAACATTTTCAATGTGTTTCTCATGGGTTCTTATAGGTGAATGAGTGATAGTAGTGGTAGATAGGATTTAAACGACTCATTAAAACAGAGGGAGAAATGTCTTCGAAGCCCATTCTGTTTAATATCTTTACATTAACTTTCAGTACCCTTTAGTCGATTTAGAAGTCTTTGTCAGGTTGACAATAACTTCTAGGGTGTGTTCTTGAAGTACTTTCTTGGCTGAGATGTCTTGTTTATACTCTAATACAAGTAAGGTGAAGATTTTTCGTTCAGGTCTTCCATGCCTTATAACTAATGCACTGACAGTTTTAAGGACTTCTGTCAGAGTAATAACTGTTCTGGTGCTTGATGAGGAATGGAGTAAGCCGTGTGAATTGGTCCTTCTTAGGAAAAAGAACGTTTTGCTGATATCAGATCACTGATGCTTTGAAACACTGATATGACTTGATTATTTTATGGTCTAAGCTCTATTAAGCTCCTTCATTGTCCTTAGCTGTGGATTAGATACTTAAATCTTCAGTATCATGTGCTAATCCTTCTAATCGTCTTCTGATATTCTGTTGCTTCTTCGGTACAGGTATCTGGGGCTTCTGCTAAGCTAGAGGGTTGTGTTAGGGTCAATAACCCCGATCTTCGATAAAACCAGCTATTAAATCTTCTTAGTGATGTCTTCCTCTACGATCTTTGGCTTTGTGATAGTCTTTCTGTGCTATGTGTCACCATGACTGTGACTGTGGAGACAATATAAATTCATCACCCTTTGAAACCTGCAAAAAACGATAAACACATTATAAAAAACCTGTGGGAGTGGGAATGACTCCTTCAAAGGCTCGTGAGGGTGGAGGAGAAGTGAGGAAAAATGTGGATGTAACCAGGTGCAAATGGAGGTTTGGGCGCGGCGGCGAACAGGAGCCGTTGGATTAGGACAATCAACGCTCGAGATTACTCGGTGAAATATTTTGGGTGCAAGTTAGGTGGAACATGAATGGGGGCGAGATTAAATCAGGACCGTTCGATCTCAGAGATCGACGGCTGGGATTAAAAACGAAAGTGATGTTGCGAAGGGCAGTGGTATGGCGGAAAACCAGGGTTGGTTTTTGCAAAATGAAATGAGGGGAGGCAGTTTTGCGCGGATGGAATTTGATTCGATATAGCATCTGATGCGTGTCCCTCCCAATACCACCCATTTCGAAAAATTTTGGAACGTTAACTCTTGGGCACAAAAATTTTGCGAAACGAAGTTTAAGCCGTCAGATCGCTTGGTATTGATTGGAAGGTGCGGGTTGCATGCGATAGCAGCAATGTGTGCGGGTGGAAGAACTGGTGGGTCCGGTAGATGACGTGATCTTTTTTGTTGCAGGGTGAACGGTGGGTTAAGTGTGAACCGTTGATTGGAGATGATCAACGATCAAGATTGATCTCGGGCTAATGAAAAATAGAGGCATGTGGAGACAAGAAGTGATGATATTTTGCGCGATGGCTGTTGATCTCGAGGAATGGACGGTTGAGATCTAAAGCAGGAAAATGAAGGAATGAAGGCTTGAAGGAGTGAAGAGGTCCGATGATCATTGATCTGCAAAGATCAATGGTCACGATTTATTTAAACAAATGGTTGGAAATTAGGAAAATACGAAGGCAGGGAGGCTTTGATGGAGAAAATAAAAAGGGAAAAGGGATTTATGCAATAAGGCGCGGGAGGGGTTCTATGGGAAGACATGGAGATCACGAGTGGTGATGGAGGGGGCTTATTTTTTTAAGCGCCTGGTTATAGCACTTGGGTTTTATGGAGAATAGGGGTTGAGTTTAAGCTCTCGGGGGCTTAATGCCTTAATAGCCGAAAAATGGGTTTTTAGGCCAAAATGAAGGTTTTTCAAGGCTTTTTTGGCTTTCGGTAGAAGGGGAAAAAGGGGTGTTTTAAACCTATAAAAGGGATTTTCATAGGTTTAAAGGGATTTGGAGGGTTAAAAGATGAAAAGAAAGCTTTATGAAAGTGGATAAAAATGAGTGAAAGGGGGAGTTTCAAAGGCCCTTTGAAAACAGTTTCTTTCATAAACAACAGGGTTCATTAATGGAAATAGCAGTGAAGATTCTCTAAAGTATAGAAGACACATGAAGGCTTCAAGAATGATAGATTTTCAAGGGAATTTATCACTTGAAGGCTTGATGACAAATTTAGCCACCTGTTTGCCTTGACAAATTATTATAGGTGGCTAACAGTGGCTCCACATGGGTATGGCATCTTCTTGAAGGTGTCAAGAATCTCAGATATAATCTTTGGAAGTAGGCCAGAGCCTGGGACTTGACCATATTTTCTTTCTTGATCAGCTGCTACATAAGTGAAGAGCATTATATCAACAGCAATACTTCCCTAAACAACTACCTACCCATCCTACTGTCCTAACATTTTTTCTTCAAGGTGCAATTAGACTTGCAGACCTTCCTCATCATCATTTTTTATTGAAAGCAAGACTAATATGATTCTACCCTTATTCCTCCATGAGACCAAATTAAATAGTTGGTCTCATAGCTTCTCTACCTAAACTAATATCTGCCAGGATTAAACTGTCTGAAAGATTTTCATTCTTTATATTCTAAAACAGAAATTGAAATACAGTCAAACCAGGATTAGACTGTTTGATTTGCTGTGGGTCCATGGCATAAAGACAAGATGCACATGAACTGAAACTTGCAGAATTTTAAGAAACCAAAATTTGAAGGCTAAAGATTCTGAAATTCAAAGGCATTCTTCCTTCTTGTTGTGACTCATATTTTGAGCTTTTTAGAGTCACCTTTCTTTCTTCATTTCAGCTCTGGTTTTGATCTTGTTAGAGTTGTTTCTTCTTCTTCTCTTTGATGGTTCAAGTTTTGAGCAGGTTAGAACCAACCTTTCACTTTCCCTGGCTCAGGTTTTGATATGATTTGAGCCATTCTTTTAGTACTCCACAGGTTCAAGATTTGAGCTTGTCTGAACCCTTTCTTCTTATTTTTTATATCTTTTTCTTTCAAAAAAAACAAAGCAATGGTATTTACAATGGAAGTGAAAACTTTAAATTGAGATTTAGCAGAAATAATGCTTGAGCATTCTGCCATTGACAGGACCCCCAAATAGATCTATACCATCCAATTCTTGCAGAAAAAATGCATTGGGACCAATGGCAGATTGAATGATATAAGGGCCTTGCCATAAATTGTCAAACCTGTCATGCTTACCCTTATCCTCTCTCCTAGAGTCCCATTTGAGTACCTTGTCCCCAATTTTGAATTCACAGGCCTTAGTCCTTTTATCAAACAACTTTTTGATGTTCTCTTGCACTTTCTGAGCTCTGTTTTAGACTTCTTCCCTTGTTTGTTGGAGATGTATGGTCTGATTGATCCTCCTCATCATGCTATCTTCCTCTGACTGTATTTCTTGGACCAATTTTATCACCGGTACTCCTAAAATGGTAGGAAACACTACATCTTCTCCATAAACTAGTTGATAGGGGGACATTCCAATGGATTTCTTTGTTGTCAATCTGTCTGCCCATAAAGCATGCACCAGCTTATTATGCCATGATTTTTTATTATCTTCAAGCAGTTTCTTGATGATGGTCACCAAAATCTTATTTGATGATTCTGGCAGCACATTACCTTGAGGGTAATAAACATTGGAGTGACCAAGTACAATCTGAGATCTGTGACAAAAATCAATCATCTTTTTGGAACTAAATAAAGCAGCATTGTCAGTGATAATTTTCCTAGGGCAGCCAAATCTAGATAGGATATGGTCTTCAAGGAATTTTATGATAACTGAGTCTGTGGCATTCCTAGAAGGGATGACCTCTATCCATTTAGTGAAATAGTCAGTGTCTGTGAGTATCCATCTATGTTGGGTAGATCAAGCAGGGTGGATTTCCCCTATGAAGTCTAGTCCCCACTGTTGAAAAGGAGCTTCAATAGTGACTGGTTGCAAAGGTAGAGGAAGGAGTTTTCTTTTGCCCTCAAAGATTTGGCATTTGTGGCAGGCAACTATCATCTTGTGGACATCTTGGAATAGGGTGGGCCAGTAATAGCCAACTCTAAGGATTTTATTGGCAATGGTTTTCCAATAGAGATGGCCTCCACACTCTCCTTCATGAAACTCATGCTTGATCCTATCTGCATCAACTTCAGGAAAACATTTAAGCAATAAACCATTGGAATTTTTCCAATATAAACATTAATCTAAAATGCAATAATTTCTAGCTTTCAACTTTAAAAACCTTGCCTTTGTCTGAGATAAATCAGGAGGGGCATTGAGATTGGTAAGCACATACAAAATATCAGCATACCAAGGTGAGTTTTGGAAATGATCTTCAACCATAGGAGTTGGTAACCCTTCATGTTCATCCAATGCATCTACCATATTTATGTCAAGGGCTTATAAGTTAGATTCAGCCATTAATTGTGCTAGGCCTTGACCCTTGATGATTTTAGTGGGTTTGATTTCCAAATCATATTCTAGTATCACAACAATCCACTTTCCTCTTTTGCCATCTGGATCTTCTGACAAAATTTCTTTTACCACTATGTTAGGCACAAAGGCAACAATATGAGAATGTAAAATATAAACTCTGAAATCTTTCAAGGCCTTTACCAAGGCATAGGCCTGTTTCTCCATGATATTATATTTCAGAGGTGCATCTCTTAATGCCTTGCTGAAAAATGCAATTGGCTGCTCTTGACCCTCTGGATTTTTCTGCAATAGGACAACAGCCACAGTATGTTCTGATGCAAATGAGAATATGAGGAAATATTTAGTAAAATCAGGACTGATAAGAACTGGTGCTTGGGTGAGTGCATGTTTTACCAGTTCAAAATAATTCTTGGCTTCTAGAGTCCATTTAACTCCTACTTCTTTCTTTAGCATGTTTGTCATGTTTCTAAGGAGTTCTGCTAGGTTGGGTATAAAACTCCTCAAGAAATTAATCTTCCCAATGAAGGACTACGATTCCTTGATGTTTCTATGGTGACTGATTTGCAATATACCCTCAACCCTTTTTGGGTCTATTTTAATCCCCTTTTCAGATATAATATGACCAAGAAGTTTACCTTCTTGGAGACTGAACAATGTATTTTTGGGATTTAAAGATAGCTCAAACCTTCTGCATTTCTCAAAGACTTTTCTTAAATGTTTGAGGCATTCTTCATCAGTTTTGGAATAAACTGTAATGTCATCAAGGTAAATTACAATGAAGTGACCTATTTCTTCTGAGAGTGCAATGTCCATGGCTCTTTGAAAGGTGGCACCAACATTCATTAATACAAATGACATTTTTGCATACATGAAAGTGCCCCAAGGAGTTGTGAAGGTTGTTTTGAGTTGACCCTCTGGGAGTACCAATACCTGGTTGTACCCTGAAAAGCCATCTAACAGAGAAATCCTCTTAGAACCAACTACCTTTTGTAGGATGTGTTCCATTTTGGGTAAGGGGTAATTGTATTTTAATGAGGCTTTGTTTAAGTTTCTAAAATTGATACACAGCCTAATTTCTCCTGTCTTTTTCCTTACAACCACAAGGTTAGATACCCAATCTGAAAACCTCATAGGGACTATGATTCCAACCTCATACATTTTCTTAATTTATTTTTCTACCAGGGGTAACTGTACAGGGTTTATTCTGCATAGCTTTTTCCTAAAAGGTTTTTGGTTTTCTTTCAATGGAATCTTATGCTGGATGATCTCTGTGTCATAGGCCTTCAAATATTCTTAGCTCCAAGAAAAAACATCAACAAACTCTTTAAATAAATCAATGTATTTCAGTTTGATATGTGCTGGCAATGTTTTTGATAGTTTGATCATCTTAGGCTGGTCCTTGTTGCCTATATTGCATTCTTCCACGTCAAACTCAGTGGGTTCTATTGTTGGCTTCTTTGCCACATCATTAAAATCAAAGAGGTCTTCTAGAGGGGCCATCCCTCGGGGTATACTTTTGTCTTTGGACTACAGTACCTCTATGTCTTCCTTTTCTGCGTTCATGTATTCCTTTGTTTGATTTTCAAATTCTCTGGTCAACATGTTTATTTATGCAATAGGGAATGGATCTTCTTCATCAAGAGGCTTTTCATCCA
The DNA here is from genome assembly GCA_034641835.2 of Pinus albicaulis. NCBI lineage: Eukaryota > Viridiplantae > Streptophyta > Pinopsida > Pinales > Pinaceae > Pinus > Pinus albicaulis. Next base: position 1,163,353,804 of record CM076572.1, read on the forward strand.
AACATCTTTCATCAGACTTAGAGTTCAAATTTGGAAATTCAAACTCATTCCTGGAAAGCAGGAAATCCTCTATCTGTTTATCCCCCTCAAAGAGCTGCCAATATTTTTCATTATCTGGTACTGCTGGTCTGTATTTTGTCTGAATAATGAACTGTTTGTCCTTATGTGTTCTCTGATATGAGCTAGCAGCACAAGCCAATCCATTGGCAAGTATGTTTTGACTTCTAGGGACAAACACAAGCTCATATTCTACAAAATTTTTCAACAGTTCCATGGCATCATTCCTATATGCCCTTAACCTAGGATGTTTGGTAGTGTACTCTCCATTTATTTGTTTGATGACCAGTTCTGAGTCTCCATGAACAACTATCTTTTTAGCTCCTAGTTTTTTCAATAGATGCAGCCCTAAGAGGAGAGCTTCATACTCTGCTATGTTGTTGGTGCATTTGAAGTTTAGTTTGAAGGCATGACTCTCAGCATAATTGTTTTCAGTATTGTGCAACCATACCCCAGCTCATGCACTCTTCCTAGTGCAAGACCCATCAAAGCTCATGCTCCATAAGGGATTTTTTGCAGATTTGTTATCAGTTTCCTCCTTACTGTCATCTTGTTTCTTGAGGTTAGCAGGCTGATGGGTAATATGCTCTCTACAGTCTTGGTTCTAATTTTCTAATTCTGCAAACTGTTCAGATGTTTCTCCCTTGTTTTCCTCTGTATCTAGAGCTGCCATTATGTTTAGATTTGTGGCCTCTATATTGCTGTTTGAATTTTTATTCTCTAGCTCTTGCTCATCTGTAAACTCATCATTGTAAAGGATAAAAGAGTCTAGGTTTGTATGGATAGAGTAAAGAGGGGAATTTTCTGGTTTCTCTGGGCTGCTTACCATAAATTTCATGTGTGCTTCCCTATATAGTCTTCCAAGCTGGCTGAAAATAGGGATAGTGGCATATGTCATGTCCATTTACATTGTACCCTGCAGCTTAGCACCCCATGATCTTGACAGCAACATGCCATACTTGGGAGGTACATCAGCCACTACAACATCCATTACCATGCACTTGGCTGGGATTTGGGTCAAATTTACACAGAGATCTTTGATCAGGCCCAAACACTTCACTCTGCTAGAGTCAAAAGAATATAAATCCTTATATGGTCTGGTTATCTCTAGGCCTAATTTTTCCATGATCACTTTTGGCATGAGGTTGTGTGAAGCCCCTGAGTCATGCATAACATTATGTAGGATTTTGTCATGGATATTTAGACTGATATAGAAAGAAGGCACTACTCCTTCCTGAAATTTCCCTTCAATTTTTGGGCCAAACAAGAGAGCTGGTTGATCATCGTTCAAGTTAACAAAGTCACCGTTTTCTCCTAAGTTTAAAGCCTTCAAAATTTGACATTTATATACATCTTGGGTGACCAACTCAGTGAGAGGGACAAAAATTTTGATTTTGGCAATTTCACTCTCTAGATTGAAAGGAAACTGACTCCTTGAAAGGTTCAGATCTGTTTTTTTGGTCACTATTTTATTAGCAAAATCAGCTTGCTGATTCTCATTATGTACATTATTTGAAACTATTTTTTTAGGGGCATCAGCTGAAATGATAGTGCTCTTGGTTTCTGGTCTTGGTTTGTCAATGGTTTGGATGTCTTTGTCCTTGTTTTTGCTAGAACTCTCAGCTGTTTTTTTGTTGCTTTCAGCAGTCCCTTTAGGAGTCTTTTCAGGTCTTTTCTTAATAGTGATTTCAGAGGTTTTTGGTTTGGGAGTTTCAGGGTTCTTCTTGCTTCTGAGATCATATTGTTCTCGGACCTGCATGATGGCATTCTCGAAACCTAACCTATAGTCTTCAGATTCTAATCCTTTCTCATCCCAATGTGTGTATGAGGTCTGGTGGTCTTCTGTGAAAAAGGTGTGATCTTGGTTATCCACTTCCATCATGTTTATAGTAGTTCCCTCTGACTCTTCTATTATTCCCTCATCCTCATCAAGGAAATTTTCTTGGAATGGAGGTATGATTGGTTGGTCAGAATCCCTTTGTCTATTGGGAGGAGTGTTTCTCCTAAAGTTTTGGTTCTGGTTTTGAGACTGATTTCTATTCTGATTATTGGCTTGGACATCCATTTTCTCCATCATTCTTTCTAGCCTATCCATGTTTTTGGCTAGATTATCTAATTTGGATTTAGATGTAGAAGCTGTGGTGTCTTCCCTATAGGTTACCTTCGTTTCAGCCCTCATCCTGGCTCTTTTTCCAATTAGATTAGCCTCCACACTAAGAGCTCCCTTCTGCATGTCTTCTAAAGTTAAGGGGTCCCTTTCTCTAAGCTGGTAGGCCATTTCAGGATCAAATCCTTCAGGGAATTTGGCCAAGGCTGATCCTTGTGGGGGTTTCAAGTCTGGGGGTAGTGCATTATACAGACTATTGAATCTGATGCAGTAATTTTGAACACTCTCCCCAAGGCTACTCTTTAGGTTATTGTAATCTGAAAGTATTTGGAGTGGATTCTTCCTAATTTCCCATTTGTTTGTGAATGTTTGATGTAAGGCAGGGAGATCATTGATACTATGAGGAGTTAAACTCTTACACCATTTCTTGGCCTCTCCTCCTAAGATTTGGGCAAAGATCCTCATCTTAATGGTCTCATCCTCTATTTCTATATAATTAAAGGCATCATTCATCTTGTCCACATGTTGTTGAGTAGTAATGGATTCACTTCCATTGAAATGGGGAATTTTGGACTGATATTCATTGGTTAAAGGAACCAGAGGCTGTGGTAACACTAAGGTAGCATACCATGCTGCCATGATAGTGTTTTGTGGGGGGAAAGGAGTAGCTTGGACAACAGGTATGTGGATGGCAGAAATGCTTGGGCCAGCAACAAACTATTGAGCAGATTTACGGTGAGAGAGACCCAAGTTATGAATGAGATGGATATCAGGAGGTGTTGATGGAGGGGTTTCTCTGTCACTAATATGTTGACCACTATGTGGTGGCGAACTTGGAGGCTCAAAGTCTGTATAATCTACACTACTGAATGACTTAGTTGTGGGTAAATTACTTTGTAAATCTAAGTCAACTTGGGTATCTGATAGAGCTGCAAGGTTTTCAGGTGCTGAGCTAGCTCTATGAATGGGTCTGACAATAGTTGGATCCCTAGGTGTGAGAGACTTCCAAATAATGCTTTCAGGATTATCAACTAGTTTAGGAGGATTTGGATCAGGATAAGCTCTGGTATGGATCCTTCTTGAAGCCAGTATGTTAAGTTTTAGATCCAAAAAAGAAGAAAGTTAGCCAGGTATAACAATCTTTAAAAGGTAAACTAGTCTTAAACAAAGAAGCTTAATCCTATGTGTTTCCTTTAGTATGGATGATGTTGTGATGAAACTGGTCTCCCAGTGGAGTCTTGTGAAAACAAAGATAATTAGCAGGCCTACTGATCACCAGTGGAGTCTTTTGGTCATTTAGGAACTGTGGAGTCGCTAGGTGGAGGATTTAAAATGTTTTGGAGTAGGCTGTTGTCCACCATCAACAATCTATACCAAATCGAGGCTAATTAGTCTTCTTTGAGTTCTTAGAGATGTTTAAGGCGTGTTTTACTCAAAGATCCCCAGTGGAGTCGCCATTATGTTGGGGTTCCTGTGATTTGGCAGATCTGGCAATACCAAATGACAAGACAACATCAAACCACTTTGGGATCTCAGGATCTAGCCCTCCTGGATCCATAGAGGGATCTCTCTATAAAGGTAAAGAAATGTATATCTTTGATGTTCAATTTAAGGTGTTAGGCTAGTTATAGAGAACAAGGGTTTTTGTTTTGTTTGTTTGGTTGGGAATATTGATAGAAGGGTTCAATGTAAGGTAAAAGAATGAGTAGAGAAGGGTTTTCGGAAATGGGGAGATAATTCAAAGAGAATACAGGTCCATTGGGCAATGGGGTCATAAAAGGGTTTACTTGAACTCAAATATCCAAGGCTTCCAAAGGGCTAGTCATCTAAAACAGAGGATCTCTTAAGATGATAATATGGGATGAAACAATAAGGAAATGGATGGGAATGACAAGGAAAACCTTCCAAGGTGACCACTTTGGAGTAAGTCAAGGGATAGGGCATACCTTATACCTCTATGATCAAAAATCCTAATGAGGCTAACTCTGAAGACAACAATCCAGCAGTCCTCCTGACTACTTTCAGCCAGTAGAAAACACTTAAGTTTAAACACAGAGTGAAGTATAAGACCAGAGAAAGACTTTTAACCTTCCCTGCTTTTGGAATTCAACTCAAAGGGATCTTAGAAAGGCTAGCTGTTGGAAAGGGAACTTAGGGGACAGGGCTAATCACTAAATCTCCCTATTCTCCTATTCTTTCAGCAGAACCAAATAAGAACATCTAAGAAACAAACTCTAAATTCATACATCAGTAAGCATGGACAAACCAACTTCTATACTGGTTAAATTATATTGAATTTGTTCTAAGATACACAAGTAGCAGAAAACATAAAAATAAGAAAATGCAGGAAGCATTAGGGTACTTGCAGCAGTATATCCTAAGCTAAAATTACTATTTCTTATCAGAGAAAATGAAACATGGTGCAAAACAGAGGGAAAACAATAACAAAGAAGGGACACATCACCACTGATTTAGATCAGGATCCAATGAACATGCTTGTCTTATTAGTAGAGAAAAACCAGTCACATACATTCTTGTCCAATAGCTTGATATCATCTAGAAATCATCTCCCAACCTATTTACAACTACTACTCACAGAACTCTAACTCAGTAAAACAACTTACAATTAGTAATTTTCCAACAACCAACCAACATTTTCAATGTGTTTCTCATGGGTTCTTATAGGTGAATGAGTGATAGTAGTGGTAGATAGGATTTAATGACTCATTAAAACAGAGGGATAAATGTCTTCGAAGCCCATTCTGTTTAATATTTTACATTAACTTTCAGTACCCTTTAGTCGATTTAGAAGTCTTTGTCATGTTGACAATAACTTCTAGGGTGTGTTCTTGAAGTACTTTCTTGGCTGAGATGTATTGTTTATACTCTGAGACAAGTAAGGTGAAGATTTGTCTTTCAGGTCTTCCATGCCTTATAACTAATGCACTGACATTTTTAAGGACTTCTGTCAGAGTAATAACTATTCTAGTGCTTGATGAGGAATGGAGTAGGCCGTGTGAATTGGTCCTTCTTAGGGAAAAGAACGTTCTGCTGATATCAGATCATTGATGCTTTGAAACATTGATATGACTTGATTATTTTATGGTCTGAGCTCTATTAAGCTCCTTCATTGTCCTTAGCCGCAGATTAGATACTTAAATCTTCAGTATCATGTGCTAATCCTTCTAATCGTCTTCTGATATTCTGTTGCTTCTTCGGTACAGGTATCTGGGGCTTCTGCTGAGCTGGAGGGTTGTGTTAGGGTCAATAACCCTGATCTTCGATAAAACCAGCTATTAAATCTTCTTAGTGATGTCTTCCTATGCGATATTTGGCTTTGTGATAGTCTTTATGTGCTATGTGTCACCATGACTATGACTGTGGAGACAGTATAAATTCATCACCCTTTGAAACCTGCAAAAAACGATAAACACATTATAAAAAACCTATGGGAGTGGGAATGATTACTTCAGATGCTCGTGAGGGTGGAGGAGCAGTGAGGAAAAATGTGGATGTAGCGGAAAAATGGGAGGAAAACCCTGGCAGAGCAGCTAACCAGGTGCAAATGGAGGTTTGGGCGCGGCGGCGAACAAGAGCCATTAGATTAGTACAATCAACGCTCGAGATTACTCGGTGAAATATTTTAGGAGAAAGTTAGGTGGAACATGAATGGGGGCAATATTAAATCAGGACCGTCCAATCTCAGAGATCGACGACTGGGATTAAAAACGAAAGTGACGTTGTGGAGGGCAGCGGTATGGTGGAAAACCGGGGGTGGTTTTTGCAAAATGAAATGAGGGGAGGTGGTTTTGTGCGGATGGAATGTGATTCGATATAGCATCTGACGCGTGTCCCTCCCAATACTGCCCATTTCACAAAATTTTGGAACATTAACTCTTGGGCACAAAAATTTTGTGAAAATGAGTTTAAGCCATCGGTTCGCTTGGTATTGATCGGACGGTGCGGGTTGCATGCGATAGCGGAAATGTGTGCGGGCGGAAGAACTGGTGGGTCTGGTAGATGAAGTGATCTTTTTTGTCGCGGGGTGAACGACGGGTTAAGTGTGAATCGTTGATCGGATCTGATCAATGATCAAGATTGATCTCAGGGTAATGAAAAATAGAGGCATGTGGAGACAAGAAGTGATGATATTTTGCGCGATGGCTGTTGATCTCGAGGAATGGATGGTTGAGATCTAAAGCGGGAAAATGAAGGAATGAAGGCTTGAAGGAGTGAAGAGGTCCGATGATCGTTGATCTGCAAAGATCAACTGTCACGATTTATTTAAACAAATGGTTGGAAATCAGGAAAATACGAAGGTAGGGAGGCTTTGATGGAGAAAATGAAAAGGGAAAAGGGGCGTATGCAATAAGGCGTGGGAGGGATTCTATGGGAAGACATGGAGACCACGAGTGGTGATGGAGGGGGCTTAGTTTTTTAAGCACCTGGTTATATCACTTGGGTTTTATGGAGAACAAGGGCTGAGTTTAAGCTCTCAGGGGCTTAATGCCTTAATAGCCGAAAAAAAGGTTTTTAGGCCAAAATGAAGGTTTTTCAAGGCTTTTTTGGCTTTCGGTAGAAGGGGAAAAAAGGGTGTTTTAAACCTATAAAAGGGATTTGGAGGGTTAAAGGATGAAAAGAAAGCTTTATGAAAGTGGATAAAAATGAGTGAAAGGGGGGGTTTCAAAGGCCCTTTGAAAATAGTTTCTTTCATAAACAGTAGGGTTCATTAATGGAAACAACAATGAAGATTCTCTACAGGATAGAAGACACATGAAGGCTTCAAGAATGATATATTTTCAATGGAATTTATCACTTGGAGGCTTGATGACAAATTTAGCCACCTGTTTGCCTTGACAAATTATTATAGGTGGCTAACACTTTCCATGGGATAAAAGGCTTATGAATATTAGAGCTGAAATATTCCATGAAAAACCACACAATATCTACAAGAGACCCAATAGTTGGAATGAAAAACTACAACTTGATCTTCAAGGAAATTTACAAGCTTTCCCTTTCAAAGTGTTCCAAGGAATCCAAACGCTAAAAGCCCTTTTTCGTTAACCTAGAGGGTATAGTTATACAAAGTGAGGGGAATTTCCACCTTCCATAATTCTTCATCTACCATGAATTTTCATCTACCCTCATGTCTAATTTATGGCTTAATTTTCTTATAATTAAATTAACTTTACATAATTACATCGAAAATTAAGATACATAAAAGTAAACATCTTTTATGGAATTAACTCCAAAATGGACAAGGCTTGGGTTTGAACTTTCAACTCTTGGGTTACATGTGCATACCAAGCCTTGTAATTGGCAACAATGGACAAGACTTCCTTGGAAATTCTAGTCATTTTATTGCTACTAGAGTCTAGGCTTCTCTCACTCTGGTTTGAATAGAAGCTATTAAAATCTATGCCCAGTTGAATATGCTTCCTTCTTGGGTGCAAGTGTACATAAATGACACCCAACTCTCTTCAAATTTCCTTGCATTAGGTATGCCATAAATTCAACAACACATAGCCATGATTAGTTGATAACTCTTCTTATAAATTTAGTCTTGTAAACCATAAACCTTAGTTCTGAATTTGCTTAGATCCTAGCACCAACTCCTAAGGATGTCATTACTTCTTATTGGAAAATGGTCAGACTATTTTGCTATGAGAACCATTTGATACATGGAAAATTTATATTATTCAGCAATGTGGGGATAAATGAGTGCCATTATATAGTCACCATGACTATCTTGAATGGTCATATCTCTAATATCAATTCATTTTATGATTTTTTTCTAACATTTCTTGGGACAAAATGACGTGTAACACAATTCATTGAGCACTTAAGGCAAGCTCATGATGTTTATTTTCTGCCTCAACCTGTTTCTTCTCCAAACCCTAATGTGATTTTCTCCTTGTTTGGTAGAAAAATTTTCTCCCTTGGTTTTCTCAAGTAACCTCTTGATGTTCTTGTGCAATGTGTCCAAAATTGTGACATTAAAAACATTATGTATTGTACTTGAATGAAGTAGAAACTAATGTATACTTTTTGTTATTGAATCCATTTGGATATTTTTTTGTATGCATGAAAACATGCTTATATAGGTATGATAATGAATTTTACAATCATTCCTATCATAGGTGTTATAGGTCAATTTGGGCATCATCCACCATGACCTGGTTAAACTGGACATCATCCCCAGAACTAATGAAATAGGGTCTATCATCCCCTCATATTTCAGTTTCTATATGCCCTAAGTAAAGAACATTTCATTCACGGATTTTATTGTGATATTTCCAAGGTTTGAAGTATATGTTATATCACCTACTGACTCACCAAAACTCCTATGCAAGGGACTAACTTCGTTGCAGTGCCAAATCCTCCATGCAAGGGTGCACTGAAGTGCACTTCCCGACACTCAAGGGTGCGGTAGTCAACTGTGAGAGAAATTCTCGTTGTTCCAGGAATCTCCACATGGCCAGTGCCTTCTAGAAGAGTCCATATGTGTCAAAATTCGAATCCAAGTGTCCATCTAACACCTCTGAACTTGGAAACATGTCTTGCCTATTATTAGAAAGTCATTCATTAAGAAACTACCATCAGTTTCCCTATAAATTGAGCACTCATTCTAGTGCTAGGGAAGGGAGAACTCGTGCAAAGTTATGATGTTGGAATCTCATTTGATAAGAGAGTGAAAGTATTGATATGCTGCTGAGATGAGGCTGGAGTAGGTTGACGACAAATCGATCCATTGGTTGTAATATTCCCCTTCTACTCTTTAATAAATATTTTTGTTCATTTTCCCATACATATGTCTCTATTTCTTGTGCAATGTATTCTTGAATGATGTATGTATTTCATATCTAATATATTTTATTTGAGTAAGATAAGTAGATATCTATATATTGCATGTTGTTTGTTGTTCTTTGTTTGTGTTTGCAGGAATCGATCTGGCGATTTGAGTTTGATTGAGAGCGACGACAACAACGACATAAGGAGAAGGAGAAGCGTTTGAATCACAAGTAGGCTCCTTTACCATTCTGTATATCTACTTGTTTTAGAGAAAGTGATAGTAATTCTTTCCTCTGTTGTTCTAAGTGACTAGCACCGCACTTATGGAATTTGGTTTATCCGTAGATCACAATTCCACATAACAAATTGGTGAATCTACTGGGTTGTATCCTCTCATTCCTGATGTTTTTTCCTTTGTCTATCATCCCCTCATATTTCAGTTGCTATATGCCCTAAGTGAAGAACATTTCATTAATGGCTTCTATTGTGAGATTTCCAAGGTTTGAAGTATATGTTATATCACCTATTGACTCACCAACGATCCTCTGTAAGGGACTAAATGTGTTGCAGTGCCAAATCCTCCATGCAATGGTGAATTGCAGTGCACTTCCCAACACTCAAGGGTGCGTTGGTCATCTAGGAGCGGAATTCTCATTGTTCCGGGAATCTCCACATGGCCAGTGCCTTCTATAAGAGTCCATATGTGTCAAAATTCAAATACAAGTGTCCATATAAAACCTATGAACTTGGAAACATGTATTTCCTATTATTAGAAAGTTTTTCATTAAGAAACTACCATTAGTTTCCCTATAAATTGAGCACTCATTCTAGTGCTAGGGAAGGAAGAACTTGTGCAAAGTTATGCTGTTGGATTCTCATTTGATAAGAGAGTGAAAGTACTGATATGTTGCTGAGATGATGCTAGATGTGATGAGGCTAGAATGAAGCTGGATTAGGTTGACAAAAAATCGATCCATTGGTTGTAATCTTCCCCTTCTAGTCTTTAATAATATTGTTGTTCATTTTCCCATACATATGTCTCTATTTCTTATTCAATGTATTATTGAATGATGTATGTATTTCAGATCTAATCAATTTTATTTGAGTAAGATAAGTAGATATCTGTATATTGCATGTTGTTTTCTATTTTCTGTTTATGTTTGCAGGAATCAATCTGGCGATTTGAGTTGGATTGAGAGCGATGACAACAACGACAGAAGGAGAAGGAGAAGGAGAAGGAGAAGGAGAAGCGACTGAATCACAAGTAGGTTCCTTTACCATTATGTATATCTACTCGTTTTAGAGAAAGTGATAGTAATTATTTCCCCTGTTGTTCTAAGTGACTAGCACCACCCTTAGGTAAATTGGTTTATCCGTAGATCACAATTTCACCTAATAATAGGATTTACAATCCCTAGTTGTAGTGTCCCACCTTGGCTAGTATAATTTTGTGACACCTAAGGAGGTTTAATTTTCATTGATTATATATACCAAAATTATATGTTATGGACCATGTTGGGTCACTTAACTGGTGAACATTGTTATGTATGTATATGTTTTATATATAGCTTCATCTCTTCTTATGTGAATTTATAATTTTGATTATGTGAATATGTTAATTTTGGGAAACTAGGTACAAAATCCATGTTGCATTGCTCATATGATGATGATTATATTTTTTTTGGATTCCTCTTCGAAGAGGTGAAAGATTTATCTAAAGATCATATTGTTTTAATGAGCAGAAAATATATTTTGATTTTATTTTCCATACATGTGCAAGGTCGGCCAGATTTGTAATGTAGGCTCACAAGCCCTATAGATGTGTCACACACCCTCATTGATGTATAAAAATTGGAGAGAAATGATGTCCATTTCATTATCATCTCATCACACACATTCCTCATGATATGATTGGTTCGTATAGCTTAGAAGAGGCTTATCTCTCTCCCACATGTGGATATGAATGCCGAAAATATGGATGATGTCGAATATGGATGTCAGAAATGGATGCAGGAAATATGGATGATACCGGACATGGATGCTAGAAATTCTGATGCCAGAAATATGGATGATGCCAGATATGGATGCCAGAAGCCTGGATGTTGGAAATGGATGCTAGAAATTTGGATGAGGTGTGTGTGTGACACTTGTGGAAGGCTGATTTGGCTGTTGGAGAAGTCGGTTTGACCAAATCAAGGCTTTGATGGCTGGGGCATCCTGTTGACTACTGTAGCAAACATTTATCTATCCATTTGCTGGACAAGAAGAATTTTGATACATTATTTGGCTTGTCTTCTGTTGATCTATTATTATGTTCTATCAACATTTTACTTTCATGTTTATGTGATTTCTAAATTGAATTTGGCCTATAAGAAAGATTGAAGTAAAACTGCATTAAGCATAGAACATACCATGGTTATCTAAAATTAACATGGGATCAGAGATGAGGTGAAGACAAAGCCCAAGATAATGTGAAAAGAAATCACCGAAGAAGAAGTCTTGTCAAGGACCAATGGCCTCCTCAACCTACAAGGGTTTCAAATCTGATGATAATTTGACTAACAAGACTAATTATCATGCATGGAAGATGTCCTTGGATTTGGAATTATAATATTAAGATGTCATGGACTATGTGCAGGGGAAGATTCATGAGCCTCCATCATATTTTATGAGGCTCACAAAAATCAGGAATGATCTACTTTCCATAGGAGAAGAAGTAGTTTATCGAGAGCTTGTCCTCATTGCTCTTGGAGGACTTCCCCAAGACTGGTATGTATTTAATGCTATGATTCTTAATAATAATATGATTCCTAATTTTGATGAATTGCTGACTATATGCACTCAAGAGGAGACAAGAATGATGGAGAGAGATCACCCCTCAAAGGAAAAAGGAAGGCTCCCTCTGATCGTAGTGGAAATGGGAAACCTTTCAAGAGGTAAAGAAATTCCATGTATGATGAGTCTAATGTTGTTGATAATAAGAAAAATGAATATATTCTTATATCTTCCCTCTACGTTGCATCTCCTCCCGACACCCTGGATTTCTGGTTGATTGATAGTGGTGCTTCAAGGCACCTCATTGGTTATAAAGAATCCCCCTCTAATTTGATTGAGAAGGATACTAATTTAGAAATCATCCTTGGAGATAATGGCACATATCCCATGAAAGGGACAGGGACTGTGACCCTTCACCTATCTCAAGGTAAAGTCCTCTGCTTGCAAGATGTGTTGTACATACCTGATTTGAGGGAGAGCCTTGTGTCTATTTCGGCAATGGAAGACAAAGGATTCAAGGTGGCATTCATTGATGGAAAGGTATGCATTTGGAAGAGGAACTTCAAATAAGCTCTTACTATTGGTTTTAGAGTTGATAATGTAGGTTTTAACCCTGTACAAAAATTATATGCAAACAAATTCTTAAAGACAAAAAATAAACAATAGCCAGCGCATAAACCGTAAAACAAATATACACAGAAATTCCCCCCCTAATCCCAAATTGGGACTACCAGCATGATTTTTCATTATATTCCTTTTAGTGTTTACAACACACACACATATATATACATGTCTAAGCATTCATAAACCCCAATCCATTAACCCTAGGTTAGAACATAATCATAGTTCCCTTAACCGGATCTACAAAATACCAGGGGCCAACAAACATCATGCCCCAAAACCATGTGCAAACCCATGCACAAAAACATAGGCGAGACTAATCGTGGAAAGAATATAACACATACCCAACATTCTCCCACGTGTTTTTTTCTTTCCGTAGGGGAAAAAGAAGAGCTTAGTCATTAGTCTAGTCCTGCAACACCCATTATTTCTCTACACCAAGAGAACTTCTGAGTGCTCATAGACTTCGTCAATGCATCTGCAACATTCTTCAAAGTGTCCACCTTTACAAGCAACACCTTTTTATCCTCAACTATATCTCTCACAAAGTGATATTGAACATCAATGTGCTTTGTCTTTGAATGATAAGCATGGTTTTTAGCCAAGAAAATTGCACTTTGGCTATCACAGTATATCCTTATAGCTCGCTGCACCAACCCCATACTTGAACACAATCTCTGCAACCAAAATTCTTCCCGTCTTGCATGAGTGGCTTCCATGTATTCTTCCTCTGTAGTTGAAAGAGCCACTACAGACTGTCTTTTACTCATCCAACTGACTGCACCTCCAAATAGGCTAAACACATACCCACTTGTAGATATTATTTGGTCCAGATCTACAACCCAGTCCGCATCAAAAAAACCATGGATGTAAAAAACTCTATCCAATCCTGGTCTTCCCTGGTAGCACAAATAATAATCAGTAGTGCCATGCAAATATCTGAAAACCCGCTTCACTGCTATCCAATTCTCCCTCCCTGGTTTTTAAAAAAACTTGTTCAACACTCCCACTACATGTGCAATTTCTGATATAGTATAGACCTTTGCATACATCAGGCTACCCACTGCACTTTCATATGGAACATGGGACATATCCTCCTCTTCTTCTTGTGTCTTGGGACCCTGTTTAGTAGATAGATTTACATCTACAGGAATAGGAACCTTCATCGGTTTCCTATCCTGCATATTGAACCTCTGCAATATTGTCACGACATACTTCCTCTGGTTTAACCAAAGTTTCCTCTTTGCCCGATCTCTCTTAATTTCCATGCCCAAAATATAGTTTGCAGCACCAAGATCCTTCATGTCGAATTTGGAGAACAATTGGGTCTTCAAATACTGAATAATTTCTTTGTCATTTCCAATCAGCAACATATCATCCACATACAAGACCAAATAAATAACACAGTCACCAATTAATTTAAAATACACACAGTGATCCTCTTTTCTTCTAGTGAAGCCAATTCCCCGTATATAGGTATCAAATTTCTGATACCACATCCTTGGTGACTGTTTTAACCCATACAAAGAATTTTTTAACTTGCATACCAGTTCTTTCTTACCCTTCATCGTAAAGCCTTCAGGTTTCTTCATGTATATCTCCTCTTCCAAATCCCCGTGAAGCATTGTTGTCTTCACATCCATCTTTTCTACCTCAAAATCAAATGCAGCAGCAATAGATAAAAGTAATCTAATAGAAGTAACCTTGGAAACAGGAGAAAAAATATCACCAAAATCAATTCCCGACACTTGGGAATAAAATTTTGCTACCAACCGAGCCTTGTATTTCTCCACCTCGCCTTCTACATTCATCTTCTTCTTAAACACCCATTTTCTCCCGATGGGATTCCTTCTAGTGGGCAATTCCACCAGATCCCATGCCTCATTTTTGTGCAATGATGCCATTTCATCAACCATGGCCTCCTTCTAGAGTTTTCCTTCCTCTAAATCCACTACCTCCTTGACAGTTCTGGGATCGTCATCAGTGATGGTTAGAGAAAAATTTGAATAGAAAGCAGATGGACTATACCTTTATGGTTAACTTTTTTCTCGAACTGATCTTCTCACAGCTGGAGTTTGTGGCTCTTCCTCTTCTGAATCTTCTTCTGTTGTAGAGTCTGATTCATCCTCCTTTAGCTCAAAAATTATCTTCTCAGTTTCCTTTGGTAGGAATTCATGTTTAACAACATATTTCACCTCTCTAAACACCACATATAAATTGTACACAACCTTCCTTGTTTATGGGTTCCAAAGCTTGTAACCTTTTAAACCATCCTTATGACCAATAAAGATGTACCTTTCAGATTTATTATCCAAGTTGGTCCTTTTCTCCTTTGCAATATGTACATATGCATCACATCCAAATACCGTCAGATGTGAAAGAGAGGGTTTCTTACCAGTCCATACCTCATGTGGAGTCTTATCCTCCAACGCTGATGAAGGTGATCTATTAACAAGGTAACATGCAGTATCCACTGCCTCTGCCCAGAATTCCTGTCCTAACCCTATACCACTGAGCATGCTTCTTGCCTTTTCCATCAGCGTTATGTTCATTCTTTCTGCTACTTTGTTTTTTTGAGGTGTATATGGAGTAGTCTTTTGTCATGCTATACCACACTTCTTACATAGCTCTTCAAATTCCTTCTTACATAATGCTCCACCATTATCTGTCCTCGGCACCTTTATCTTCTTCTCTGTCTGGTTTTCCACCAGAGCCTTAAATTCTTTAAATCTGTCAAAGACTTCAGATTCCTTCCTCAAGAAATATATCCATGTTTTCCTTGAGAAGTCATCTATGAATGAAACATAGTACACAGAATTTCCCAGTGATGGAACCGACATAGGTCCAAACATATCACTGTGCACAAGCTCTAATATCTTGGTTGCCCTCTTAGTGCCAAAAGGAAAACTCACCTGATTATGCTTCCCATATACACAATATTCACAGAAATCTAAATACAGAGAGCAATTAGACATACCTTCTACCATGCCATTACCATGCAGTATCCGAAGGCCCTTATCTCCAATATGTCCAAGCCTTTGATGCCATAACATGGTATTTTCTCCATAGAGAGCTAGGCTTTCCGCTCCACTTTCAGGAACCACAAAACCATTGCACCCATCAATAACAGTGCTACCCTAAAGCTTGTATATATTTCCAATCCGAACTCCCCACATTAATACCATTGCTCCCCGAACCATCTGTGGGTATCTTTCTCGAACACTATTTTTACACCTGCATCATCCATCTTGCTTACGAAAATCAGATTTCTAGCCTATGTACGAATATGAAGAACACCATGAAGTGTTCTAATCCTTCCACCTTGCAGCTTCAGTTTGAATTTTCCACGTCTAACGGTTATGGACTTCCTATCATCCCCTAAGAAGACATCACCACCATCCACTAGAAAATTTGGCGCAATTTCCGACGGCCAAATCGTCGTTATTCCGACACATAGTCGTCGCAAGAGCGACAGTTCGAGGATGGGAAAAACGTCGTTTGTCATGTCGTCGCAATTCCGACGCATTTACAAAGTGTCGCACTACCGACACTTTTTCCGTCGCTTCCAAACACACGTCGCTCTTCCGACGGTTCCCAAACCGACGTTTGTAAAGTGTCGCCATTCCGACGAAATTTGGTCTGACGTTTTTAACGTCGCTCTTCCGACGTTTATAAAGTGTCGCCATTCCGACGAAATGTCGTCCAACGTTTTGAACGTCACTCTTCCAACGTCTTTATACTGTCGCTCTTCCGACGTGTCTAAACTGTCGCAATTCCGATGCCGTACAAAAGTGTCACAAGACCGACGCCTTCCAGAAGCGTCGCAATATCGACGCCAGGAAGAACTGTCGCAATTCCGACGAAAATGGAAATCGTTCAAAACGTCAGAAGAGCGACGCTTACAAGGCGTCAGTATACCGACGACGGTTTCAATTTAAAAAAAAAATGAAACTTTAAAACAGGACAGTAAATCTCCAATATTTGTTATCACAATAAGAAATCAATGATCAGTGATCACGTCAAATTTTCCTCGTAGCGTGACGGGTCTAATAAATTTTATTGTAAAGGTTGCTGGCCAATGACAACTGCAGCATTGAAGGAAATGCATTAAAGAAAATTAATGAGATTGCAAACTCCAAGCCAACTGGCAACAACCCTGATAATTTTCCTTACCAACTTCCAGGTTGTGACTCGGGCTTCAGACTCCAGAGCTAAGAATTTTATTTTCATCGTGTTGGAGAAGAGAACTGCAACCTGCAGCAAAAGAGAAATTCCTCAGTCTCACTACTCAGGACTCAGAGTCATTCCTTGCTAACACGGTATGTGGAAATTTTGATAAGATAACTTTCTTCACCCTCGTTTTTACTAAATTTATTCTTTTGAAAAGGGCCGGTTCCATTTCAGAAATTTTCAACTTTCGACTTCTAGAATTTGTACATATGATTTTTGGACTGAGGTTTTGTTATTAATGAGGAGATAGTGTCTTGGTTCTATCTGTATAAAATAATTGCCTCTTTTTTTTCTTCATGTTCAGGGTTTTTGATTTTATCAAACCCTATCTCTCTTTTAAGCATGCCTGCAAATTAATATATTCGAGGAATGTACACAATTCCAAGCTTCATGTACAACATATTGTATCAACTATATTTTAACAGGTGAGCTGCATGCCCATATAGTGTTACAGATTACAGGGCTTCATTTGGAGAATAAATGATAAGCCTGGCAGCACTAAATCCAAGTAATTGCCCTCATCCCTTAAAAGACACCTCTAAATATAACTAGAAATTTCAAATAGTTAGTAAAGGAAAAGTACAAAGATATAACAGATATGTGTTGAGCCAAAAAACTGTGCATTCACAACAAAACTGGGATGGATAAAACTTAAAAACAATTATGGACTTTGACAAAAAATCATCTTATGCATACAAAATGAAAGAAGCATTAGCATACTACTATGTTTACAAATTTAAGGACAGGCAGAGTGAGTCTCCGGGCAACACAGTTTCATGTGGAGACCCTAGATCCTTGTACCCACAATATCTAGTGACTTAAAAAATGATTGCCAAAACAATGCCTTTTCTATGCATGTAAGAACACCACCTGTATAATGAGGGAGATGTAATATTGTCCAAGAAGCAGATTTATACAGAGTGGTCCAAGATTGTGTATTTATGGAAGATACAACTAATTTTGGCATGAAACATGTATCCAAAATTTGAATGTGGCCTTATTTCAGAGCCCATTGATGATTTACTATGAAACCTAAACTTTCAAAACAAACACATTGAAATCACGGGATCTCCATCACGAATATCATAAATATTAACTGTCTTTTGGGCACTGGCAGTAGATACCATAAGAGGCCCACATGGCCTGTACCACCAATGTTGATTCTCTGGCACAACATTTGCAAAGCCAAAATTTCTCCCCAAGACATCCCTCTCTGTCAAAACTGGAGAGATGGTACTGGACGTTGAAGTGAAGGCCTCTGATTCAGTATGGAATGCCATAATTTCTTTATTATAAAAGTCCCATGAACAGAAACCTGAGTCCAATGTACAACCTGCAGATGCTGCCACAACATATTTACCAGAGAGACCATCTGAACCAGCTGCTCTGATCAACCAGCAATCACCCCACATGTTTGGGGTAAGCCCATATGGAGCTTTATATTTAGCCTTCTCCTGGAGATTGGAAAAAAAAAAAACTGAGTATTACTCATACATCAACTGCCCTTTATGTTAAGGGAAAATTTAAAGAGTGCATAAATATTCTTGAAATCCAAATCATAGTTTCTAGAAAATTTCAACAGTCTTTGAAATGAACTACATCCTATTTAAACTACATCAAATATTTAGGAAAATCATTTTTTTAAATAGAAATTGGTGAATTTTATTTCAAATATAGAAATTTAAACCATGAGAATAATCTAACCCCTAGGCTTTTCCCTATTTCTAATAAAAAATCCCAAAATGTATAAATTATAACACCCATAAACCCCAAAATTAAGTACAATAATTAAAACCTCCACGCCTCTGAATTTGCTATATCGTGAAAATAGCAACATCCATCATCATGGGAAAGCAAAACCGATTCTCCTTCTGATACAAACCAGCCTGCAGTAGATGTCTTATGGCTGAGTTGATTCAATCGATCACATGAAACCTCTTCAGTTTCTTCAATATTGCCAAAATGCTCTGGCTTGTTTGCCTGATCATCATCAAAGTCCATATTTTCATCACATTGAATTAGTTGGGGTTCATTACGATCAGGTCCAATGCCTATTGCAGAGCTCTGGACATCCAATCCAATATTGGAGCTACCATACCCATTCCCATTAGAGATTGTAAATCCTGCTTCTGGCTTTAATTCGGTAAGTTCAAGAGCACTAGAATTGGATTCAGTTGATTTAGACTTGGTATAGTTGTCCTCTAATTTGTATTCTGATACAACACTATACTTGTGCTTCAACGCAGATAGAAATTCTGCAGCAATGGGATCTTCATCTATGGGGCTTATGGATCCGCCCTCAAAAGCATCCCGAATATCTGATTCATTTTCATTTAACTGATCATGCAAATCCACCCTCGTCTTCAGCACAACAAGCTGAACTGAAGGCCAGTTTTTCAGCAATTTATGGTGGGGGTAAATCCTGTCTTCCAGATCTTGACTATTTAAGTGTTTAATTGGTTTTTTCAGAGACCTGACCATAGAATCAAATGAATCTTGCGAATCCTGTGAAATAATAAACAATAGTAAGGCCATTATTTATTGGTTTGAAATAATAAACAACATGCAACAAACCTGCATAATTAGTAAATTATTTAAAGACAATGTTGGCAATATGTTTCCTGTATCCTATTATATGATTGTCCTTGATGGAAAGCTTTGTATTTAATGGAGAATCGATATAAATAAGGACGAGTTAATTCATGTGTGAACATATGTATGCATCCTGATGAAGGATAATTGACATCCGTAAGAAACCCTGTGCTCTGTATGTTGATCGAGGAACCGATGTTAATACGGTTGACAGTGTATCCAAACTGGTAGACAGTGGAGTTATATATATTCGTTAAATATATGATGGAAGGGTCTACGCTATTAGTAAGGAGCTGACTGGATTTCATGGATAAAGGAACGAGGAGCGAGAGCAAACCAGTTATAACGCGAAACAACTAAAACAGAGTATTTGGCATTGAAATTTCGGTGGAACACGAACTAACCCTTTGGAATCATGAACGGAACCTAGAAGGAAAGAGGTGGAACATAACAAATGGAAGCGCGATGGAACCCTGCGTGGAAGAGCAGAACCGTGACCGAGTAAACAGTAAAGGTGGTTTGTGGTTTCTATTGCACCACCTTCGACGGGCAAGCAGTTTTCAAGAGGTTGGGAGTGATTCCATAGAACGCGCGTCACACGTCCTTATACGACTCCACAAAACTGCTTGTCACTGCGCGCCATCGCGCATTATTGCTCGACCCAGGATGCCCAACGATATTGATAAGCATCATTGATCTGGGAAGGGGTCATCGGACAGTGTTCATTTGCTATAGATGCGCGAAAGTTACCCAAGGTACGACACGCCATCGCGCGTTATCATCCGTGCATCATCAACGAACGATATCCGTCAGATCATCTGATGCCGAGCGATGTGTTCTCCGCCATCGGATGGAAACGATCGTAAGCGATGGGCCCCAGTTTTTTAAATTATATTGATTGGGCCATCGATTATGTATGTGGGGCCGGAACCAAAGGTCTATTTAAAAGCCTTTTGATAAAAGCGTTGGTTATTACTATAAAGTTCTATTATATATTTAATTTCCAAAGGTTGTGAATAATATTTATTTATCAAATTCCACGAATTTGATAAATAAAAGAAAGAAAACCATCAACGACACATTATTGGTACTTTGCCTTGGCTATAGTATTATTTGGCGGAGATAGAGATTACCTTTGGGACAATTCGAGCATGGAAGAACAAATATCGGGATTTCAATTTGGATTGGTTCGACTTTTAATAATACCATTAGCAGTTGAATGGTTTTGACCCATGGTTTCAATAAAGGCGAAAACTATATAAGGTGATGAGAATCATAGTACGAGGTGTGCATGCAGAGGCATTGTAAATAAAAATCTCTTTATGAGATCTGCATGATCGAACTCTGTTGTCTGATAACGTTGAATCCATGATGCACCTATGGAGTTGATCGAGGAAATGAAAAAGCTCTAGGAAGATCAGCAAAGAAATAATAAAGATCTGATGCAAGTCTGATGAAGAAATTGAAGAAATTCGGTGGATCTGAGGGTTGAAGTCTTTTGCATAGAAGTGGAAGCTTTCTGCCAATTCAAGCTGGTGTTAAATCATGGGGTCGAAGCTCCCTTCCAGGAGAGGCTGGAGAACAAGAGAAGGTTGAAGCCTTCTGCAGGTTGGTGCCTGCGTGCTGGTATGAGTCTGCGCCAGCACAAAATTGTAAGATGTTTTCTTTATAATAAATATTGAAGACTGAGACGACAACAACGGTGGTTTTCTCCCAAATTGGGTTTCCACCTTAAATATTGGTGTTCATATGTGTTCCTTTTGTGTAATGGCTTATTCTGTTATTTCTTTTCACATGTTTACTAAAAGAATGATGCAATAATCTAAGTAAAGAATTAACAACATAATAAGATCTCTAGTGAAAAGTTTTCAGTCAGCCCTAAATACTGATTCACCCCACCTCTCAGTATTTTTCCCAACAGACAATAATTCCTACATATTGAAATATAAATTTATAACATACCAGCTCATACTCGAACATAACATCTGTATCAATATTCTTATTCTGTATCTTCTTGATCTTCATCCAACTAATCAACATCTATATCAACATCTGATTCAGAAACGGTGTTGAAATGATCGACCATGTCATCATCATCATCAATTATGTCATTTTCAATAATATCCTCATCGACATCATCATCAATAATTGTTGCCTCATCTCCTATGTGTGGTTCATCTTCTAATATATCTTCTTCGTCTGTCAATGCATCTTCCCGCTCATCTGCCACTGCATCATCTTCTTCTTGATCAATATCATCTTCTTCCTCTACAGTATACTCCACTGGCCTTCCTCTTGGATCATATCTAATAGCAAATGACCATTCGTTCTCACCTGGAACCTCTGAGTAAAATATTTGTTCGCATTGGCTTGGAAAAACATAGCGATCTTTTCCTGCTTCAAACTTCGATGTTTTAACCATTGGAAATCCATTGTCATGTTGAATAAGTGTTCTATCATCATCACGTACATTCATTCATAGCCTATACCATTTGACGTCGAACAAAACTATTTTGAAGGAATTAAAGTCACACTCAACTATATCATCTAAGAACCCATAATATCTATTTTCAGATTCTCGAGGATGTCTGTCACTCCTGGAGGAAACATTAGTGACCTGGAATACTGCAGTTATCCCACTATCAGAAGTTTTTCTGTTATCATCCAACTGTTTAACGCGAAATTGACAACCATTGCACCACATAGCCTTGTGGTGTTTCAACTGCAATATGCCAAACATGAAAAAGATGCATTCTCAATTAATAATTAAACATATAATTTACACAGCATGAAAATTAACTGAAAAATCAAATTTCTTGTCACATTATAAATATAGTATAAAATAAGTAATGAATAAAATAGGTGAATTAATTGCTTACCTTTCTATCTTTCAAACCATATGCTAAATCGATTTCCCTGTCCGTAACGTTCCCATCTCGACTACGATATGCTTCTCTAATCAATTCAGACAGTAGTTGCCATGATAACCTACCGTCGTTACGTGCTTTACATGTTTCAATCCATTCACTCATCCACTCAAGATTGTTTGCAATGTATAAAAGTAATGCCTCATAATCTTGAGCACCTGAATAAAAAAACAATAATTCACCAATATTAATAAATATTACTTATAACCATGGTAAATTATATTAATTAATAAACTATGAAAGAATAAGACCTAAATGAATATAACGATCATATACATGATGTAAAAAAATGAAACATTATATGTATTATACATAGTAAATCTTTTACCTCTCACTTTCTTCATTCTACCTTTTCCCAACAGGTGCTCCTCTTCAATTTTTTTGATGGAGTTCACATCCCAAATGCAATCCACCGCCTTCATGACTGGCGCAGCTAATTTAGGAAGATAATGACTAATATACACCATGGATTGATATACCACATATCCCTCCACCATAGAACCCTCGGGTCGTGCTCTTTGTTTAACCAAAGCCTTCAAGGATTTCAGGTGCCTCTCGACCATCCACATTGACCTTGTGTGTACTGGTCCACACATTTCAATCTCCTCAACTTGGTGTATCAAGTAGTGTTCTTGTGCATTGAAAAATGTTGGAGGTAGATACTTTTGCATTTCACACATTATCCGAGGAATTTCTCTCTTCCAATACTTTATTTCATCTTGATGGATTTCTTTCAATGACAACCATCTGCAAATCATTACGCAAGGTTATTTCAATGAAACATAATATATATTTCATTACAAGTAAATTAATACATCATTTCATTAAGTACGAAAAAAAATTGTAGCAATTAGATTTTTCATATAAATCAAAATTACTTACCTCATGTATTTACTAAGACCATATATAACTTGTTTGACATTGTTGTTGAAGTTGTTTGGGAGAGATATAGGTAGAACATACTATAAAAATAAAAAATGAATCGTTATTGGTTTCCAAATTAAACAAAAAAAAAGGAAAATTTAAATATGTATTCAAGCAATAACATACAAAAACGTATACCAAAAAAATTACCTTAACAAAGGTATGCCAATCATGTGTTTTCACCCCACTGAAGTCACCTTTCTTCGTTAAGATATTATTTATGTTTGAAGCAAAACCTGTTGGAAATTTAATTCTTCTAACGATTGTTGGTCGCTTTAATTGTTTTCACAATTCAAGCTCCACATAAATTGTCAACCCGAGGAAGTCTGTTTATTCCAAAGACAATAACGCACTGGATATGCTCAATTTCAAAAGCAAAAACAATGTTGTAGTAAAAAGCCACACAATTATCAATCATACAAATCTAATTATTCACACTCTGTTTAATCAAAGCTGAAGTTACTTATGTTATAGCAGAAGTAATTCCTATATTGCAGTTTAAAATCCAAATAAAGGGAAATCAATCTACAGGAAAGGAAACCAATCAACCACAACAGGAACAGGACCCTATTCCTTTAAATAGGAACTTCAGCACCTGCTGCCTGACACTAATCACTCTGTAGAAAAGATAACTCAAGAGAACAGGACCCTATTCCCATGAACAGGAACCTTCAGCACCTGTCCCCTGTTTCTAATCACACTGCAGGAAAAGAAAGGCAATCAATGGAAACATGACCCTATTCCTTTGTACAGGAACCTTCAGCACCTGCTTCCCAGCATCATACATTCAAATAAATAACATAAATATATCTCTCAACTTCTTAAGAATGAATGTACTAAACACATGCAGCGTTAAGGAAACATAATACTCAATGAACTACAGAACTGTGTAACTGGTGTTTCAGCAAACAGAATTAAAGTAAAGTGCGAATAGCATAAAGAAATTAAACAAACTATAGGAACAATCGGGTGAATCTTGTGAGGAAGGCGGGCCCTTTCCCTCTCACAAGATTCCCCAGGGAAAGAATTAAATTGGAGCGCTCAAAAGAAAATTTTATTCATCTGTCAAAAGAAATGATACATTACAAATGGAGTCTAGCTCCAGTTCTCTCAAACACAATGTTCTCCTGTAGCTTTCGAACTCGAACCCCCTTCTAATGATGATGTCTCCTCTTTTTAAAGAGGAGACATCTCTTACAATTACATGAGAGCAAATCTACGTTTATCCCGAATCTGTTCTTCTTTCTTAAAACAGGCTATTATGTTCTTCCATAAAAAGATATTGTTACAACAGATACAAAAAGAGTACTATCTTCAGAATAATCCGTGTAACCACGTCTTCATGTTGTTGCCATTGTTCCAAAAAATACTCTTCCAGAATCGCAAATTACGGATAGTGACGGAATTTGCGTGTCTGTTGGTTGTTTAACAGTGTTGTTTAAGCAACGAGGTGTTGTTTCGACGCGAAGTTTGTTTGTTTACGACAACGGCCGATTGTTCCAGCACAACATATAACTTATCTGCGATCTTTTAGAATTATGTTAGCAACAATCTACTTTGATTAATGATGAAATATAAGAGTAATATGGAATTCTATGTAAACAGATTAAACATATAGTAAAGAAGAGGATTTTATATACCTTTGGATAAAGTGAATGAAAATGATGATGGAATCCTTTTTAAACATGGTTATAAAGGTAAGGTGGTGTCAAAATATATAGTAAAAATGATACATAGTGAGGTCCTAACATCCCCCCCAACTGAAAGTGTTGCATGTCCTCAGGCAACTCCTAGTCAGAGTCAGAGTCTGAGTACTGACTCTGTGCATGCAAGTTGCTCGAACAGTAGCTGGAGAGGGTGGCTTCTGTCAGAGCTCGGAATCCTCGATTGTTCTGCAATTGCTGCCATGCTACAGCTTCATCTCTGTCAGCCAATTGGTAGTGACACTGATATTTCTCTGAAGGCATCCATAGAATTGGAAAATGAAAATGGTAACCAATCCAGTTTTCTCCACAATGTCGAATGCATCTGATGTAATTAGGTACCCTGGAAAGTGCAGCTTGAAGATTATCAGGGCTAAAAGGCTGATAGTCTTGTCTTTCTTTACATGACTGCTGCCAAAACATAGTGTTGGCCTTCAATGTAGCAGCCTCCTTTACTCTGATTTGCTGTTGACACTTTAAAAGTGTTGAAGCCTGTAGTTGTTGTATGTACCTATGCATTCCTGGCTTCTGTAGGAATTGGTGATATTGTGCTACAAACATGGCCGGACTTAAAGGTTCCGGTCTAATCCAAAGGATCCTATTCTCCTCATTATGACTACTTGCAATAAACGCAGTTTGCCAGGTGAGCTGATTGGCCATAAATGAAACAAATGCCCTTATTTGTACATCACCTGCAATTGGAGTGAGATTGACTCTTCTATTCTCAGGCATGGCCTCGTTATGGAGATAAAGTTCGCACAACAAATGTTGGTCACTTTCAGGGGCCTCAGCAAAAGTCTTAACAAATTGTTCCGCAGTAAGCAATTCATGAGGTCTGTCATCCTTTATTGCCTTCAATTGAAAATAAACCAAACGTTCAGAGAGGAAGAGAGAATAATTCACAGAGGGTTTTCGGGTAGCCATCAAAATTTGCACTAATGAAAACATCAAAACCAACTTTTCCTTTGATTCCTTTACTTCCTTCTTGGAATCCCTGAGCTGTTGCAATGTCTGTTCCCAAATATCCCAGTTGGCGTACATGTGATTATGCCATGCTAACTTATGCTGCTGTAATATTTCATCTTGATCTACAGCATATTGTTTCTTCCAGTTGTTCATAAGTTCTAATTGGTTCCATGGCAGGGTCTGTGTCCCGGCATTAGAAGTACTGGGTTGGGGCATTGTCTGAGTGGCTGAGCTGACTAACTCAGGGCGAGATATCTGTGGTTTAGTTTCTTTTTCCAAACTTTTTGAGAGCCCTACTGGTTCTTGTGGAGTAGTAGGGCATTCTTCTTTAATTGCAGCTGATGTAGATGCCTCAGATACCTGAATTTTGACTACTTTGTACCCTGCCTGCTGGTAAATATTACCACACTCATGGCACATGTATTCTCTGCATGGATCCCTATTTTGTGTTGATGCTGTGTGTGCTAGCATGTAGAGATTCAATTCTCTATCAAAGGCTTCTCGTGCCATGATTAATTCATTCTTATAGGCTTCTAGTTCAGACTTCAAAAACTCATTTTCCTCCAATAAAGATGCCATAGTGTGTGAACCCTGTGTGCTGGTTGATTCTGCTGGGGTTGCCTGCTGATCCGCAGCTGTAGTTGGTTCTTGTGGAGCAGCTACAGCTGGTTTCCCTGTATTATCATGCTTGGTGTATGATTCTTGTACCACAATGGCTGGTTCTTGTGTTTCAGCCTCTGGGTAAGTGACTGGTTCTTGTGTGGCAGTCACTGTTTGAGCCATAAACGATGTCATGTTATCCCGGGGCACTGGTTCTTGTGTGGCAGTGCCACCGGATGAGACGGGTTGGGGAATTTGAAATGGGGGTGAGGATTGAAGTTTTAACAGAATAGTGGCGGGGTCAGGGGAAATGGGAGTAACTCCTGTTTCAATAGTCATTTTCATTTTCCTTTTTGGTAGGAAAGCAGAGAAGTCACTGTCTTTCCTTTTATTTGTAGGGGAATATTCTTTTCTGGGCGAAGGGCTTTCGGAAGAAGTGAAAATTTGGAATGTGTCCCTTGTTCGTCGTTTTGAGACAGAGACTGTTGGGGTTCGTCTCTTTCTTTTATGAGTAGGTGGGGGTGTTGGAGAGTCATCGCTAGGGATAGGAATAGTGGGAAGGGGTGACTCTACTAAGTGGGACGAACTTGGGGGTAGGTCAACTGGTTCTGAGGACGGAATTACTAGGGAGTCTGGGATATCGTCCAATTGCCCTTCATAAGGACTCTCAG
Organism: Pinus albicaulis; assembly: GCA_034641835.2. Classification (NCBI taxonomy): domain Eukaryota; kingdom Viridiplantae; phylum Streptophyta; class Pinopsida; order Pinales; family Pinaceae; genus Pinus; species Pinus albicaulis. The sequence goes on from CM076572.1 coordinate 1,163,380,769, forward strand.
GAGTTTCTTGGGAACTTCCGGCTTGTTGGGGGATTTGGGCCTGCTGGGGAATGAGGAGTGGATTATTCAGAGGGGGGTTTTGCTGAGCAAAACCCCTCTGAATTAATAATTGGCATAAACGGTGATGGGTAAGAGATAAAAATGGAAATTTAACCTGTCTGGAATAATATGACATGTTTTTGATACAACCAAGCAGATAATAGGGAATATTAATTAATCGACCATTCCTCAAATGATTCATCAAAACGAAGTCGTGTTGGTAGACTACCTGGTAACGCCCTTCGCATGTCAAGTAGTGCTTGACACCTCGGGCCATCGTTGGGCTGGGTGGTCGAGGAAGTGAATGCGTACTTATTCCGCGGCCTTAAGTCTACAACTAGGCTCCTATCTCGGAAGAAGAAAATCTTGTCATGGTATTTAAAAGCAACTTGCTAAACAACCAAACGAGTTCTCGATAACCAAAGAATCCCAGCCTGAAGGGTGTCCTCCTCTCAGAATCGAAATGCGGACTCCCTTGAACCAATACCCCTTCAAGACTCGTGCGAACTCTAAAACTCGCTGCTGATCAAATTCTCCCAACCTTTCGAAGTATGTTGTCCATCCTGCTTTTTGAAAGATTTGATAGGCTTCCGGGAACAATTGAAGAAGAGTTATCGAACCAGGCTCGTGTCTGATAGCCGACCCTCCCATGGCTACTAGCTTGAGTCACATGCAGAGGCACAGAAGACAGAAACATAGGCTTTGGTCAAGCTAATTGTTGCAACAGAGGATGCGGAGTCTCAATGACGGCGGAAGTGGATATGAAGAATGACGGAGGATTGGGTGATGTGAAATGATTATTCAGTTTTCGAAATCCCCCCCCCCCCTACGTATGGTGCAATAATGTTTGAGCGTGTGGAGATTGCAATCATTATGAGCGAGATCCTCTCTTTAAAATATAATTTAACTGCATTACATAAAAAACCACATACCTTACATTTTTACCTTTGTCTTTAAAATTTGAAATATAGAGTGCTTCATATTGGCTTAATATTAATGGAAGAATCTGTAGATTTCTCTGAAATGTAGAATAGGAGCATATCAGGATCTGCTCAGTACTAAATAATAGTCACCCAAGGATCTGAAGAGTAAAAGTGGAGAACTGAAAAGCTTGTATAGCAGAGGAAAGAAATGATGTTTTAATGATGACAGGTTGCTGAAAATGGTGTTTCAGCAACGGAAAAATGAACGACATGTTGCTGAAACTGGTGTTTCAGCAACGGGAAAAATCAGAAAAATGGGATATAATGACTTGGGTTTAGAACAAGTGGGGGAAATATTTGATAAGGGATAATTTCAGTAGTAAGGGATAGGAAATACTAGCTGAAGGATGATATTTCAGGAATGGTAGAAGTGGGAAAAATGGAAAAAGGGAAATAATGTAGAAATGGGATGAAGGGATATTGCTAGGAAATGGGTTGAAATGAAGGGAACAAGCTTCTGTGATTGAAGCTTCAGATCTTCTTATGATGACTCTGTCCTCCTTAATAAGCTTTTCCAGAATCTGCAAAATTCAATTGTAATATGCCAACCCTTGACATGGATTATTAGTTTTAAATCTAATCTAATCTAATACTAAAAACAATGCAGAAAATTAAATGCTGTGAGGAGCAGAAGACTCCCCTAGAAAAAGATAATGTATATCAGTCATGCAAGCAGTCATGAAATCCTCTTTAGAAACAGGGCGCTGGTATAAACGAAGCCTATGACCATTGACTAGTAGAGGTGTTTTAGAATCATCAATTGTTAGAAGTATTACTGTTCCATTAGAAAAAACAGCATCTACTTCATATGGTCCAAGCCAACGTGTACGTAGCTTACCCTGAAAATTTTCAAACCGAGAGTCATACAATAAGGCCCAATTACCTTTTTGGAACTGATTGTGTTTGATAATTTTTCATGCCACTTCATTCTCTGTTGTTGAATCATGGTTTTTTGGTGAATGGCATCTAATCTCTTTTCATCCAATTCAAGAAGTTGCTGCAACCTAGCTGTCTGCACATCAGTCAAATCAAGATTAACAGCTAAAGCAGTTCTTAGAGTTTTGATTTCAAATTCCACAGGAAAAATAGCATTTTTACCATAAACCAATTCATAGGGAGAAAAACCTGTAGTGTTTCTCCAAGTAGTTCTGTAAGCCCATAGTGCTTCAGGGAGCCTTTGAGACCAATCCTTCCGGTTGTCCTTCATTGTTTTAGTTAGAATGGCTTCTAATACTTTATTTGTGCTTTCCACCTGCCCATTGGCTTGGGGGTGGTATGGTGTAGTCATTCTATGATGAATATGATATTTACGAAGGGTAGGCTTAAAACCATGAGAATTGAATGGAGGTCCTCCATCTGTAACTAGCTCTCTAGGAATTCCAAATCTAGTGAAGATTTCTTCAAATATGAAAGCTAGGACAGCCTCTTCATTGGCTCTAATAAGTGCTTTGGCCTCCACCCATTTATTCATATAGTCTGTAGAGACTAATATATAAGTTCTTTGATTGGATGGAGGATTAATGGGTCCTATGAAATCCAAGGCCCATCTTTCAAATGGTTCAGAAACTACCTGGGGGTTTAATGGCATTTGATCTCTATGATTGGGTTGACCTATTCTTTGGCAGCTGTCACAAGCCCTCACATATTTTTTTGCATCCTTGAATAATGAGGGCCAATAGTAACCCATCCTCAAAATTTTGTGTGCTGTTCTCTTATCAGCAAAATGCCCTCCACAAGGGCCATCATGACAAGCTTTCAGTATGTCATACACTTCATCTTCCCTAATGCATCTTCGGATTTCCTGATCAAGCCCTGTGTAGAAAAGACACCCACTTATCCAGCTATACCTAGCACTTTGTTGAAAAATTCTTCTCTTTTCTCTGTATGACAGGTGTGATGGTAATTTTCCTGCAACCAAATAATTGGCAATATCTGCATACCATGGAGAGTGAGCAGAAACTGCAAACAAATACTCATCGGGAAAAGAATCATCTACTGGAATATTATTATCAGTTTTTAACCGTGAAAGGAAATCAGCCACCACATTTTCTTTACCAGGCCGATCTACAATTGTGATATCAAATTCCTGCAGTAATAATAGCCATCTGGTAACTCTAGCATTTGTAACAGATTTTTTCATTAAATACTTAATAGCTGAGTGATCAGTGTGGACAAAAGTAGAATAACCAGTGATATAGTGTCGGAATTTATTAATGGCATAAATTACTGCAAGAAACTCCTTTTCGGTGACTGTATAATTAAGCTCAGCAGGGGTCATATTCTTACTGATAAAGTAGATAGCATAAGGAAGATGATTTTCCTCTTGTCCCAAGACAGCTCCAATTGCAGTGTCTGAAGCATCAGAAGATATATGAAAAGGGAGGGCCCAATCAGGTCCCCTCAAAATAGGAGCAGTAGATAACTGATGCTTGAGTTCTTCAAAGGCTTTCTGACAAGAATTAGTCCACTTAAATTCAACATTTTTCATAAGAAACACAAATAATGGAGAAGCTATCTTAGAAAAATCTTTAATAAATCTTCTGTAGTATCCAGCATGTCCTAGAAAACTTCTCACATCGGTTTGTGTTTTAGGAACAGAAAGATTCTGAATGACCAATATTTTAGATGGATCTACCTGAATACCTTGAGATGAAATAAAATGTCCAAGCACTACTCCTTCACTCATCATCATATGACATTTTTCAGTACTTAGGGAGAGGTGAGCTTGTATACATCGTTTAAGTACCTTCTCAAGATTTGTAATGCATCTTCAAAAGACACACCATAAGGAGTAAAATCATCCATAAATATTTCCATAGAGTCATTCAGCATATCAGAAAAAATTCCTATAACAGCCCTCTGAAAAGTTGCTGGTGCATTACATAGCCCAAATGGAAGAACTCTATAAGCAAAATTTCCCCAAGGGCTAGTGAAAGTGGTCTTGTCCTGGTCTTGGGGTGCAATTCTAATCTGATTATACCCACTGAATCCATCTAGAAAAGAAAAGAATTTCTTCCCTGCCAGACTATCCAACTCCTGATCAATGAAAGGTAAAGGAAAGTGATCCTTTTGAGTAGATTTGTTCAAGGCTCTATAGTCAACACATACTCTCCATTTCCCGTTTTTCTTAAGGACAATTACCAATGGGGAAACCCATTCACTGTCAGATATGGGGTATATAAATCCTGCATTAAGCAATTTCTGAAGTTCTTCTTTAACAATTTCTCGTAAATTAGGGTTCATTCGTCTTTGGGGTTGAAAGACTGGTCGACATCCCTCTTTAATGTAAATTCGGTGAGTACATAGTTCATAAGAGATCCCTTTCATATCTGTGTAATCCCATGCAAATGCTTCCTTATATTCATGCAATAACTTCATTAACTGCTGTGTTTCAGCAACTGTTAGATCAAGATTTATGTTTAATGTCTTGCCAGGTTCAATTTCAACTGTTATGCTTTTAGATGAGATGGTGGTTAATGTCTGAGATGAGTCTTCAGATTCAATCTTTTCTTGGGTATCTGTTTCAAAAATTACAGTCAATTGATTGTGTGTTTCAGCAATTACAGAAGAAGGTTCACAAATAAAATTATTAATTATTTCATCCTCTGTATTGTCTTTAAGAGTTAAAGCTTGCCCAATAGTTAGAATAGGCTGAACAACATTATCATCATAATTCATCCACATAGAATCTTCATGATTAATTATGGGTGTAGCATGAGGATAAAGAGTAAGCTGTTTGGTTTCATAACCATTAGAAATTGTCATTGAACCAGATCTACAACTGATAAAGGCATCAACTGTGGCCAGCCATGGCCTCCCTAGAATTAAGGGGTGTCCCCCCAGCTTTGTTTTAGTCTGCAATACAACAAAGTCAGCTGGGTAATTCCAGGATTCAACTGAGATAAGTAGATCTTCAAAAACTCCTTCAGGTTTAATTGTAGAATGGTCAGCCAACTCTAGAATGGTGGGTGTATCTCTGATTGTGTTATTCAGCTGTAAAAATTGTGAAGTTTCAAGAGTCATTATGTTTATTGCAGCACCTAAATCTACCATAACTTGAGGAATCATTGTTTTACCAATCTGAACTGTCACGGTAGGATGGCCGGGATCACCATATTTCACAGGAGGGGTTTTTCCGGACATTAATGCAGATAAGTCACCCATCACATGTACTGTAAGAGGATCTTTAGTTTTCCTACCAGGTTTCTTAACACAAATATCCCTTATTGTTCTAGCATAAATTGGTACATCTCTTAATGCTTGTAAAAGTGGAATTTTAACATACAAATTTTGCAATTCCCCTAAAAGATTAAAAGCAGGTGTTTCAGGCATTCTAGTTAAAACCAAACGCTCGGGGAATGGTGGTTCTGTTATTTCAACACTCTTGTTAGAAGGTGGTTGTGCTTTCTTATGTTTCTCAGTTTCCTCTTTATCAGAATCAGAAGAAGTTATGTCATCAATAATAGGATCTACTATTTTCCCAGATCTTAAATGAATATCATTACATTGCATAGTAGGAAATATAGACTGATTCTGAAAATCAATGAATTGCACAACTTTATTATTGGGGTTAGGATTTGGTTGCACAGGTAGCTGGGGTCTCATTTGGTTATTTGGCGGAGCATTTGATGGCAGAGGAAGTGGTTGTTGGAATTGAGGCAATTGATTTGGATATGGGAGTTGTTGGCTTCTCCAATTTGAATTCCAAGGGTTAAAAGAAGATGGCTGCTATGGGGGCCAAGGAGTCCACATTGTAGGATCAACAAAGGGAGGGTTTGATTGTTGCATGGGTGGGAAATTCATTTGATTAAAGGGTGGGTATTGCATTTGATTAAAGGGGGGGTAATTTGTTTGACCGAAAGCAGAATAATTATTCCAACGATTAAATGGCATACTAGAGTTCATACCTTGTCCTTTTGGTTGCCATTGTCTTCTTTGAGTTAGCAGGTAAACTGCTTCAGCTTCTTCTTCCGTTGTCTGTAATGCTGCCTTTATTCTTGGTAGAGATGGACATTGTTTTGTTTCATGATCTTTCTCACAAAGGGTGCAAATTGGTATTTTGTCCAATGGGCATTCCCTTAGTGGATGTTTGTCTCTGCACTTCGGGCAAAAGACAGCCAGAGTTGCTTCTGCTTCAGCCTGCTTCTTCTTAACCTGCAAAGTGTCAATTTGTGAAGCAAAAGAACTTAACATCTCAGTTTTAAATTATTCAAGTAAATTACCTATTTCAGCTCTTGTTGCTCCCCCACTGGCTGATTTCTGCACTCTTGAATAGGTGGGATCTCTATTACTTACTCTGTTCCTTGCAGCTCCCCTTGAACACCTCTTAGAAAGTTCAACAATCTCATCATATGATTCCTTAGATATATCTCCCTTTCCAAGCATGTTTAACATATCTAAACAATCATCCCTTAAACCTATAAGTAATATTGTTTTGTGAATTTCCTTACTTATATTCGGATGATCAGATCTCTGTATATTGTACTGCAGCCTTTCTACATAGTCCTCCAGATTCTCGTCTGGCTTTTGTGCCATATTGAATAGTTCATCCTTCTTTTCTCTCGTCCGACAGTAGTCTTGATATTTAAGCATAAATTTCTGTTTCATCTGTTCCCATGTTGTGATTACCTGACTCCCAAGGCTCATGAACCATCTTAAAGCATTTCCTTTTAATGTTGCTGGAAATAGTTTCAACTTTTGAGCATTAGTAACATAATCATAACTTCTGCATAATATATCAAATTCAAAAAGAAATTCATCTGGATCTTCAGAGGATAAACCATGAAATTTAGGTAAAGCAGACAATGGAATGTTTTTCATAGGATTTGTTCCTATAGGGAGATCACTGATAGGAAATCCCAAGGTAGAGAGAGAATTTTCATTCTTTCCTTCTCCTTCAGGATCTACATGTCCTCCACCAAAGAAGTCTTCATTGTTTCCTTCCATTGTCGGTCCTCCTACTGCACTTGCTCGATCTTCAAGATCTTCTACTGGCTCTTCAATGTTTTCCACTGGTCGTCCAACACTCTCTATTATTTCCTCAATGTGCTCTGCTGATTTGCTAGCACTTTCTTCTGACTCTCCAGCACTAACTGCTGGTTCTTTAATCACTGGCTCCTCTATGTTTTCAGGACCCACAACTTCCTCTATTTTGTAATCTGATTGAGGGGAGTGCTGAAGTTTTGGTCTTCGAGAACTTAATCTCTGTGATGATTCAGACTTTGATACAATCTCGTCAATGAAAGTCTTTCTTCCTCCCCTTCCTTTGCCTTTGCCACCTGTGGGGTTAGTTTTCTTCTGGTTTCCGCGTCCTCTCATACAATCTGCACATCTAGAAAGAAAATATTAATGCTTTTGAAATCTATAATTGCCTTCCCCGGCAACAGCGCCAAAATGTTGGTCGCTTCAATTGTTTTCACAATTCAAGCTCCACATAAATTGTCAACCCGAGGAAGTCTGTTTATTCCAAAGACAATAACGCACTGGATATGCTCAATTTCAAAAGCAAAAACAATGTTGTAGTAAAAAGCCACACAATTATCAATCATACAAATCTAATTATTCACACTCTGTTTAATCAAAGCTGAAGTTACTTATGTTATAGCAGAAGTAATTCCTATATTGCAGTTTTAGAATCCAAATAAAGGGAAATCAATCTGCAGGAAAGGAAACCAATCAACCATAACAGGAACAGGACCCTATTCCTTTAAATAGGAACTTCAGCACCTGCTGCCTGACACTAATCACTCTGTAGAAAAGATAACTCAAGAGAACAGGACCCTATTCCCATGAACAGGAACCTTCAGCACCTGTCTCCTGTTTCTAATCACACTGCAGGAAAAGAAAGGCAATCAATGGGAACAGGACCCTATTCCTTTGTACAGGAATCTTCAGCACCTGCTTCCCAGCATCAATCATACATTCAAACAAATAACAGAAATAGATCTCTCAACTTCTTAAGAATGAATGTACTAAACACATGCAGCGTTAAAGGAAACAGAATGCTCAATAAACTACAGAACTGTGTAACTGGTGTTTCAGCAAACATAATTAAAGTAAAGTGCGAATATCATAAAGAAATCTAACAAACTACAGGAACAGTCGGGTGAATCTTGTGAGGAAGGCGGGCCCTTTCCTTCTCACAAGATTCCCCAGGAAAAGGATTAAATTGAAGCGCTCAAAAGGAACTTTTATTCATCTGTCAAAAGAAATGATACATTACAAATGGAGTCTAGCTCCTGTCCTCTCAAACACAATTTTCTCCTGTAGTTTTCGAACTCCCCTCTAATGATGATGTATCCTCTTTTTAAAGAGGAGACATCTCTTACAATTACATTAGAGAAAATCTATGTTTATCCCAAATCTGTTCTTCTTTCTTAAAACAGGGCTATTCTATTCTTCCATATATAAGAGTAATATGGAATTATATGTAAACAAATTAAACATATAGTAAAGAAGAGGATTTTATATACCTTTGGATAAAGTGAATGAAAATGATGATGGAATCCTTTTTAAACATGGTTATAAAGGTAAGGTGGTGTCAAAATATATAGTAAAAATGATACATAGTGAGGTCCTAACAACGACCTCTTTTACATCATTGCTTTGTTGTTCTGTTAATAACCATGGAATATTATTATAATTTCAACCTCCATTGTTATTTGATCCGTCGATCACACTTTTCATTGCATGATTTGATTTCTCAATGTCAGCACAAATTTTGTCAATTTTATCTCTCTCATGTGCACCATCTATGCTTCGCCATAACATTTCTGTCACATTCTTCCCGACATGCATTGTATCAAACAAATGAGCTATTTTTAGGTCCTCATAGTAGGGCAACCTCGCGAATTGAGAAGGATAACATTTCATTCCAGGTGGAAGTACAATATTAGTACCTTCACGACGATGATGACCTTGATATCAAAGAATAAAATAAATCAGAACAATATTAATTATAAAATACAATAAAATAAATTCATTAGTTAAAAAAAAAATTACAAACATTACATAAACAAATAATATATATATATATATACACACACACACAAATTATGTACCAGCTGCTCGACGATTATTAATTCTGTTATATTCCAACATCCACAACTGAGGTGTCATTCTTCGTGGTTTTAATCGAGTTTCTTCTTTATCATTGAAAAGATGTTTTTCAGTAGTACGATACTTATGGTTCCTAGGGAGGAAGTGCCTAAACTCATCAAACACCATCTTTTTTAAGTCTGCTGAATGACGATACTTCATCTTAGGGCCACAAACTGGACATGCAAATCTACCCTTTGTTTGAAGATCTGCAATAGATGGATCAATAACAATTAATATACTATGAGATCATTTTTAAAACATGCAATATGGTATATCTAATTTAGATAATTATGTATTATATTAAAGTGCAATGAAATATTACAAACCACAAACATGTGTTAGTCTTGGGGCATCATGAATTGTCCATACAAGCATTCCACGACATTGAAATCTCTTCTGCTTGATTGGTTTAGTGATGTCATACATAGTGATGCCATGCCATAACTGTATTAGCTCATCGATAAGAGGCTCAATATATACATTCATATCTTTGACCTGGTACTTACCTAATTGTTCAAGATTACGGTACATAATAATTACTCCCATGATATATGTATATATAAGTAAGTAAATAAATAAAATATATATTTATGCAAACAACAAGAGAAATGAAAATGTTACATTCAAAGAAATAATGTATCAAATACCTGGAATAATCATAGCCAACATTATGTGCTCCCTCTTTATTGACATCCAAGGAGGAATGTTATTGTTGATAACGAAAATAGGCCACACTGAGTAAGTATATCTAAGCTCTCTGAATGGATTAACACCATCAGCTGCCAATGAAAGCCTGACATTACGAGGTTCATTTTTAAAATCTACATATTTTTCCTCGATTTCTCTAAATGCAGAACCATCTGCAGGCATTTGAAGAACACCATCTCCACTTCTATTCTTTGCATGGAAATCCATAAACTGTGCTATGTTGTTACACCTGAACATTCGCTGCAAACGTGGAATTATGGGAATATGACGAAGAACCTTTTGAGGCACCTTTTTGGTTAGTTGATCTGTTCAATATCTACTGGTACCACATTTCGGACATTTTGTTTTCAACGCATGTTCTCCGTAATATATAATATGATCTTTAGGACATGCATCTATAGTGTTATATTCCATTCCAAAGTGTTTCATAATAGCACGTAGATCTCGATATGTTCGAGGTAAAGTATTTGGCAATGGTAACAAATATTCACCCAACAATCTACAACAGAAACAAAAAGTAGTGTCTTGTAAAGATTATTAATCATATATATATATATATATATATTAAAACCGGAACCGGTGACCGGATCGGTGGAGCTAATGAACCGGGTTTCGAACCGGAACCGGTCTAACCGGTAGCGATCAGATCTCAATGAACCGGTTTAAAAAAAAATACATTAAATAATTATTTTTTAATAAAATGAAAAAATAAATAAATAAATAAAAACTATTTTTAAGATTTGCAACCATGATTCCAAGCCAATAGAGACAAAATATGAAAAGTTTGCTCATTTATATACCATGCAAAGGTGAATATATCAAAATGGCAGCAAATGCAATACATATCATCGAAAAATACATAAGAAAACTTGTTGAAGTAATGTATCAGGTTTCTCTTATATTATTCACGGTGTTTTATTGCTGAGTTAATATTATAATATACAATCTGTCCCTGCTCAGATCTGTTGTCAATTCATTGTATCAGCCTTAAAGACAATTATGGGTTCAGTATATATATATATATATATATATATCAGACCAACATTTTGAAGATCTTGTATTCTTCATTATCTATGTTTGCTTGCCAATAAATTTATAGAAAAACATCTACAACACTTATAGGTATTGAATTGGTTTATGAAACCCACTATTAGTGCTATTTGTAACAAGTTGAGAGAGCATTACAACTTCAGCGGTCTGCTCACAATGTGTTTGACAAAATTTATCACTGAAAAGATTCATTAAAACCCAAAAAACTCAGTAGCCAGTTTAGTGCATTTCCAAGAGGGAATTTTCTAGTGGTCAATTTATAATTGCCAGTCACATTTTCATTAGGTTGTATGTTGTTGTCCCTTGAGTGGCGTCAGACCATTTGCATCAGTCTTGATGCCATGATCAAATTTCTTGTATGATGTGTGAAAGGTTTTGTATTTATGCTGCTGCTATGTGTGAGCAGAGAGAGAGGGTCTGACAGTTCCTAGCTGAGTGTGAAATAAGGTTGCTGCTGATTGTTTTGAGAACAGAAATTGTCATCAAGTACACTTGATGAGTTGCATGCTGCCGGGGATTTTATGCTAGCCAGCCTTGTATTTATCAGTCATCATGTGTATTGTTGCTACTATAAGGTGTTGAGTATGAGTTATTAGACAAGTTTGTTGCTAGTATAATAGAGGAATTTGCAGCTCATGGAGGAGACACCGAGGAATTTGCAACTCATGGAGGAGCACCTAACCGGCCGGTTAAGTACGGAACTGACCGTTTTATGCATAAACTGGCCGGTTCCTTACTTAACCGGTCGGTTAGGTCTGGTTAACCAGCCAAAATAAGTGAGAATAGGCTATTGACCGGGTTGCAAGGCCGGTTCCAACCGGCAGCCATCCTGACCGGCCGGTTTTGATAACTATGATATATATATATATATATATATATATATAAGTTATTATTTTACACATTTATTACAACTAAAAAAAGGGAAAATAATCAACATTTACATATATGTGATCATATATACATATTTCATACCTTAGGAGTTGTGTCATACATCTATTCGACAAATTATTCATAACCTTTAAGTTCACCAGCAATAATGTAGCAGAGAGAAGAGTTGCATTTGAGTGTTCAAAAAGTCGTTCACTTGACCTTTCAATCAGAGGTACATCATAAATACCGTCACTATCTCCACCATCATCATCCGACTCACCATACAAGTTTTGGAGCATTTGATTTCTCCCATCATTAATGTGAATTGTCTCATTATTTTCATCATGATCTACCTCCATGGGATCATTAAAATTACCTTCATCATTCGCTTCATGTTCTTCGCCTTGTACAACATCATTTCCAATACTAATATTTGTTGCAATATTCTCTTGTACTGGTGCAACATCATCTAATCTACTACTATTTAGCTGTGGAAGCTGGTTGATCATCTGCAAAAAGTTGGGGGGAAACTGTGCCTTTATGAAAATTACAAACATTAATAATTAAACATTAGTGCGCATATAAAAAATATTAAAATAATATAAAATTTTACGATATAATCAAAATTAAGATAGATAATTAATTACCACGGGACGATAGTCATTCGATCCACCACCAATGTGCCCATATTTCCTACAATGCACTGTTGCTGTTGCTATTAAAACTCTAACATTATTTCTCATACAACATTTTTTACAAGGGCAATAAACTCTGCCATCACCCCTTTCACCCTTTTGAATTTTTTTTCCAGCTCCAATGTTTTCTTCCATTGATGCAAATTATCCTATAAAGAAAATAATAAATCTCTCTCGATGGTGTAGAAAACCCAAGACTTGTTGAACTCAATGGGAGCTCAATATATAAGCAAAAAGAAAATAAAAGTGGGCATTTTACAAATTGTGAGCTTTTTACAAAATGTGGGCTTTTTACAAAATTGTGGGCTTTTTACAAATTGTGGGCTTTTTTTTATTCTTAATGCATTTTCTATAGAATACTAAACAGATTTGTCCAAAATTTCAGATGCAAACTGTAGTCTCTACTACGTTTGGAAAATTGGAGGTTTATAAAAGATAAACTGCGAACAGAATTGTACCACTATGATAAGAAGCTGTCAGAAGCATTCCTTCTGCTTCACAAACGTGGAACTAACTTAAGAATGGTTATGGTTGATATAAATATTAGAGCATGGCAGTTAAATGTAGTAGTTATGCTAAAATACTAAATAACAGCTTGAGAGTGCTCTTCAGATACTGTACGAATGCACCAAATTAAGGTTGTACCATTACTAAAGATAAATGGCCAAAAATAGTCAATTTTGATATCGTGAAGTTATGTCATTCTCGGTAGCAAACTGGGGATAGGATGGAAAATATGAGAGAACTAAGTTCCAAGGACTAAAAAACCAAGGCCAACATAGTTCTGCCTTGAATCAGAGACAAAACAAAGCTGCCCAAAAAAGTGTTTGAGAGCATCCATTGAAGCTCCTATATATAGCAGAGTCAACATTTTCCTATTGAACAAGTTTGTATAGTCAAAGCCACAGCAAGATTAGATAGCCACGATCCTAAATGAGAACCAAAGCCAAAGCTAAGAAGATCCACGTTTAGCAGAACAAGACAGCCATAGCAAAGGATTTGACCACAGAACCAGATCATGAGAGATAGCAAGATTCTTACTTCCACCGTGGAAATGTAGAAACTGTACAAGGGCTTTGCTTCCAGCAGATTTCATTGTGACAATAATTGCTATGGTGTTGTAAGCGCTCATTAGTAGAATCTTAAAGCCATTCTGGAATTCTTTTAACCTAGAGAGGGTTTTCTGTGGTTATAAATCCTCATGTTCAAATTCCATTATGGATTGGTTGTGTTTGATATTATGTTTTTACTGTCCACAGTTGAATTTTCGCACATAAAATTATCAGTTTAAAGCGGAGCAATTTTGCGATGTTTCTTTTGCTTCCTATTGTGAAGTATTTCGCTCAGAACTCTACTCGTTGTAACAGAGGTCTTGGGCATAGAACAGGGGACTTGGGTTTTTTGGAATCAAACTTTAGGTTAAGATGCTCATCTGAAGAATGGCACAGTGAGCCTTAGCATGGAGTTGGGAGTACCAATTTGAAGTGCAAGTAGGGCATTGTACAATAGACCAGTTAGATTTCTGGACCCTAATACAAAAGTTTCTTCTTCTTTCAAAACGTGTTTCTCCTTTTCTGTAACCAATGTGGGTCCTATTCTTGTTTCAATTGGGGATGGATGAGCATTTGTTATTGCTCTAGATGATCACACTCTGGGTAGCCCTGGAGGCTATTTGGGGGTGATGAGTCCAATAGGTCTCAATGAACTGTTGCCCTCGCTGGGGAATACTATTGCAGTGGAATTTGATACTATTTTGGATGTTGAATTCCACAATCCTAATGGAAACCAGTACCTTCAGCTCCAGTACCTGTTCACAAAAGAGGGTGCCATAGCCATTCATGCGTGCAGAGAGGGTGAATTGCAGGCATTGCAACAGGAGGTGTTGTTGTTGTTGCATTGGCCACTATATTGTTTGTCTGGTTCTGTTACAAGCGCAGAGTATTGAAAAGGACAGACAAATTTAGTTCAGATATTGTGAAATTGCCTCGGAAATTCACCTACAAAGAGCTCAGCAATGCTACGAAAGACTTTTTTTGAATGTGATTGATAATCGATAATTGCAAGAAAGGGTAATCCCCTTGTGAAACCCAAATTTCTGAGCATTTTCTAAAACCTGATGACGGAGTCATTGTAATGAACAAGCGCCTAGGTCCATATTACGTCCAAATCTACCAAGCACCAAGATCTATAAAAAAAAAATCCACAGTATCTGTGAACTAAGAAGAAGAGGCAGAAAATGTATTCTTCTTACCTGTTCGAATAGTGGTTGGGGTTTACCACGGCAAAAATTTGACAGAGCCCATGTAGCATTTCGTATCATTGAAATTCTGGCAGTATCATTCAACTGGGCAAGCACCTGCCTCGGAGCTCCATGACTGAGGGCAAGATCCCTAAATGATGTAGAGTCTCCAACAATATTTCCCAAAGCCCAAACAGCCTTACACGAACACCAGTTGAACTCAAAGTTGGGTAGTAGTTTTTTAAATCAAATTCCAAAATTATAGATGTATAAAGATAGTTGGGAAGAATAATTTTATGCCTCTAAAATGAACGTGCTACCAGTTCTCGAACATTATCATTCCTAGAGGTAAGAAGTTCCACAAATATAGGCAGTGCCCCGTAATCAATCACAACCTTTGTATTCTCATAGGCTCCAAAAAAACCCAAATAGGGTCAACCCTACTACAGGAGGAAGGGCCTGCAGTAAGAACTTACCATTTTGCAAGAACTGAGGGCGAATGTTGTTCTGCAAGAGCTGAGGGCGAATGCTGTTCTGCAAGAGCTAAGGGCGAATGCTGAGGGCGAATGCTGTTCTGCAAGAGCCGAGGGCGAATGCGCGCGTGATATCAGACGTTAATGTAGTTTTTTAAAAAATCATTTTTATGTAGCGCGCATTTGAATTTTAGCATTTCAAATCATTTTTATTTACATTTGATTTTTGCATTTCTAATACAAGTGACAAACAAATTTCTACCAGAGGTTGAAATTTTTACTAGATAGCCATGAAAGACTAATTAAAATGGCTTAAAATGCAAGTGGAACTTCAAAATAAATGTAATTGAAGGTTCTCTCCACTAAATTTTTACAAAAGTGCTTACATTATTTAAGTTATCTAGGATATTTTTTTGTATTACACAATCAAAATTAAATAATGAAATAGTTGGGTAGTCTTATTGTTTCAAATTAGGACACAATTTTCAAATGGTGATGAAGTTTCATGTGATGATTAACCGACAATATTCTCCTTTCCTATCCTTGAAAAACTATACAAGGTTCCCTGTTGCCACATGAAACCCTAACTCATGTAGCAGCATAGGACTAGTCCTCCATTTTGCCCGTCATAAGGCATTTTGCACATATTTGACGACTAGAATTTGCGGATTCCCGTTTTCCATGAGGTGCTAGGAAGGATAGAAGACTTAATTTTGACGTTTGAAATTTTTTCAAAAACGTTCTTACGCCCTTTAATTTTCACTTACCAATAATTTTGCAACACTAGTCCTCTTCGCAATTGCAAGGCTGTACTCAAAAAGTAAGGAAAGTTACTTTTTTGGCTCACTCAATGATCCAGGTGGATACTGGTGGCCACCCACCTATTCCACTTGGGGCCCCACCATTGTCTCTTTCATTTTTTCAGTTTCGGCACAACTTACTATTTTTAGCAGTTTTTCGGGTCCTGAACTTCCGGAGCTGTTTTGAGGCCCTAAACGACGTTTTTTGGGCATCACGCCTCCAACGAATATCATTATGTATCATTCTGTTCCGGAATTATATTTGTGGCGAAAGTTGTAGTCCTTGGATAGATATTTCTAATGATGTATCATGTGCGTCAAATAGAGATAGTATGCCAAAGTTACATCCCTGGGAAGTTCAAACACCAATTTACCCAAACGGGGCCCATAGTTTTGGTGCTTCATCTCCTAGGGTTAGATTTTTCGATGTTTAGGGTTATCCATTGTTTCTCAATAATAAATAAGCCCTCGAGCCTCATTGTAACTCAGTTCAGAGGCCTGTAGCCGCCTCATCTCTCCTCAGAGATAGCTACCAGCGCCCTAGCTAGTTTTATTTCCATTCTGTCTATAAGCAAATTTCAGTTCTTTGATATTAATAAAATGAAGTGTTATTTCCGCTGCATCTCTGTATTTATGGTTATGTGTTTATTCTGTTGCGTTCCTGCATAAATCCGGATCAGTGGTATCAGAGGGGTCTGCTTTTTTTCTCGATCCTTCTTTGCATGTCCCCAACGAGGTCGGGGTATAAGGAGCTAGGGCTTGATCTGGTGGAACCTTTGCAAGATCAGCCTCGCAAACCTCGACGGATGCCCATGGGGGATGAAAAGAAAGATGAGGGAGCAGGAGATCCTATCAAAATATTGCTCGAGGAGGCCCTCGAAAAACAAAGGAATGCGATGATGGATAACTTTGTTCAGATCCTTCAACGGCTACCCACCGGCGGCGCATCTGCATCCAGCAGCCACTCGGGAGGTGCGACTCCTTTTAAGGTACAAGTAAATTTTGACATTCCCATATTTGAGGGTCAAATAGATGCAGATGCCATAGATAGATGGTTGAATCTATTAGAAGGATATTTCTCGGTTCATGACTTTTCCGATAGGGAGAAGATTATTTTTGCACTCCTCAAAGCTACCCCCCATGTCAAGGACTGGTGGGAAAGCCACTGTGAGAAAAAGGACGAGACAAAAACCTCTCTGTTCTCGGTCGTACCCACTTAGAATTATTTCTGAGACGCCGTCAAGGAACAATACTATCTCGTGGGGAGCTATGAGGACAAGTACATACAATGGACCACGCTGCGACAACAAAGGGATCAAGATGTGCATGAGCTGACGAATCTGTTCCATACCCTGCGCACAAAGTTGGGTATCAAAGATTCAGAGAAACATCTCGTGCTAAAGTATCCATATGAATTCTTTGTCGAAGCGTACGAAAAAGAACCACTTTAGCCACGCATAACTAATAGCCCTAACAACAATAATGGCTGCAAAACATCTTCAGATCTGCAATTAGTAGTTAAAGTGCTGCAACAAACAGATCTATAAATGGAAAGATATTAAGCAGTGAAGTAAAGAGTTTGCTCCATGCATCCAACAGACAAGACAAGAACACGATTTTTGAATGAATTTTTTATATTACAGGGCACCTGGGAGGAAACAAGAAGGTGTATCCAGATCTCCTCAATGGGATGGGTTCTTTGTAGTCCTCAGCACTTCAGATCTAAGCTTTCTCTCTTGTAGATGTAGAAAACCCAATGTAGAAGATAGAGCTCAATGGGAGCAAAATGGTAGAAAATGAGACCAAGTGTATAGATCCAGAGTGATCTAATAGGCAACAAAAGGTGAGGAATGATGGGGAAGAACCCTCCTATTTATAACAAAATATTGGGTCATTCTAGATCTTGGTGCATGATTAAAATAATGTTAACCAAATCTAGATTCACCTTTATGGAATATTTTATTATATTTGTTGGAGGGAAAGGGTGTTTGACTTGGGTCAAATCCCTTGATTAGTGAAAAATAAATAAATAAATGATTTATTTATCTTTTTAAGGAAGTGGTTGGGAGATAATCAAATAAATAATGATTTATTTGATTAATGGTGAGTGATTTGGTCATATTTAACAAGGAATATTATCTAAATAAAATTTAAATAATTATTCCTAGAAAATAACAAGATAACTAAGGGTTTATCTCATTAATTTCTTTGTTTTTGGGTTAAACATGACTGGGAATAATAATTAAATTATGGTTTAATTAATTATTCCATGAGGAAAATCAAACAAATATGGGTTTGTTTAATATTTCCTTTTGGGGTTTCTTGTTTTAACATAGTGAAAGTAGTTTTACTTAGGGTAAAATCGGTCTTACATGGTGTACTTGGGTCCATCTAATGATAATAGGTTAGATGACCAAAAAATGGTGTAACAGATTGCCCCCCAGCGTGCGAGTGTCAGGAGAAAATCGTATGACCGAAGTACGTTGTAAGAATACAATCACTAGACAACAAAAGGGGATGTCAGAGAGAGAAATGTGAGGTAGATAGTGTGCTGAAGGACTAGACCCTGAGGAGACGAGACTCGCAGGTGCAACAAGTCTCTTTTTTATGAGAGGGTACCTGTGCTGAAGGCGGCGGGGGAGGCATACCTATGCCCGCCGAGACAAAGTACAAAAGAATAGTGTGTCCAGTAAACAAGGGACCGAACTATAAGATACAGCTGGCATAATCAAGAGCCAGATAAAAATACAATAAGGAATCCCACATACATGGTGTGCCTGGGATAACAGCCAGGACTGGTGCAATAATATCTGAGTACATGAGATACAAATACAACCCAAATGCCCCCTGTGAATGGGGAAGGGCTCACAAAATCTGACTGATACATGCAAATCGAAAGAGGCGCTGCAAGTGGCGACGGCCAACATCATCAAATATTTGGAGCTGCATCGAAGGCTGCAAGGAGGAGGTCATCCGGGCATGTGGGGGGCTACCTGCAGGGCCACCCCCTCATGAGGGCTGAGACATCTCACACACACCCGGGAATCATCAAGAGCTGCTGCTGGATCACTGAACCATCGAGTATACGAATCTCGATCATGCTGAAAGGAGCTGGAGAAACAATCAAGTCAAAGGGGAAGAAGAGATCCCTTTGCCTGATTCGAGGCACCGAACAATAGTGGAAGCTGGAACCAAGGTACACCGCACTCTAGACCTGGCTTCTGGAATGAATGAGCTGATGTCGACAGAAGGAGGTCCGCCATAGGTGAGGCAATGAGAGATCCTCAACTAAGGCACGAGAGAAAATAGTAGAGCGATGGACAGACTGACACTAATGATGATGGCGGAATGGAAAGGATGGGGTGGCGAATGGATGACTTCCCTTGTTAGAGCATAAAGGGCATGAATGACATGGCAGCGACTGACACAATATCATAAGGGATAGGGGACAGTGAGACTGAAGGTCAAAATGTGCGACACAAGAGAGAGACCAAGCAATGAAGGGTGGAGGGCTATAGTGGGGTGCAAAGGGACGTGGTATAGACTCCATGGATGCAATGATGACTCAACTTGGATGCTCTAAACAAGGGCGACTCGATGGTGCTGCCACACAGTAAGGGCCCTAATGGGGGACCCCGCAAGCATGAGTACAAAGTGGGAACTCATGACGAAAATCGACACGAACGTGGACAAGTAAGGGAGCAATATGGTGCCCCAAGTACAAGTGTCGTAAGTGAGGAAATTCGATTTTAAGGAGTGGTGAAGTGACCCTTCTTGGACAAAATGTGCCCAGGTGAAGTATCAAATCACCAAAAACTAACAGAAACCCATTTGAGAGCTCGGTGAGAGCTTTCCAGCGGTGCTGACGGTTCGTCGAACAGGGCTACGGTGTGGTCACAACAGTCGAAAGAAGAAACAATGGTTCTCTTTTAATAAGGCAGTTTTCCCTCCAAAATCATTCATTTTCTATTGTTGCTGTGGTGAATGTGGAGAGGAGAGAAGGCCCTAAATCTTGCGGCGAACGTAGCGGACAAACCGACCGTTGGAATCGAGATCCGTCAGTTGGAGGTAGGAGGCCTAACCTTTCTATTGTGATGGATTATTTTTTCAGTTTAGGGCCCAAAATCCTAGAAACAGCCCCCTCTTCATCTCTACGGCCGGGTCGCACTTTTTGGGACAAAAAGTGCGACCTAGGACGCAGGTTTAAGGGCAAAAAGTGCGACCTGGTCCAGAAAATGGCAGAAAACTGCGACCTGGGAGATGAGGGGGTTTTGGTGCTGTTTTATGGCTGGAAGTTGGGTTTGGGTGAGGAGAAAAAAGAAAGAATAAATGCTGGCTATCTAAAAGAAAATAAAACATGCATTTCAGAAGGGAAATGCTAAGGGTAATATTTCTTAAGATAGAGTGCGTTGCGAGGACTAGGAAGGGGATGGCCTTCGAAATCCTCTAAGAGGTATGCCCCTTTACCGAGCGCCTTACTGATGATGTAAGAGCCTAGCCATAATGAGTCAAACTTCCCATGACCAAGGACATCGTGGGCCTGGTCATATACTAGAACAAGGTCGCCTTCGTGAAAGGTACGAGGCTGGAATTTTCGGTCATGCTGAGCTTTGGTGTGTTTGTTGGCCGCTTCCATGGTTTGCAAGGCAACACGACGGTCTTCAGAAGCACGCTCAAGCATGATAAGTCGTTGTTCTAGAGGTTGGGTGTCAGGGAGAAGTTCAACAGCCAGATGAAGGGAAGGGATTTTACACTCGATTGGTAAGACAACCTCTTCTCCAAAAACGAGGTGAGGAGGGTTATGGTTGAGGGGCATGGGTTCCCCCGAGCATGGTGTGGTCATGCCAAAATGTATTTAGAAAAAGGGGAATCTAAACACATTTTAATGATGTGGTGTGCCATTTGTTCTCGTTATGGTTATGCAGTTTGAGAAAGGAAATGGAGGATTACCAATCTCTTTTGGTACTGCATATGGGGATCAAATGGACTTTAAGTTTCCGGGTTGGCATACCTGGTGTCATTATCCCAAAAAGAGGATTTGGAGATAATGAACTGATGCTCTTGTAGAAAAGCTATAGGTTGGTCAACAATAATGTCTAAGAGACTGGGTTGCTGACGGAAGAGGAGGGAACGATAAGAGGTATCATCCCTAGAGTGATCGGAAGTGATATGGGACTTTAGAGGTTCTTCTAAATGTGGAAGAATAATGGTACTAAAGTCAACACGACCAGATACACTAAGAGAGTTATGGAGAATTGCTTCTCTTGGTCTCTCAAATGTGGGTGCCCCCTTACCCAAACATTGGGTTTCGATGTAATGGCCACAAGGTGGATGTGGTGTGAACACATGGGTTCGATGTAAGGGGGAATATATAAAGTCAGGGGTGGGAATTTCTTCCATAATGTCGTCATCGTGATAAAAGATGGGGTGACTGGTGG
This sequence comes from Pinus albicaulis, assembly GCA_034641835.2. Classification (NCBI taxonomy): domain Eukaryota; kingdom Viridiplantae; phylum Streptophyta; class Pinopsida; order Pinales; family Pinaceae; genus Pinus; species Pinus albicaulis. The sequence goes on from CM076572.1 coordinate 1,163,402,164, forward strand.
AAGAAGGACCACCGGACGTGGTGAAGCGACCCGAATCATCATCATGAGAAGAGAGGTTCACATGCGCATCGTCACAAGGGGTGACCGAAGAGTAAGTAGATAAAGGATCTACCGATGTTGAGCCCAAGATGATCGCCGAAGAAAGGTCAAGCGAAACAACAGGGGAGGATTCAGATGGAATGGTCCCCAAGGGTCTCATGGATGATGATAGGTAGAAAATGTTGGACGAAGGCTCCGTCATCTCGACATCAGGAGGGGGAATGTCAATGGGAGCAGTCATATCTGGTAGTTCTGCTGAAGCAGAATGCGCAAATATGGGAGAGGTGTACTCATTGCGCTTGGCCTCGAATTGGTGGACCGCGGAAATAGAGGTGCGGAAGTCCTCAAGGCGGGGACAAATATGGGTGTGATGGCCATGGAGATCACACAAAGCACGGGGGTGGTTGGTGTGAATAGTCTTGGGGTTCTTGACCGCGGTTGTGGAAGGAACAGAGGCTTCTGGGACCGCGGACTCAGGGAATGTGACATTAACCATGGGCTTTAGATGAAGTAATTCAGGACAGGTATGGGAGGCGTGACCGACAACATCACACAAAGCACCCTGGATGGTATGCTTTGGAGGCTGAGGAGGAGCAGGGTTTGTCGGGACAGCCTTGTCCTTTGATGCCCCCTTGCGAGCTTTGCCATTCTTACCCGAAGTGGTCGCAACAGGAGGTGGTTCCTGTTGAAGTGACTGAGGCACTGATGCAACGGGAGAAGCCATGGGGACCGGTTGAACCGGGGTCAAAGCGATATAAGGTTTGGGTTGACCAGGCAAGGTGGGGGCTGGAGGATCAAGGTACCAAACGGGAATCCCAAGTGTCAAGTTAGGAAGAGAGAGGGTGGCCATGACTGGTACCGTGTACACTCCTGGTGGGGGAGCTAGGAACGGTATATGACCAGAGGGGGCATGGCCAGGTGGGATGGCTCCTAAATGGCTAAGGCCTGGAGGAACCGTGCCAGGGGGATAAAGGGGCTCATGACTACCAACTGCAGGTGAAGGGCTAAGAGCAGGTTGCGGAGGGCAAGGTTGCTGACTAGCCGAAGCGGGTTGCTTGAGAGCAGCCCGAGACGATTGCATCATGCAAACATTCGATGAGTTGGGGTCAGAGATAGGAGGAGGGGGAAGATTAGGAAAAGTTCCAAGCAGGGAGGAATCTTTGTAAACGCCGGGGGAGACACTGGTCAAGGAATCGACTGTTTTCTAGTTGGCTACAGAAGAGATGGTCGTCTCAGGTGAGGTCTGAGATTTTGGCTCATGATATGTCAACTGGTCAATGGTGACTATCTTTCCATTATGGGGGAAAGACATCTTGCGGAAAACTGCGGATGGGACAACAGACATAGCATAGGTGTAGCTTCGCCCTAATAGAATGTTGTAGTCTAGCGGGGCGTCGATGACTTCGACGTCAACGCAAACAGTCTTACCGGCAAGGGTAATAGGACAATTACGGAAGAGGCCAATGGGCTGGGAGGCATGACCGTCCCACGCTCTAAGGGTGATCGTGGAAGGGGCCAGCTCAGGGGATCCGAGTTGCTTCCAAACTGAAGCGGACATCACGCAGGTGGATGCCCCCTCGTCAATTATACACCGGGAAACGATGGCGTTCTGTATTTTGACTGAGATTTGGAAGGAGACGGAAGGAGGAAGGGGAGGGTGGTCCGATTGAGTGGCATCGAAAACAATCATTTGGTCGTCAGCAGGATATACAGCGCCCACGGCAGATAGTAGAGCCTTCTTTTGGGAAGGGCATGACTGGAGGAGTTCCAGTGTGGAAATGGCAGCAGGGGATTGCGCCAAATCATCTACTATGCTATACGATTGAGCGGCTCGACCGGGAGTAGCATTTCAGCGTAATGGTCCCTTTGGAATCTTTGGATGAACCTCAACTTTGGGTTGAGGGATGTGTAAGGGGCCACTGGATGTCGAAAGAGGCTCTGTAGAACCTGAGGAGGGAGGCTCGGGAGCAGACTGAGCAGGAGGCTGGGGGTACTGGCGAGACCGAGTTTGAAGGTGAAGGTCGACAGTTGAGGAGGGATCGGAGTTCATCATGAGGATCGGGTAATTGGAGGAACCAGAAGGGGAAGGTGGAGTGGCCACCTGTCCGTTAGGTGGTTGGGTAGCCATGAATCCCTGCTGTGCAACCACCGGCTCTTGAGGGGGTGGTGACGGCTGTTGCAGGGGTTGAGAAGGCAAGGGAGGCGAAAGCGCATATGCTGGAGGAGCTGGCGCACCAGGCTGCGGATGAGGGTAATGGTTAGGTTGGGCAACATTGAGGTAAGCAGGAGGTTGGGCAAAAGGATGAGGCATGCCATATCCTGGATGCGTGCTACCGGGAGGGGGAGAAGTGCAGGGAGTGGTGCCCCCTCCCCCAGGAAAACCATAGCTCATGAGAGGTTGAGCGGATGGATGAGAGATAGATCCAACGATACCGTCGGCGGCATGAGGTGCCCCCGGTGTATGGTCATCACTGGGTTTGGAGAGATCAGGTAGGACAGTAGGATCATAACCTGTCTGAGCGTAGATCAGGTCATACTTTAACGCCATTTGGAGGGCATCTTCTTCGGTTTGAGGAAAATGCGATGCGACATCTTTCCCGATAGGGGACAAGAGAGATCTAAGGAACTAGTCCATGTAGACACGGTCTTCGAAGGGAGGAGATTGACATAGGCTCCGTCTTCTTCGCCATTCCTGGACATGGGTAGAAAGGCGGGTCGAAGAGGTTTGCTTGAAGGAAGTCAAGAGTTCGATACCAGTGTCATAACGAAGGGGAAGCTGGAAGTAAGATAAAAAAGCCCGGGCAAGAGTTGCAAAGGTGGTATGGGAGGAAGTGGGCTGATCAACATACCACTTGGAAGCTGCACCTGTAAGCGTGCGTTGGAACAATCTAAGACGAATAGAGTCATCAGTAATGGAGGTAGATGAACACCACATGTGGAAAGATCGAACATGATTTGAAGGATCTTCTCCAGCACGACCTTCAAACTTTGGGATGTCGGAAGGGAGCTTTGTCGGCATAACAGGCCAACTAGCGTCATGATGTATAGGGTCGTTTATCAACCGGTCCAAATCTGGGAGGCTGAGGCCTGCCAAGAAGGGGAGCAAGGGTGTAGTCGAGGTAGTTCCCGTGGTGGTTCTGCTAGTAGTAGTTCCGGCATTAGGGCCGGGAGCACCACTAGCATTAGGCCCTGGACCAGACATAGTGAAGGTGACAGGGGGAGAACCTAGAAGGAAAAGGAGAACCAAAAGAATCAGAAGAGGAGACGGAGGAGGACTGGCTCGGCGACGGCGGGGCGGAGCAGGTCGATCAACCGGAAACTGAGGGTGAAGGCCAAGAAGTCTCCGGGAAAGGCGCCTTGGGGGCGCAATGAGGACAGGAAGAAGGAAACCGACAAGGGAAGAACGGGACAGAATCAAGTAATTTCAAGGGCAGATAAGGTGCAGTGACAATTGATTTTAGAGTCTTTTCCAGGCGGTGTTAACCAGGCGCTTCTTCACTTAGGGTCAGTGTGTGGTGTGCGTTAATTTTAATTTTTAAACCCTTTCCGTTGTTGAGAGCAAGAAAAAGTGTGTTGCGTAGCTGAAAATAAACCTACAGAGAACAGAGTATAAAGCTGAAATAACAGAAAAATAACAGCTACGTATGCATCTATCTAACCCAAAAAGGTGGGTCTCTCACAACTATGCTAAAAAGAAAGGGAAAAACTATGTAAAACACACATAAATGGAGCTCAACAGACCGGAAACTGAGGGTGAAGTCCAAGAAGTCTCCGGGAAAGGCGCCTTGGGGGCGCAATGATGACAGGAAGAAGGAAACCGACAAGGGCAGAAAGGGACAGAATCAAGTAATGTCAAGGGCAGATAAGGTGCAGTGACAATTGATTTTAGAGTCTTTGCCAGGCGGTGTTAACCAGGTGCTTCTTCACTTAGGGTCAGTGTGTGGCGTGCGTTAATTTTAATTTTTAAACCCTTTCCGTTGTTGAGAGCAAGAAAAAGTGTGTTGCGTAGCTGAAAATAAACCTACAGAGAACAGAGTATAAAGCTGAAATAACAGAAAAATAACAGCTACGTATGCATCTATCTAACCCAAAAAGGTGGGTCTCTCACAACTATGCTAAAAAGAAAGGGAAAAACTATGTAAAACACACATAAAGGGAGCTCAACAGATCTAGGGTCAAGGGGGACAGAGATCTGGAGGATAAAGCTGCAGGCAAGAGGTGCAGATCACAGCCAAGAGACAGAGGCAAGGTGGCTGGAAAAAGGGAAGGAAATCAGCAAAAACCAGAGGGGGTGAGGCGGAGGCCGTCAAAAGGAGGTCCAAACAAAACGACAAGAGGTGATTTGAAAGGAAAAGAGGCTGATTTCAATGGATCTGAACAGGAGGTAACAGATCTAGAAAAAGGGGGCTGAAGCTCTGAGACCGACGGCTGAAACAGCTAAAACTCTTCCACAAAAGGTGGAGGGTACTAAATCCCTAAGGGGCTGGGTTCCCACTTAGATGAGTAAAAACAGATCAGATCTTGGTCAAGGCGGGCTGAGACAGAGGCTGGAAGACCCTGACAGAGGCTGCAGCAGAACCCAGAAAAATTGCGTAAAATGCCGGAAAAGGTGCTCAGCTTCTCGACCGATCCGAGTGTGCCGCAAACAAAGTTAGTGCGGCGACTCCGGAGGTCCGTGTCACAGGTTTAGGGTCAAAAGTGCGACCCCCCCGTTCCGTTGTCTCGCCGCGCATTTTCGCAAAAGTTGTCGCTCACCATACGATGTCGGTTACCTGCGCAATAGGGCCAGAAACACACGGAAGTTAGAAATTTTAACGTTTTAGGGTTTTATGTGAGAAAAATGACATAAAAGAGGAAAACTAAGCAGTTGAAAAGAAGCCCTAGGGCCTGAAGTAGCTGGATATGTAGGAAAATGAAAAACGACAGCGGTCGTAATTTAAAACCCGTGTGGAGTCGCCATTTGTTAGTATGAATTCTTCGTCGAAGTGTACGAAAAAGAACCACTTTAGCTACGCATAACTAATAGCCCTAACAACAATAGAGGTTGCCAAACATCTTCAGATCTGCGATTAGTAGTTAAAATGCTGCAACAAACAGATCTATAAATGGAAAGACATTAAGCAGTAAAGTAAAGAGTTTGCTCCATGCATCCAACAGACAAGACAAGAACACGATTTTTGAATGAATTTTTATATTACAAGGCACCCGGGAGGAAACAAGAAGGTGTATCCAGATCTCCTCAATGGGATGGGTTCTTTGTAGTCCTCAGCACTTCAGATCTAAGCTTTCTCTCTCTTGTAGATGTAGAAAACCCAATGCAGAAAGTATAGCTCAATGGGAGCAAAATGGTAGAAATGAGACCAAGTGTATAGATCCAGAGTGATCTAATAGGCAACAAAAGGTGAGGAATGATGGGGAAGAACCCTCCTATTTATAACAAAATATTGGGTCATTCTAGATCTTGGTGCATGATTAAAATAATGTTAACCAAATCTAGATCCACCTCTATGGAATATTTTATTATTATTTGTTTGAGGGAAAGGGTGTTTGACTTGGGTCAAATCCCTTGATTAGTGAAAAATAAATAAATAAATGATTTATTTATCTTTTTAAGGAAGTGGTTGGGAGATAATCAAATAAATAATGATTTATTTGATTAATGGTGAGTGATTTGGTCATATTTAACAAGGAATATTATCTAAACAAGATTTAAATAATTATTCCTAGAAAATAACAAGATAACTAAGGGTTTATCTCATTAATTTCTTTGTTTTTGGGTTAAACATGACTGGGAATAATAATTAAATTATGGTTTAATTAATTATTCCCTGAGGAAAATAAAAAAAATATAGGTTTGTTTAATATTTCCTTTTGGGGTTTCCTATTTTAACATAGTGAAAGCAGTTTTACTTAGGGTAAAACTGGTCTTACATGGTGTACTTGGGTCCATCTAATGATAAAAGGTTAGATGACCAAAAAATGGTGTAACAGTATCGTAGTTGTCTGCACAGATACATTCAGGAGGTAATGGAGTTCCTCGACTTCTCCTCGCTTGGTACGGCATACCGGTATGCTGCCAAGATTGAGCAGAAATTCAAACAGAAGAAGCGAGACTTTGGATCTGCGAATCAAAAGCAAGGGAAAGGTGCTCCCAAACCACAGAACAAAGGACAGAGCCAAGGCACGGTGACTCAAGACAACCTGTCGAAGCCACAAGAAAATAACAACACCGCAAAGCCAAAGAAGGACACGGGAAAGTGGTGTGAGTTCCATAAGAGCTCCACTCGCAACACAAGTGAGTGTCGGGCCAAGTAGTCGCTGGTGGCCGAGATGTGGGCTTCTGAGTTAGATGCATGCTCTGACTCTGAATCAGAACCTGACAAGGGGAATGACAAAGGGAAACAGATTATTTATGCGGAGCCCAATGCCACTGTTACCACTACAAAGATCTAGAAGGAGGAACCAGAAGATCCGGAGGAGGAGGAACATCTATTCCACTCCCAGATGTAGGTAATGGGCTCCCCGGTACAGTTCATTGTCGAAAATGGGAGCCAAAAGAACCTCATTTCGGCAGATGCCGTGAAGCGGTTGGGCTTGCCGACCACAGCTCACCCACATCCATACACCATCGGGTGGCTTCACCAAGGACGAGATCTCCGCGTCAGCCAGCAGTGTCGCCTTCCCTATAGCATCAAGCCCTTCACGGATGAGATATTATGCGACGTTGTTCCTATTGATGTTTCTGATGTATCATTAGGACAACCATACTTGTGGAAGCGTCATGTGGTGTATGAGTCTCGGCCTCGTGCTGTTATTGTTACTTTGGGAAATAAGTTGTACAGGATACTAGAGGTACCACCTCCTGCTACTATCTCTTTGGTTACTGCAAAATAATGCAGTAACCTCATTTCCCAAACCAGGAAATTCGTTTTCCTGATGATCTGCCCCAAGGGCAAGAAGAATACTATGGCCACGACCTCTAGAAAAGGCTCCTCTGCACGACAACAACAAATGGATAAGGTTGTGGAGGAGTACGGGGACATTTTCACCTCACCCACAGGGGTTCCTATACACTATCAAGTCAAGCACCCGATTGATCTGACCCCAGGTGCGCTGCTACCCAACGGACCGATCTATCGGTGCTCTGTTCTAGAGAACGATGAAATCAAGAGGCAGATTCAGGAGCTGCTGCAGAAGGGTCACATCCGACCAAGTTCATCGCCTTGTGGGAGCCCGATAATTTATTATTGTGAAATCATAGTTCTAAATTATCTCTTATTTTGTGAGCAATGTAATCTATTAATTGTAAGCAGATTCATTAAAAAAATTCAAATTGATTTTAGCATGAATGATGACAATTTATATATTAATTGGTTTTTAAGAGTATTTGTATTATGTAGGAGCACTGGAAAGAAAAATCAAGACTTCATTTTCTATTTTCCTTATTTTATTGGGATGAACTGGAGAAAATTGAATATGAATAGTGAGTTAATTGTAAGATCAATGGGCCAAGGCCATACATCAACATTGACCACAGTGGAGAAGTATAAAAGCATGGATATTCATGCAAGTATAGTTATTAATGTAAGATCAAAGTTAACTCTTAGCTTCACTAAAGAAATAGAAGGCAAAGATCTAGCATCAACTGAAACTCACGTGAAAAAGTAGATGAAAAATGTACAATCATCCAATGGAGAGGTAATCTATAATTATCCGGTAAGACTCTTGGCTATGCCTTGAGACTAAACTAATTCTCAATATTTTTGAATAATCATCCATTGGAATTTAGTAGGAAAACCATAGTAAATCATTGTCCAATGGCCATGCAAAAATATAAAAAAATAATATTTGTTGGTTGTTTTTCAATAGGTGGACCATGATGGGACCACTGAGAAGGTGGGGGTGTTTTTTTAATCATGGAAGTGAGGTTTAGTAGATTGATAATCAAGTTACCTTTCCCTATAAATTTTCTCGATCAAGTTATTCATTCATTGAACTTTGATTCATTCCTACTGTTTTGATACACAATCCAATCCAATTGAGTCTTGAATACCATTGAGAATGGCATTCATAGGTTGTCAAGAAAGAGGTTATCATGCACATGCACTCTTCTTTTCTTGGTATCTTTGTAACTATGTTCAGCCTGAGTTCTATATTTTTAAATTATCATAATAGTTCGTGATTATTAGGCTTTTATTTTGTCTTTTAAGAATTTTAATTTAATTATTATTAATCATTAAATTAAAAAAAAAAAATTATATATATATATATATATATACATACATACATACATACATACATACATACATACATACATACATATATATATATATCTATATATATATATAGTTATTAAACTTTCAATAGAATTATTAAACTTTCAATGGTACATCAACTTTCATACATGAGAAAATAGATACTGACAAATGGTACATCATGGCCTGATTAATTTCACTCAGCAATTTCAAATGGTATAACATTTAGTCAACAGTAATCATCAATTTCTGCACACAGAGAATAATTTCTCTGGAAGCCTGATATTTCTTTGGCTTGTTATTCTTATAACTACATAGACATAATTAATAGAGAGATTGAGGACATAAAAAAATCTAGCGCTTAGTCTCCACTACTCAACATGATTTTGTGAGAAATAATACATTGCAGAACCGTTTTTCCTCAAAATCACGCCGTTTGAACCCTGAGAAACTTTGCAGAGCCATTTTCAACCTACCAGTACCATTTTTCGACGCCCATTTCCCTGAATTTCCATTACAAAGTACTACATTGTCCTCTGCAAAGCCATTTTCAAAAAATTGAAGACTGAGCACCTCTGCAACATCTTCAACCGAATTCCGCTGGTTCTCTAGATACTTTTCTTCGAAGTTGCCCTCTGAGATTTCAAAATTCATGTCGATTTCAAATAATTACCAAAGTTACCGCAAAAAAGTGTCCATTTTTCAGGGGAAACTCTGTCAAAATTTCCCTGGAATCCCTAATTTCCCTTTCTCACAGTTTTTTCCATACCCTGGTCCGTTTTGCTGTTGAAATCGATTTTAAATACATGTTCTGAGCTTTAAATTCCTTGCATTTCCTAAAAATCCTGCTCAGAAACCCCATTTTTAGTAGAAATTCGCCAAGAAACCCCTGTTTCTCGTAAAGGAACTTAGCAAACCATTTAAGCTTGCTTTGTTCATTATTAAAAATGACCAAGAAACAGGTAACCCCCAAGAATGGAGGCCCAAAATCTCAAAAGAAGTCTTCTGCAAAGATTCCTCAGCCTATGTCCTTCAAAATCGACAAACCAACTCCTGTACTCACGGCTGATTCTACAGAAGTGGTCAGACCAGTCCAACCTCCAGTCATTTCTCCAGAGAACAACCCTTTAGTTGATCTGGACTATAGAATACTAGACCCTAATGTAGAATTTAACCTGCTTGATGTCTATAATTGGTGCTATGGCAAATCAGTGGAAAAGGGTGACAAAGATATTCCAATTTGGGAATCCAATCTGCCTAGATATATTTTCCCTCTCACTCATTCTGTTCATAAATTTATCAGATTATGCCAAGCCTATTATATGCCAGAACAAAGATGTATTGTAAACAAAGAAAAAGATACCCTGTTTTACATCATTGAAGAGTCGATAAATTCCATGCTGCAAATGAATCATGACCCCAATTCTGCTTCCCTATCAATAGAAGATTTAACCCAACTATATCTTGACTTGGATTTCAATACTAGATTCAAAATATACCAGAATTTTTGTCCAAATCAAGTTGATATTCCTAAGTTAAATCCTCCTTTCGACACCTCTGATTTCCCAAATGAGACTAGACAGATTATCTCAATGCTCTCCTTCATACTAGGATACACCAGTGATGAATTCACTGATGTGGCTATCCTAGGTTTTCTATCAACTCTAAGCCCTGGTCAATCACCATCCATTCAGTTCAATTTTGCTAGATTTATTGCTGAAAGTATGCATTATCAGTTATCCAGATTATCAGAAGAAGGAGTTTTCAGATACTCCTCTTATCTACTCCACCTCTTCCTATATTATCAAATAGATAAGTTTCCAATTGAATGTCAGAAAGTGGATGTAGAAGGAAAAGTTCTATCAGTAGTATTTTGGTCATCTATTCTAAGGAAATGGAACAAAGAGTATAGTTTTACAGATTTCAATGACTCATTTATAGCCCCTGCTATGTATCTCTTGGAAAAGAGGAGATCCCTAGGATCAATGATGAGACAAGAAGAATTCTGCAGTTATCAGAGAGCTACAAAACTGGAGATTGGTATTTATATAAAAATCATACAGAAATCAAAGTGTATGGCTCATCCCTGGCCCCATATAAGTTACCCAGATTTGTTACTACAAGAATATTTTCTTTAGAATATCTGAGACAACTATTGAATGTAGATGAAATCAACTTCATAGCTTTCAAGAAAAAGACCCAATTTAAGCTGAAAAATAAAATTGGGCCATTCATTGTGAATAACAGAGAAGCTGCCAATGAGATAAATGTCAAACTTAAAGAGTATAAGTTCCCATGTAGTTTTACATGGAAGTATGACCCACAAGGTATTTTGAGTGCAATAAGGGTAAAATGTAAGTTGCCTGTTTACTTGCATGATCCTAAGCCTCATATTGAAAGATATGTAAATAAAATTGAATGGGAGCCAAACACCCTATCTGATGATGATTCACAGGCAGTACAGGTAATACAGGTAGACAGTGACAAAGGCAAACAGATTGAACAGACAGTACAGGTGGCTTCTACAAGCAAAGATACTGATAATGTACATAAAAGAGACAGAGAAGGAGATAGTTTCATAGCTGAGACTATTGAGGACATAAAATTCAGAACTCCTTATAGTAAAAGAAACAAGTCAACAGAAGAATAAAAGGATAAGGCTGTAAATATTGATATAAATGATGAAGCAACAAGAATAGTCACTCAAAAATTAAAAGAGCTTCAAAATGTAAAAATTGGATCACAACAAAAAGATACAGTCATGAAGGAAAACTAGGCTACTGTCGATTTTCCTCCTCCTTCTCAGGAAACTGACAATACAGAGTCAGAGATTTAGATCAGATTCAGACAAATTAAAGAGAAGAATGAAGAGCACAAGAATCAAGCTCATTCTAGATTTCTTAAGGAAAAGCCTGGAAACAAAGACATGCTTCTTTCAGCATTTGATTATTCATCCAATAAATTGGTAATGTCATTCTTGAAGCCTACAGTGGCTGGGCCAAAATCAGTGGTAGATTATTCCAAAATAGATCTTGAACTGGATGCAGATGCCATTCATGAATTAGATCAAATTGAATTTCATAGGAGAAATACTAAAATGCTATATTCCAAAATTGTCAGTAAAACTATGAAATCAATTAGGCTTGAGAAAACAGTGCTCAACCTCCAAAATCAAATGAGGTTGGACAAAGCCTCACTGTATGCTAATAATTTAAGAATAAAAGCACTAGAAGATATAGTGATTGAAGTAGGGGGTGAACCAGCCAAAATTGAAGGGGAAAAAGTCTTAATTAAACAGAAAAATGAGGATATAGCTGCTCTTAGAAAACAGTTGAAGTTGCCTCAGAGTGAAAACTCTCAAGCAAAAGAAATTCTACAGCAAAAAACAGAGAATGATGATTTAAAGTAGCTTGTACATGAAATGACAGATCAGATAAAAACAATGGAAAGTAAAATAGAAGCTCTAATGAAAGAGAATGAAGAACTAAGAAAAGCACAACCAATGGTCATTCCTACAATGATCCCCACTGTAAACACTGCTATACCATCTACTTTGGCAGAACACTTGGCACCGAAAGGAGTACTGCCAACTGCTGTGCCAATTACTTCTCTAATCTCTGCCTCTTCTTCTTCATCCTCACAGAGGAGCACACTACAAGACCAAGATAAAGAGATTCTTAGTTTGAAAGGCACTATTAAAAATTTAGAAAAATCCAAAAATGATGCCTTGATTACTTCTAGAGGACATGAGCAAAGGGCTGATCGACTACAAGAACAGGTAAAGATTCTGCAAGCACAAGTAAATCTTACAAATCAAGTGGCCTTTATAAAAAATCATTTATGGACCAAAATTATTGATGGCATTCATTCTCAATGGCCTTCAATTCGGATAATTTATGAACAGAGGGAGTTACTTCAAGTTGCTAGTGCGGAGATTGACAAGACTAAGAGGGAAATTGACAAAAAACCAGCCCAAGCAATCCAACTCATAGCTTTTTTAAACAGTAAGACCAGGGAAGAGTTGGAAGAATTGAAAATTGTTGATAGAACAGAAACCATTCTTCAAATCAAAAAGGTCCTGAACAAAAGAAACATAATGAGTAATCTAGAGGACCGGTGTAAAGCCATGAATGTATCCATGTCAAGATTTTTAGCCAAATACAAAACATTGTCAGAAGCAGGTTTGCCTGATATTCATGCATTGAATGACAAGTTAATGCCTCAGAAAGATTATGATCTAAAAATCAGAAATCATGCAAAAGAGCAAGCCAGACAACAACTGCCTCAAGGATCACCAACAGGCAAAATACTTCTTCGGTATTTTGAAAATCTGTTCTTTTTAGATAATGAGATCAGGCATATGTTCACTATCAAGCCTAACTTTTCCAAGTATACAGAGGCAGATGAAAGTTACAGAAAATTGAAGACTATGAAGATCCCCTCTGCAGAAAAGTGGCAAGAATTCACAGATCTGCTGTGAATTTAATGGATAAAAAACATGAAATTCACTTGGAAATTCATTTTTTACTGTTACCTTAAATGGTAAAAATACAGGGTTAAAGTGCACAACAAAAATCAGTTCAAATTAGAATAATCAGTTCTATTTTTGCTTGTAAAAATGTAACATCTTGCAAACTGTTTTGCAGTTGTCCCTCTTTTTAAGTTTTCTTTCCTATTTTTTATTAAAACACTATCTCAATTCCTGAGATATTTTGTAAACATTTTTTTGTATAAATACTTCACAATTCGAAGTATTCAATGTGAATAAAATTTCTCAAGACAACTATAGTTCGTGCTCTCTACTTGGCATTTTAATGTTTTCTACTTTGTTCGTGCTCTCTACTTGGCCATTGGCCTGTGGGTGATATGGAGTTGTAATCTTGTGATGAATGTGGTAGTTTTGCAATGTTTCAGCTAATTTATTACCTACAAATTGTGGTCCTCCATCTGTGATTATGTCCCTTGGGAGACCATAGCGCACAAAGATTTGGAAAAGAAACTGTACTACAGAGTCCTCTGTAGCTTTTGAAACTGCCTCTGCTTTGACCCACTTAGTGACATATTCGGTTGCAACTAGGATGTATATTTTTTGGTTTGAGGGAGGACTAATAGGGCCAAAAAAATCAAGTGCCCAGCGTTCAAATGGTTCGATCACTAGTTGAGGGTTCAAAGGCATTTCATCAGACTGCCCAGGGCGTCCTGCCCTTTGGCAGCTATCACAGGCCTGCACGAATTTTTTGGCATCCTTAAAGATGGTAGGCCAGTAATAGCCTGTTCGTAAAACCTTATGGCCAGTTCTACGGTTCCCAGTTAGATCCCCTTCTTCAATCTTCTTATCTGTAGCTTAAGGATTCTTAAGTTCCCTTTTGCTCAAATTCCATTTACTCCATCAAATCAAGCCTATACATAGCCTTAGAAGGTCACCTATCTTGCCCTTAGCAAATTTGCATCTCTGAGCCTTATTTCTTAGTTCTGCTTGCCTAGAGAGTTGACTCCATTGCCCAATATTCTGGTAGATCCTTCTGGTTTACCTTGAAATCTCTTTATTCCCACCAATCTTTTAAAATCAAACCCAAATACACAATCATAGCTAGCCTAATATCTATTACTAAAACAAAGCTAAATCATACGGAGAGATCCCTCTCTAGAGTTCAAGAAGGCTAGATCTTGAATTCCAAAAGCGGTCCTTGGTTACCCCTAGTGTTCTTAACTACAAAAATCCCTATCCCACAACCTGAGAATTACTAGGGTGATAACAGGCCTTGGGGGTATTATGATCCTTGGAGGAAACTCCCACAGCTAGAAGAGTTGACAGAGAAAATTGGATCGAGTACAAAGGTGTGGCAGGTGGGTTTTACCCTGTACCAATTGTTATGGTGCATACATGATGTGTATTACAGTTTATCTTATAATTTTGTTGAAGTAGCATACAACAATTTACATAGTGATATGAGAACCACTCTCTAGAGTATACATCGATTTTGTACACTTGGCTTTTCATTTTCTTTTTAAGATATATCATTGGTGATGCTCACATGATTATATAATGAACCATTAAGTTGAACTATGAAATTATTCCTCACAACACACACACACATATTGATGAATTAATAATTTTTCTCATATAATTTTTTTAATCTATTTTGAAAAAAAAAAAATTATATATAATTATTTCTAAGAAGAACAAGAGATAATTCCTTACCATATCTTCGTAAAACATATAATAGCAAGAAAATTAATCTATTGAAATTTCATTTCCAAACATATTCATGGAGTAAAATGAAGATTAAAAGGAGATATTCATGGATTTACCTATAACATCACCTCATAATTAAGAATGTAAATGTACAATATTGATGATACATAGGTTAGGAAAAAATTAATCTATTGAAATTTCATTTCCAAACATATTCATGGAGTAAAATGAGGATTAAAAAGAGATATTTATGAATTTACTTATAACATCACCTCATAAAAGTGTAAATGTCCAATATTGATAAAATTTATTTATATATGATAAATAATAAACCTTTATCTCACATGTATCATATAATCTTATAAACAAACAATTGCACCGGGGGTGCAATCCTCAAAAATTTTAAACTGTCTAATGTATATGTACCTATTTAAAGTATTCGGGGCCCACATTACAAATGCCCAAAGTGAAATATTTGTACATATGTTATATATGAGCCAATGGTTTAAATAACTATCGGGCGGTGAAACAAAACTTATAACAAAATATTAATAAAACTATATGATACGTCCGGACTTCAAAAAAAATAAACCCGATTTCAATCACAAATTTGCGTTCCAAAATAGCCTGCTGATGTCACCCTAATTTGTGACGCGAAAAATTCATAGAATACGCCATATAAAAATTCGGGTCCGTTTTTTGGCTTTTCGTACGGAGGAAAACTGTGACGCGAAAATCAAATTAATTCCGCCCTATAATGTTTCGGGTCCGGAATTCCACAATGCAGACGGGCCAAAAAATAAAGCGATCGAATCGATTGCTTCCACGTGGATGGCTGATTTGTTTTGTGGTCTGTGGGACCACGTTCTTTTGAATTAAAATCTCCCGCGTTTACTATTAAATTGCTCTGTTTCCAAAACAATACAGCGCTCTGTTTTTAATTGTGCAGGGACTGTGATTTCAAAACCAAAATTGACTGCTCATCAGTTTTAGAAAGTAGCTGTTTAACAGAGCCATTCAAACAGATTTAGAAAGCGGCCAGAGGACAGGGTAGTTGAAATTAATATTTCAACATCCCTCATTCACTGAGAATACCCTCCTTGGTGCCTTCTTCGCCGGACTATGATGTGTTCATCAACAGTCGTGAACCCGATGTCCGTTTCTTTGCCAGGCATCTTCACAACAGTCTTGTTTCCAGAGGATTGCGAGTCTTTCTCGACAGCATAGAATTGCAGGCTGGACAATCCATACCTTCACAAATCAAAGACGCAATTAAAGGAGCCTCTCTCATTATTACTATTTTCTCTCCAAATTATGCGCAATCGCAAAGGTGCCTCCATTAACTACTCCTCGTGCTGCTCTGTAAGCTGACCATTTTTGCAAAGGCATATAACTGTCGTTTATTGCATATAAGTGTCATTATACCAACGGAGGCCAGAGCGTTGCTATTGCGACGAATCCCTCTAAACGTCGTAATTGCGACACTTAGACATTGTGTCGCAAACAAAGCGTCGCTATTGCGACGACTGCCTCCAAACGTTGCAATTGCGACACTTAGACATTGTGTCACAATTACGATGTTTGGAAGTAGCCGTTGCAATAGCGGCGCTTTGGGGCATAGTGTCGCAATTGCGACGTGTTCCTTCAAACGTCGCAATTGCGACACTTTGTCTAAGTGTTGGTATTGCGACACATTTATCTAGACGTCGGTATAGCAACGGTTTCGGGTGGGATTGAAAAAATTTGGGGAAATTTTCGACATTTGGTCAAAAGTGTCGGAACCAAGTGTCGGAATTTCCGCCAAATGTACTAGTGATCATACTTCTCATACTCGCAAAACCACTCCCTATGGGGAGTGAAGTGAAATGATGCACCTGAGTCAATCAACCATGCCTCATGATATACATGTGTATTTGAATAAGAAGCCAAATACACATCCCCACATTCATCTGAGGTGGTTTTTGCTTCTGCAGAAGGAGCATCATCAGATCCCTTTCCTTTATCAAGAGCTTTAGATCTGCAGTCCTTTTTGTAGTGCCCTTCCTTTCATCATTTCCAGCACACCTTTACATGCTTTCCTGGAGATTTAGATCTCCCACTTGAAAAATTATTTTTGTTTTTGTTTTGGAACCTTCCTCGTACAAATAAGGCATCTCCATTCTGGCCCTCAATATTTGTCCATCTCATTTCCTCCGACAACAAGGCTAAGACAATTTCCTCAAAATTCAAGGTAGTTGTATTGCTACCTATTGCAATAACCAGACTGTCCCACGAATCTGATAGAGAACACAAAAAACTGATGCACTTATCTTCATCTGAGGTTTTAATATCAATAGATGAAAACTGACTTACCACAGTATTGAAGGCATTCAGATGCTCTATCACCGAGTCTCCATCCTTTATCCTCTGGTTATACAGCTTTTTCCGTAGGATCAATTTATTCACCAGAGACTTAGATTGGTACAAAGTCCCTAACTTGACCCACAATGTCTTTTTCATAGCTTCCCCAGATAAATTCAACAATACTGAATCTGAGATACACAATCATATTATGCTCTTTTCCTTCTGATCCAAATTTGCCGAGTCTTCATTTGACATTTCCGTTGGTTTAGTACCCGAATTTATCGCGATCCACTGATCTTAATCCACCAGCAGATCCTCCATCTTGAGCTTCCATAACTCAAAACTCTGACCATGAAATTTCTCGATCTCTATCTTTCCAATGCTCGCCATCTTCTTTCACCGCAAGAATCGATCCCACAAATCTCCCACTGAACAGGGTCTACCACAGGCCCGAGAAAAAAACCCCTTAGTAGCAAAGGCGTCCCCTTGAAGTTGAAACAACTCTGATACCAAGTGTAGGTTTTAACCATGTACATAAATTATCTGCAAACAAATTCTTAAAGATAGAAAATAAAAATAACGAGAGCATAAACTATAAAACAGATATACCCAGAGATTTTCCCCTCGATCCCAAATTGAGACTATCAACATGATTTTTCATTATATTCCTTTTAGTGTTTACAACACATATATATACATGCTGAAGCATTCATAAACCCCAATCCATTAACCCTAGATTAGAACATAACCGTAGTTCCCTGGAGTGGATCTAAAAAATACCAGGGGCCGAAAACCATCATGCCCCAAAACCATGTGCAAACTCATACACAAAACCATAGGCAGGACCGCCCACCGAAAAATAAGGAAAAAAATTTCGCGGGGCACTGCCCTAGACCTTGCACAGGGGGATACTTTCCCTCTGTGATCCCCCCTCATTATGCTTGGCGCAATGAAAAGTGGGGGCTATCCCCCCCCCCCACATGTGCAAAAAATCATGGAAATAATGGAAGTGATGAAAAGTACAAGGCAAGATTTGTTTCCCAAGGCTTCTCTCAAAAATAATGCACAAATTATGATGATATATCTTCACCTCTCACCTGCTATAGCACCATCTGATCTATCACTTCCCTTGATGCAACACAAGGATGGAGTCTCCATCAGATGGATGTGAAGACTGCATGGTTCAATAAAGGAAGAGGTTTATGTGGAGCAACCTCTGGGGTTCGAAGTCCAAGATAGAGACACCTATGTATGCAGGTTTAAGAAAGCCCTCTGTGGGTTGAAGCAAGCCCCCAGAGCTTGGTAAGAGACGATAGATAGATACTTGATGAAGCTGGGCTTCACTCGAAGTAATGTTGATCCAAACCTTTATTTTAAGTTTTATAGAGAAAGGCCTCTCATTCTAGTTCTCTATGTGGATGGTCTCTTCCTAATAGGTGTTGACCCTCTCATTCATCAATGTAAGAGGGAGATAACTTCCGAGTTTGAGATTAAAGACCTAGGATTGATGCAATATTTCCTAGGCTTGGAGGTTTGGCAAAGGCCATGCGAGATTTTCCTTTGGCATGGTGGAAAATTAGGCCCAAGATGGGAAATCCCACCGAGTATCAGAAACTTGTAGGGGCCCTGATGTTCTTAGTGAACTCCCGTCTGGACGTGTGTTTTGTAGTGAAAACTTTGAGTCAACATATGGTTGAGCCTTATCACATTCACTAGATTGGCGCCAAGAATATATTGATATATCTTTGGGGCACAATCAACCATGGGCTGAGATACACCGTTGGGAGTTTGAGACTCCATGGATATACTAATGCTGATTTGGCTGGCAGTGTGGTGGATCGCAAGAGCACATTTAGATGTTGCTTCACCTTGGATTCTGCTTCGATATTTTGAATGAGCAAGAAGCAGAAGTTGGTGGCTTTGAGCACCACTAAGGCCGAATACATTGCAGCGAGTATGGCCTATTTTGAAGTTGTTTGGTTGAGAAATATCTTTAGTGATTTTTTCGAACATGTGCTAGATACCACCGTTATCCTTTGTGATAACCAGAGTGGGATTCGTCTTTCTAAGAATCCCGTGTTCCACGATCGATCTAAGCATATTGATATTAAGTAACACTTTGTCCGGGACATGGTACAACGAGGCACCGTAAGGCTGGATCACATAGGAACTGATGAGCAGGTCACATATATTCTCATGAAGCCCCTAGGGAAGGTCAAGTTCCTAACCTTCCGTGAGAAGCTTGGAATCGTGGAAAGACCCTATTGTGAGGGTCCTGCTTGAGTTGGAATATGAGGTCTAGGAGCTCCGAGGGGCTTGGGGATAGCTTCTTGGAGCTATAACCACACACGGGGCTAGGCTTGCTGAACCTTGTTGTTCTTTTTCCCCATCGTTATGATGTTTGAGTTGGTTCACCTTCTCTTTTATCTATGCCTCGTATGCATCCTACCAATGGAGTTTTGGACTCATGGCAAGTACCTCTCATTTGGACAATGAGGTGGGAAATGTGGATATATTCCAATAGAAATACCGATGGATGCATCGGAGATTGTCGTACTCTCTATGTCTAGGATGGAACGTGTCCAAAACCTTTATCTGGGATCAATTCTAATAAGGTTCCTACCTCTAAAATTACTTCAGGTCAGTAAACTAACTTCGGGTTAGTATGTTACTCTTTTGAGTCTATTGAGGTTTTACCCTTTAAACTGAATTGGGGTCAGTAAACTAGCTTTGGGTTAGTATGTGACTCTTTTTGAGTCTATTGAGGTTTTACCCTCTAGGCTGAATTTGGGTGAGCAGAGTGTGATGCCTCTGTGACTCACTCTCATTTGTTTTCCCTTGATCTGAAAAATAATGTTACAGCAGGATGACGCAGGAACACATGATGATAGTACATGATGGTACTGATCACCAGATGGCAGAGGTGGACACATGGAGTTCTCCCTAGTTGAGAGGGAGTGTTAATTTTTTTCAACTAGGTACAAAATCCATGTTGCATTGCTCATATGATGATGATAATATTTTTGTTGGATTCCTCTTTCGGATAGGTGCAAGATTGATCTAAATATCATCTTGTTTGGATGAGCAGAACATATATTTTGATTTTATTTTCCAAACATGTGCAAGGTCGTCCAGATTTGTAATGTAGGCTCCCAAGCCCTATAGATGTGTCACACACCCTCATTGATGTATATAAATTGGAGATATATGATCTCCATTTAATCATCATCTCATCACACACATTCCTCATGATCTTATTGATTCGTACAACCTAGAAGAGGCTTCTATCTCTCCCACGTGTGGATATGGATGCCGGAAATATGGATGATGCTGGATATGGATGCCAAAAATATGGATGATGCTCGATATGGATGCTAGAAATATGGATGATGCCGGTTATGGATGTCGGAAATGGATGCCAGAAATCTGGATGAGGGATTCTTTTGTTGACTTGAATTGACTTTTGGAGTTGTCTTTGAGGTGTGTGTGTGACACTTGTGGAAGGCTGATTTGGCTGTTGGAGAATTTGGTTTGACCAACTCAAGGATTTTATGGCTGGGGCATATGTTGACTGCTGTAGAAAACATTTATCTATCCATTTGCTGGACAAGAAAAATTTGGATACATTATTTGGCTTGTCTTCTGTTTATCTATTATTATGTTCTATCAACATTTTCCTTTCATATTTATGTCATTGCTAAATTGAATTGGGCCTATAAGAAAGATTGAAGTAAAAATGCATTAAGCATAGAACATACAATGGTTATCTAAAATGAACAGTATTAGATAAATAATGATTAATAACATGTTATATATATGTTCTTTTAAATATTCAATTAATGACATGGTATATGACATACGATTGTGACATATGGATGATCATTATTGTGTAGAACATATAATTGATTATGATATTGTTAATGATGCATGATTACATGATTTTCTATGTTTAACATTTATTTTCCAATATTTGGTTGGGAACATAGTTACTTTCCTATAAGGATGCAAAAATGATAAATTATTGTGGAGGTCATGTACACATATGGGTAAAATGTGATCGAATTAATTCATTATGATTTTTAATTGATGCCTTTTATCTAGTAGGATATGATATGTGTAGGTATGGGGAAAAAATACCTTGCCAACAAACCATCAGATGGGTATGAGCTCACAACCAGTACCTTGAGGCAAAGCATGGAGCTTCAAAGACGAATACATGAGAATCAATGGAGGTTAGGGACATGTAGTCTTGAATCCATGGAATATAAAGATGTGGAGTCTTGAATCTATGAAATATATTATGACACAAAGTACTAAATTTTTGGAAGATCAAAGTATGGTGTCTTGGATATTTGGAATAGATCAAGGCATGGAGTCTTGATTGTACTAGGACACAGAGTCCTAGGTACATGGCAAGGGCGTGGAGTCCTAATAAGTCAGGAGAGGTGCACAATAAGGGTGTATAATCCCTATTCTCCAATACAAAAACACCACTTAAGGGCATAAATCAACTAGGTAAACTAATCTATGTTAAAATTCAATTAAACTAACTCCAAATTTACCCTCTTTAGAGGGTGTTTTAAAATAAATATTATTTTAAAACAAAATAATAATTATCTATATATGAAAAAAAATAATAAAAAAATTCCTAAAGTGGACACATGGTGTGATGAATATTTAAATATTTTTCATATTTAAAGAGTTTGAAAAGACACAAAAATAAAACTCATTTAGATCTTTCAACATAAAGTTTTAACGATCCCGAAGAAAGTAAATCTCGATGTTTTTCATTTTTAGGGAGTTAGGAGAAAAACATAAGTAAACTCTGAAATGTCCTTTTTTATGAATTTATTCAAGCCCAGAAAAGGGTAAAATATTGTAGGAGAGAACACTTTTGACAATTATTTTTCAAAGTATACCTTTTTCATAAATAGTCACGTGGTCCGTAAAATTGGTAAACCTTTAATGAGTTGGAAATAAACAATCATACTCTGCAATATTTTCATATTTTGAGAGTCAGAAAAAAGCTTAAAGATAAATCCAGGGTTTCACTTTTTTGTAAGTTTTAACGAGTCTGAAAAAGTGATAAAAGTTTACTCATATCACCAAATTTCAATTTGATTAACAAGCAAGAAAATACAGAAAGAACTCGGCATTTTCATGTATATTTTACGAGCATGAAAAGATATCAAAATAATATTAATATTTTCATGAGTTTAACAAGTCTTAAAAAAAAAAAACCAAAATGGACTCGAGATAGGTTTCATTTTTATACAAGCTTGAAACAGAGAAAAACTATGCTTGAGAGTGGTTTAATTTTTACACAAGCTTCAAATAGAGAAACATTGTGCTTGAGAGTGATTTCATTTTTACACAAGCTTGGAACATAAATAAACAATGCTTGAGATAAATTTTCATGCCCCCAGCATAATGAATACAAGGGCACATGCCCCACAAGCTTCGTTTCAACTGCCTAAGTAGGCTATTGGTTACTAATAGGTGGATTAAATGAAGGTTAATTTACGAGATCAGATGAAAGACTCAACTTAATTAGAGGGTGATTTGTTTCATTTTTTAACTAGCTTGACACAGGAAAATAATTATGCTCATGAGGACCTGTTTCATTTTTTAATGAAGTTGAAATAGTAAACTAACCATCCTCATAAGGACCTGTTTCATTTTTTAATAAGGTTCAGACAGTAAAATAACCATCCTCAAATCACCTTTTTTCAGTTTTTAACGAGCTTGACACAAGAACACACCAAATTTAAGGAACACATTCCAAGGAACACACCTCGAACATGGCTTCCAAGAGGTCTTTATCAGTTGGAAAAAAATTTCTACGGAATGAATACATGTCAAGGGAATCGATAGGGATAAGAAAATCAGGCTCAAATTTCCCCATTGAAGGGTTCACCATGTCACATACCAGATCTAAATCAAAAGCATATGAGCATACAGTGAGAAGCTCATTTAAATTGATAGTTGAATGCATGGGATAGGATGCCACATAATTAACCTGTGGTAGGGCATATACCACTTGCATATAGGGAACATTCAGGGGTTTTTGATAGCTAGTAGTTAAATCAAGACCAATGAAGGAAAATTGGTCAATAGTCACAATGTTTCCATTGTGAGAGAAATAAATCACTCGAAAGAGTGTCAACATGACAACTTTCATGGCATAGACATAGTCTCACCCAAGGAGAAAATTGAAATCCAAGGGGCATGTGACTACTATAAGACCAATACAGACAATTTTTCCTTCCAGAGTAATAGGTAACTTAGGAAGAATCCCTAAAGGTTCGATAATGGTTCTTTTAAAAGCTAACATATTTTCTGTAACAGGTACATGTTGAGGGGAACCCAAAGCTTGCCAAGCTGTTGAGGATAAAATACTAATAGAAGCACCTTCATCTACATCTGTGCAATGCACATTCTTACCATGAGCCTTCACAATGATTTGTAAAGCTGTGGAAGAAGGGAGAAAAGGCTCTACCATTCTACTCTAATCAAAGGAAATAACCTCAGTACTTGGAGGGGGTTCTATAGAAATGAGTGAAATTCCCCCTTGTGTAGTGGAATTTGAAGTAACAAAAAGAACATGAGAAATATGAACTTCACTCTCTAAAGGGAGAGTGGGATCAAACGAATATGGAATCAATTCTACCAGTTGATCAATAGTTCATCAACCTCAGTGATATATTTTTCAATCTCCAATGGAAGAGTGGGATTCACTGTACTTGGAATTAAATCAACCACTTTGTCAACTGGTCGTAGGTTGGTAGAATGCTTACAGTAACCAATTGGAAGTTATTGTTGAGAAACAGTAAGGTTTTTCAACAATTTTGAGTCTCAATCCATGTGAGAGAAAATATGAGTTCTATGACTCCCTTCACATAACCTACAAGGAAACCTAACTTTACCTTCTTTCCCTGGAACCTTTAAATCACTAGTTGATGGATCAACGGTAAATTGATGAGAATATTTAGACCGAACTTCTAGCACCTTTGGAATATCAGGACAATCAATAAGAAGGTGGTTAGCCTTACAAAGCTTGCAAGGGTATTTGGGCTTGCGATGTATGTTGGAAGGTCCCTCAACATTACCAATACTTACAGCAATGGTTGGTTGGTTGACTTCTTTCTTATCTTGCTTCTTCTTAGTAGTGATGAAGCAAAAAAAAAAACCAAAAAATTGTTAAGAAATTGGATAAAACTCTAAGTAGTGATCAAAATAGAGAAGAGCTAAAAAAATCCTAAATTTCCAATTTTTCATAAATTTGTGCATGTAACCGGTTAGGTTCATTGCATAGATGCATTTTTCCTAAAGGAAAAGTGTGCATATTTATGCTCTGTTGCTAAAGTAAAAAATTTCAAACCAAGAAAGCTTAATAAAAATAAAAACAATGCCCAAAAAATCCAAAAACTTTAACTTTCAAGGATGAGAACAGAGTCAGATAAGGCTACAAAAAGATATTTTAAAAGTCATAGGAAGAGATGATGAAGAAAAAATCGTCCCCAATGGAGTAGCCAATTTTTTATAGCGGATAAATCCCTCTTGCAAACAAGAGAAATATCCTTGGATTCAATGGTTGAATATAGTAACAAACAAACAAACTAGTAAATCTTTCATTGAGTTCATTCTTATTTAATCATAAGCAAGAATGTTGGAATATGAGATTCATGCCTTTCAAACAAAATGCCTGATGAAGATCCTTGTTATAGTTTGATGCAACTCCTCAAGGGTAAAAATCCATACCTGTAAGCATAATAACAACAAATGATCAGAGGCATACGATAGATAAATGACTCAATAGAACCCATACTAGTGATCAAGGAAACTAGTACCTAATATCATTATCAATGGAAAAATGGAAGTAAATACACAATACCTTATCCTTGATGATGTAATCCTCCTCCCAAAGTCTCCAATCCTCCCCTTAGGTGACAAGCCTTCCAACCCTATTCCAACAACATAATTTTACATTCAAAATTCTCCACAATCCCTCTGGTCTGTGTTAGATTTATAGGCAAAGAGGAGGAGGTTTGAGATCCTCTTCTCAAGGGTTGAGATCCTCAAAAGGAGAGATTAGCATTCCAAAAAGATAGGGAGGTTTCTCCATGAACATAGAGATAAGGCCCAAGTAAGCACAAGCTTAAAGCTTTTAGTTTGTAAATATTCCTCCAGAAAATCTTCTAGAAATAACTTTTTACTTTTACTTATGTTAAGTTATTTGTGTAGTTCATAGTGGAAGACAAAGCACATATTTGCGCTGGCAATAGTTGTAAGATCTGTGTATGCGTAGAATCTGGATAGGGAACCGTGTAGTTTCCCAAAAGTGGGTTGTTGGACCATGTAATCCAAAATTTTCATTCTCCTTGGGACTATTTTGCTTCTAACATTGCAAGGGAATGCTTGGGACACTTTCATCAGATAGCGAGAGATTAGGATTTGCGGTCATTTTCCTAATGGTGACAAAATGACGTGTAGCACACTTCATTGAGAACTTAAGGAAATCTCATGATGTTTATTTTCTGCCTCAACCTATTTCTTCTCCAATCCCTAGTTTGATTTTCTCCTTGCTTGGTAGAAACCTTTTCTCCCCTAGTTTTCTCAAGTAACCTCTTGATGGTCTTGTGCAATGTGTCCAAAATGGCGACATTTAAAACATTATGTATTGTAATTGAATTAAGTAGCAACTAATGTATACTTATTGTTATTGAATCCATTTAGATATTTGTCTTGTCTGCATGAATTTTTTTTTCTATAGGTATGATAATGACTTTTACAACATTCCTATCATAGGATTTGCAATCCCTAGTTGTAGTGTCCCACCTTGCCTAGTATAATTTTGTGACACCTAAAGAGGGTGAATTTTCATTGATTGTGTATACCAAATTTATATGTTATGGACCATGTTGGGTCACTTAACTGGTGGACATTTTTATATATGTATATATTATATATATGGTTTCATCTCTTCTTATGTGTGTTTATAAGTTTTATTATGTATATTAGATAAACAATGATTAATAACATGTTATATATATGTTATTTTATATATTCAATTAATGACATGGTATATGAAATACGATTTTCAAATATGAATGATCATTGTTGTGTAGAGCATTTAAATGATTATGATTTTGTTGATGATGCATGATTACATGATTATGTATGCTTAAAATTGTATTTGCCAATATTTCATTGGGAGCATAGTTACTTTATTAAAAGGATGCCAAATTGATAAATGATTGTAGAGGTCATGTACACATTCGGGTAAAATGTGATTGAATTAATTCATTATGATTTTTAATTGGTGCCTTTAATCTATGAGGATATGATGTGTGTATGTATGGGGAAACAAGACCTTGCCAACAAACCATCAGATGGGTATGAGCTCACAACCAATACCTTGAGGCAAAGAACAGAACTTCAAAGAAAAATAAATGAGGATCTATTGAGGTTAGGGACACGAAATATTGAAATCATGGAATATTAAGATGTTGAGTCTTGAATCTAGGAAAAAAAGTATGGCACAAAGTCCTAAATTTTTGGAAGACCAAAGCGTGGAGTCTTGTATCTTTGGAATAGATCAAGGCATGGAGTTATGATTCTATTAGGAAACATAGTCCTAGGTACATGATAAGGGAATGGATTCCTAATAATTTAGGAGAGGTGCACAATAGGGGTGCAAAATCCATATTCTCTAATATAAAAACACCACTTAAGGGCATAAATCAACCAGGTAAACTAATATATGTTAAAATTTGAATTAAATTAATGCCAAATATACCCACTTTAGACGGTGTTTTAAAATAAATATTATTTTAAAACAAAATATTAATTATCTATCTATGAAAAATAAATAATAAAATTTCCCTAAGGTGGACATGGTGTGATGAATATTACATAATTTAGGTAATTAAATAAAGAAGAAAATTTGGTGAATTTCCATGTTGGATTAAGGGGTCTTAACCCAGGTTCAGAGTCTTTTCACAACCAACAAAACCCTCCAAGTATTGGCCCTTTCGGTAGTGATCTACTTGCACAGACCAAAGTCTCACCCAAAGCAGTATGGGGTGGTCTTGGAACCAGGTTTACGCACCCTGAGGGGGCTTTTGATGTGGTAGATCTAATCAAAATTAATACAAATAATATAACAGATTTGTGCACACACAATCAATGGTAACAAATCTAATCCTTCCGCATATTATCACAGACTAATTCGAGATAAGTTCGCGCACAATAGTTAATTTATGTAACATAGACTAATACTTGTGCATAGATGCAATTAACTATTTACAGAAGTAAATGCGCAGCAATAGAATAGATCTAGATCTAGAATAGGTAACAGATAATCTAAGATAGTAAATCACATAAGAATCTCAGTTCGCCAAAAATGCCTTCTTTATTAAGACAT
Organism: Pinus albicaulis; assembly: GCA_034641835.2. Taxonomy (NCBI): domain Eukaryota; kingdom Viridiplantae; phylum Streptophyta; class Pinopsida; order Pinales; family Pinaceae; genus Pinus; species Pinus albicaulis. Next base: position 1,163,429,423 of record CM076572.1, read on the forward strand.
TTGCAATTTTTTACAATCTATCTTTCTGCACACACATCAACAGAGTCCGCACATAGTTCAAGACTTAGATCTTCGTGCACACAACCAATAGGAGCCTTTATACCCAGAAAAAAACCCAGACTAACAAATATGCATAACAAAATTGATCCAAGATTCCATTCCTTGTCCTTCCTCACTCGACTCTTACATATTTATATTATAAAAAATGCGCACATACCATGGTCTCAAACCATGGTTTGAGACACTTGATTTTTCCCTTTAACCCTTTACAATAATTAAGGGACTTTGACCCGCCCCAAAGACCCTTTGACCATCTGCGTGCAGTGCGTACAAAAAAACTTAAACAAAATTATCCCAAAAAGTACCCCTCGGGGTCGTGCTCCAACAGGCCCCCAACACAATCTCGTGACTTGTCCCGAGTCACTGTGGGGCGGTCGCCTTCAGCTTTACCTTCAATGATTCCTTAGAGCTCTTGAGTGGCACTATGAATTTAATGCTCTGCATGGCAACGCTATATGCTTCATCACCCAAATTGGTTGTTATTGGCCCCTTAGCTGCCAGGTTGACGCTACGATGGGTCTGATGCAGGATTTTGAGGGTGCAGTCGAGGTTCTATAAAAGCTGCAAGTATTCCTTGACCCAACGTTGTATCTGCGTCTCAAGTAGTTGTTCACATCGGCGCAGTTCCTCAATCTCCGTCTGAATGGCCTTGCCTTCATGTAGTCTGGCAAGCCTCTGTGCTAAGACAGGGACAGTGACTTCTAGCAAGTCACAACACAAGCGATCAATCATGGCTTCTAACGCGGTGCAACGATCCTCAATTGCTCAGTGCGCCTCCTCTGAATTGTTTTGCTCCTTCTGCATCATTTCTGCTTGTTGCTGAGATTATGTGGACAATTTGAAGGTGTGGACCTCTTGGTATTGCAACTCATCCATAATCATGGTGTGTATGGCATGGAGTTTTCCTCTAGGTAGCATCGCCAGTTCGATGCCAAATTCCGTACATGCTTGCACATTAGGGCGCAAGTTAGGTGACTCTAATGTAATGGTAGGTCTCGAAATCTAAATCATTCAGTTTTCCAAGGGGGATGGAATCACTTTGTTGATGGGATGTGAGCTCGTTTGTCTAAGGCTAGATGCTAGCACGCTCGCTTGTTGTAGGCTCGCTTTCATTTTCAGCTCTTGAAGACCCGACTGTACACCCTCAAGAACTGGATTGTATTGTGCTTCCATATCATTCTAGAGGTCCTCAGTGGAAGTCTTGACTGTGTTCTCAATCTCGTTGAGGTCATATTCTGTGAGGGTCAGGTCCTTTGTGCCTGCCTGCTTAGATCCCTTCCTCTTTTTGCGCAAGCCCATGGAGGCCTGAGATCCTCTCTTAGTTCCTTTGGTTGTCAGCGTTGTAGGTGCCCCATTACTGTCACCGTCTTTATCCTATGCCTCCTTCTCCAAATCAATAGTTTCCCCTATTGTGGTAGGCTTGGGCTCTATCTCTGCGTCCTTGCATTTCTGCTGAGTGTCCTTGGTCGTGCGCGGCTTGGTAGGAGTCTTCAGCACAGCTGAGGAAACACCCCCAGTGGTGCGTGGATCTAAGAATTCAGGCCGCCACTATACTATTATGCACACCAGGTCATCCTCTCTGACCAGGTATGGTAATTCGTACCATACCCCTTCCATAACACCCTTCGCGCGGATGTGCATGTTATGAAAGGTGGCTTTAAAATCCGTGACATGCTTGTATTGTTCATAGAGTGTTGGCTCGAGGGGTCTTGACCCAGGTTCGGAGGTGAAGGTTTTCCAAAAAAGCCCTATACTACTGGCCCTTTCGGTAGTGACCTGCTTGCGTAGGCCAAAGTCTCACCCGAAGTAGTATGGGAGGGTGCTAGAACTAGATTTCTGCACCCTGGGAGAGGGCGGGTAAGTCAGGCAGAGCTGCGTTCGACTTCACAATATCAAATCGTATATTACAGAACCCAGATCTATCAGTTCCTTCACATCCACGTGCGCAATACCATATATAATCACAATAAATAACAGATACATGACAATAAAGCAACTATCGCAGCTATTCTTGCCTAAAGTCTAATATACAGATTCAGATCAATTGTCAACGCAACATAAGTACTTAGCACAGTTACTGGAGGAGCTCAATATAGTCTTATGCATAACATAACAGATCTAGATCGCAGTATAAACAGGTAACATAAGTACTTTCACAGCTTAAATCAATGACACAAAGCATACATCATTAGATATCACAGATTCATAAGTCCAATAGATTCAGATATTCAACAACCTTCTGCATTCATTAACCCTTCAGATCCTTTTACAATACCCAAAACCCAACCTGCGCACATAGTAGCAGGGTCTGCACACAACAGGACTGAGGATCTCTGCGCACACAACCAGTAGGAGTCCTTTCCCCAAAAACCCAAAACATATCTACTAATTCTCAATTCGCACCAATCTTAGTTCAATATCTGCCTTACAACTCAAAAAGGTTCAATTACTTATACTACTTTAGCCTACGCATCCAATGGTCTGCAAACCGTGGTTTGCAGACTCTTGGTCTACCCTTGACCCATTTACAATGCGTTAGGGGCTTTGACCCACCCCAAAACCCCTGCGTTAGACTAAATATAATAAAAAATATACAAAAATGGACCATATTCGCAACTTTTGTAGGAGACCCTGTTCCAACAGTCCCCCAACACAATCTTGTGACTCGTCCTGAGTCACTGTGGTGGAGGGGTCTCCACCTGCACGCGCAGTGCATTGACAGCTGCGACCAATGGGGGTAGCACTTCCTGACTCTTAGCAGCATCGCTTTGCGCAATATCGACAAGCTTCTGCGATGTCGGTCCCTCTGTCGTAGCCATGACACTCTCCCATGTTTGGTTTAGTCATTTCACGGCACCATCAACATTCTGTGAGATTTGGAGGGTTGCGGCAGCCCAAGGCTTCAAGCGTTCTCCGATAACATGCTTCTTTTAGCGGAGTCCCTCGATCTCAGCTTGGAGGGTGTTGCTGGTTCTTAATCACGCCAAATGTTGTGCAAGGAACAAGGTAGGTAACAGAACCATTTGTTGGCTCGAGGGCTCCTGACCAGGTTCTGAGGTGAAGGTTTTCCAACAAACCCCTATACTGCTGGCCCTTTCAACAGTGACCTGCTTGCGCAGGTCAAAGTCTCACTCGAAGTAGTATGGGAGGGTGCTAGAACCAGGTTTTTGCACCCTGGGAGAGGGCGGGTAAGTCAGGAAAAGCTACGTTTGACTTCGTAAATATCAGATCGCATATTACAGAACCTAGATCTATCAGTCCCTTTGCATCCACGTGTGCAATACCATATATAATCACAATAAATAATAGATACAGGACAATAAAGCAACTATCGCAACTATTCTTGCCTAAAGTCTAATAAACAGATTCAGATCAATTGTCAACGCAACATAAGTACTTAACACAGTTACTGGCGAAGCTCAATATAGTCTTATGCATAACATAACAGATTCAGATCGCAGTATAAATAGGTAACACAAGTACTTTCACAGCTTAAATCAATGGCACAGAGCATACATCATCAGATATCACAGATTCATAAGTCCAATAGATTCAGATATTCAACAGCCTTCCGCATTCATTAATCCTTCAGATCCTTTTACAATACCCAAAACCCAACCTGCGCACACAACAACAGGGTCTACACATAGTAGGACTGAGGATCTCCGTGCACATAGCCAACATGAGTCATTTCCCCAAAAACCCAAAACAGATCTACTAATTCTCAATTCGCACCAATCTTAGTTCAATATCTACCTTACAACTCAAAAAGGTTCAATTACTTATACTACTTTAGCCTACGCATCCAATGGTCCGCAAACCATGGTTTGCGGACTCTTGGTCTACCCTTGACCCATTTATAATGCATTAGGGGCTTTGAACCACCCCAAAACCCCCGCGTTAGACTAAATATAGTAAAAAATATACAAAAATGGACTAGATATGCAGCTTTTGTAGGAGATCCTGTTCCAACATAGAGGGTCGGCGAAAACCGAGGCCTTGACTGGATCGCCTGAAATAAGGTAGATTCGAAGAGTATCCATAAAATATTATTCTCCATGATTCTGGAGGGAATCTATAAATGCCATACAATGGCATATTGCATGGCTTCACACAGGTTCGGCTCAATGTCAGGGAATTGGGTGTCCTTTGGCATCTTCCACCCAATTAGCGCGATTAGTAGGAGCAACCAAGCATAATAGAAATGCTTGCCTTCCTCCTGTACTTCCTAACATTGGCCAAAAATTCAACGTAGAGGTATTTGGACTAGTTGAATTGCATACCCTTATCGCACTGCCCAGCTAACGTGGTTACATTGAAGGTGCAGCCTCGGCTAATTTCTCCTGGTCGACTAGGTCTTAGTCTTCCATCTTTAATAGTGGGATTTTCGCAAACATATCTCCTTCGACTAGCATGCCTTCAGGGGTCAGTGGTGTTACACGTCATTTTTTCACCATGATATTTGACTGTTCATATGGGTTTATCACCACCTATATCATGTTCCCTCAGAGGTCAAAAAACACTAATGTTCCTGAATCAAGTCTTGGAATTGGAGAAAAGCTCTGTAAAACCCTTAAAAGTCTACTTGCACAGTTTTTCTAGCCTTTCCCTGCGCATGCGCTGTTGTTCTGTCCATAAATTACGGTAATTCCAGAAATTTTTTCCACTATTACCTGTGCACCCCCGTGAAAATAAAATAAAAGAAAAATTAAATTCTAGAAGCCTAGTTGGTCGAATATTCTCCCAACTGGAAGCTTCTAGAGTCGCGATCAGTTCAAGATCTATCCCTCCACTCATGGATCTTATCCTTGGTTCATGGATCTCAAATCCCTTCATGAGAGGAATCCATCCCCCTCTTCATGGAACTGAAACTACCTCCATTTCCCTATAAATTGATCTCAAGTTTCAGGTTGAAGGGTAGATTGTGAATCATAGAAACTAACTTACATAGTTTCTAAGCTGAAGAGAGTTCATAAGAGTGCATACCTTCTACACGAGTTAGTTGTTTTAAGCACGAGAATGATCACACCCTTGTGTCTATAACTCCATGTTGGTATTCAAATAGGAAGGCTTATCAGACTGAAGGAGAAACGATTGTTTAGGACCCCGAGAGAAATCTGTACGACATCAAGGCATCAGGTTGTAATATTACTCTTTTTATTCAAGATAATACATATGGATCTCTTTTTCTCATTGCCTTGTTTCTATGCTTATTGGAATAATGTCAATACTTAGAATCCTTGATCACTAAGTTGGATTAGCATTTTATGATTATTATGTGTTGCAGATGCTTTGATCCTTTGTCTTGTATTTGATTGCAGGTTCTACTTATTGGAGAAACCACTTTGGAGTGACGGGATAAAAGGCTACATCAAACATTTGGATTTCAAGGTAGGGGCATTTCCTCTCTACTTTATTATTATAATCTTGGAATGAAACTAATCTAGATGAAAAGGTTTTCAAATGGATCTTTGTTTCTAGTTAGTCGCTGAGTACTAGGGAGATCGCTCTTGTCCGCAAGAGGGATTAATCCACGTAACAAAATGGCGACTCCGCTGGGGAACTAGAGCTTAGTTTTAATTATTTATTTTTAGTTTGAATTTTAAGTTTTTTAATTTTGGCTTCTCTGAGTCTAGTTGGGTAGATAAATTTTAAAAATCCCTGAAAAAGAATCTTGTTATTTCTTTTTTTCCAATTTTTTCCTTGCCTGCGCGGTTTTCATCAAAAAACAGTGCGGAAACCTGCAAAAATTTTAGTTCAATTCAATGCACATGCACTCTGTAGTCCACTATAAGCTGCGCACCCCTGGAATTTTTTTGAAAAAATAAATTTCTCCTTTTTAGAGCCAGATAATCGGATTCTTTATGTTTACTCTAATCTGTCTTAGTTGTCAAATCTTGGAATTTATTTTCAACAAATTTTGTGTTTGTGTAATTTATCATCCTGTTTGAATTTTATATGTAAGATTTTACCCTAGTTTATTGCTACTCTATGATAAAGATACCTTCATTTTCCTCGGCTTACTGGTATTATGATATTGTCTTTTCTGAGCCGTTAGGATCATTGCAAACCTTACTTTTATGAAAACTTGTTCCCTTTTCATTTGCAAACCTGGAAGACCTTCTAGCTTATTGAAGCCTGATTTAACACCAAAGCACTTTTGGATGTTTTCATTTCTACTGAGATAAGTAGAAATTTTCTTAGTCTCATCACAAACTAGGAGAAATCATCCTCAAATATTCTAGATAGACTTCAGAATTAGAATTTTGTTTTGATTTTGAAATTTATACTTTTAGAGTTTTTTATAGATTGTTTTCTTTTAGAAATGGATTGTTTATTGATCTGTACTATTTGATTTGATTGTTCAAGGAATTTTATTTCAAAAGAGTAACTGATCATTCTTGCAAATTGAGTTCTTCATGAAATCGTCTTCTTTTCAAAGGGGATTTTGTTTATGAATGAAAGGGTATGTGTTTTGAAAATTGATAAATCTCTCAACTTTCCTTTAAATAAAATTCATTGAAAAGAAAGAGTTGCACTTCTCATTTAGATGCATTTAGAGTATTTTTGAGTCGGGTCACAAACATAATTAAAGTTTCAACTCCATACCCTTTGTCTTAAGTAACAGCCAAATTTATACAGCACGCCTTAATAAAATCAATCTAGATATTTTACATTTTCTAGGGCTCATTCCACCAACATAGCTTAGGCTAGTGTTTTGGAATAGGTTGTAATAAACATTCCAAAACAGTTTAAACAAACAAGTAGAAGCTTGCGGTAGGAAAATCGAATTGTTGCATTTGTGCTCTGGGAAGCTCTTCTTAAAAGAGTCAAGCACGATATCATGTCAGACCCTGTGAGATAATCGTACCTATCTCATTGGAAAATATAGAAGATGTGCACGTAATACAAACGGTAAACCTTTGATTAACCATTTTCGAGGAGCCTGGGGTCACTTGTTGGCAAACCTCGAATTTACCATGTTGAGGAGCCTTCAAGGGGATTGAGCTTGATACTCTGCCCTTGCGTGTATATCGGATCATAGATTGTTCCCCCAAGTACATTTTTTTCTATTGGTGACTTTAGTGACCAAAATCTTTAGGATTTTTCCCAAGGTGATGGTGGAGGGAAGGTCCCACTATACTTGGAACATAACTCGGCTAGACTCACTTGGAATTTCCAGAGGGTATTATTCACTTCGAGATGGCATAAGTGGAGGGAATTGCACCAGACTGTTTCATTAAGCAGGTTGTCGGGGTAACTGTTCCAACCGCCAAGTTTTCCACATTAAATTTCTACAACGTTGGATTTCATCACCAAATAATGTTTTTAGTGTGGAAACATAATGTTTGTGTGTGGATTGTCTCTTAGATTTTGTAAGCGTGTGTTCAACTTGCTTGTTTCATTAGCGACCTTAGGTCTATTTTGTTGAAATATTTTTTTATTTCGTGTGTTAAACATTAATCGTGGCTTAATTACCGAGACACTCTTGTAGAATGAAGGGTAAACCCCCTGAGTATACACCAAGTCAATTAGAAAAGCTTAAATCTGAAAGAGGTCAACAATCAGGAACCGGATCTATTGAACAAGAGGAAACATCAATAATTATACATCCCGATTACAAAGTAAATCAACCTGAGACAGAAGAACAACCGAAAATTTCGGAATTAATCACAGTTAATTCTACAACTAGTGAATTCTCAGATAGTCAACTTATTGAACTCAAGATATCTGAACCTGAAACTGAATCTATTTCATCTGAGTCAACTTCAGAGTTCATAGACTGAACCCCTGGTCGTCCTCATTCACCTCGAGTGAATTTTCACATCACTGAGAACCTTCCTCCTGGCCTGATTAGAATTGAAGATGTTACTGACACGGAAGAAGATATTGTACTTCCTTCACGTCAAGAATATTTAGATATAAGGCATAGTGAATCTATTTACCATTACAACCTTTTTAAACCAGACCCTTGGTATTCTTAGTTAACGAACTTTCTACATAATTCTGGTCTCAATTATTCACCACCCCGTATTCCTTTTTACTCCATACCTACAGGTAATTACATGCCTTCGTCAAACATGTCTTGTCTTATCTGTGACGAGGATCACTATACTAAAGAGTGTCCACATCAGTTCGAGGTATCCAAATTTTTCAAAGGTTCACCCACACCCGCTGTCTTGAAGGATCCTTTTCCCACTCAACATAGTAAAATGATAGGATCTTCTTCAAATTCATTGGTATATATTCTAATGATGTCTCAGGTCATGGTTGCGACACGATCTCAAGACTATGGAACTAAAAATCCTGTAACTGGTAAAGAGACTGAAAATTCTAGTCAAACTCCAGCAATACCTCCTTCAATTTTTGAATTGCTTAAAATTGAGAAACCCAATCCTGATTTAGTGATGAAAATGAATGCTAAAGGTGTACTTCGAAAGTCGGCTTTCAATCCACATGCGAGAGCTGCTCAGAATTACAACATTGTTGAGGATTTGGCAATATCCCCTTCAGCAATGTCAGCCTTAGAAGTGCTACAATCATGTCCAGCAAAAAGGAAATTACTATTATCAGCTATCAGATCTATTGAACCTCAAGATTCGAATCTCATGGTATTTTACCTTGAAAAATTTGTACCCAGACTCCCTCATCAAATGGCTTTTCAGATTCCAGTATTAGTCAAATCAAGACGAGTTTTTCGTACTGTAATTGATGAGGGGAAATCTACATGTATAATGTCGTTAAATTGTTGGAAAACCCTTGATTCTCCAGCACTCAACCAATCGCCGACTATCCTTAAAGCCTTTGATGGAAGAGGATTTCATCCATACGAAATACTCCAGGATCTATCTATAGAAGTAGAAGGAAAAACCGTTAATCTAGAGGTGGAAGTTGTTGATGCCCCTCTCGATTACAACCTTCTTTTGTGTTGTAGTTGATCTTATGCCATGACTGTTGTAGTTTCATTAGTCTTTTGGGTAATAATGTTTCCTTATAAAGGAAATATTGTGAAAATCGATCAGTTGTCATACTTTTCATCATACCCTACTTCTACGGATAACATCCAGCATGTCGAAAAATCGGTTATCCCATACGAAGATGTTGGTATAGGATTAATGAAATATTTCGCTCTCATGGGAACTTTCGCTATACCTCCACCCAACGTACCGTGAGCAATTTCCAACATCAATATGATCTCATCAAGCACTATACCATTTGATGACACATAGGCAGTGCCTTCAGAATCAAAATTGGACTCTTTCAATAGTGAGATGTCTTTGAGTCCTTTTGAAACGACATATGTAGCAGTACAATCGTATTCTGACACCCCTTAAACTATTCCTGATCAAATGAATGTGATCAACAAAGAACCATCTTCTCTATTGAGCTCAACATTGACACCATTTTCGGATCCCTTTCAACATGTATTTTAAACTGATGAAAGTATTCGGGAAACTTTTTCATCAGATGAATTACCCTAGGATGATCTACATCATAGATATTCATTTTTACCTGATCTTTATAAGCTTGAAAATGATTTTTCGTCTGTTTTTACGATTGATTATGTCAAGGAACCACATAATCCCACATCGATTACACATTCGGATTCTGAGACAAATTTGGGAAATATTTCTACAACAGTTCCTATTGACATATCAGTTAAACTTGGAATTATTGAAAACATTCATATAGGTGCTTCTTTTTTGATAGAAGAGATTAACACTTTTAAATCCCTATTTTAAGAATTCTGAGACATTTTTGCTTGGTCTTACGAAGAGATGCCAGGAATCGATCCTATGATTGTAATTCATGAAATTAAGACATACCTACATGTTAAGGCTATTAGACAAAGATTACGTCCAATACATACAAGGAAAGCTGCAAAAATCAAAGCTGAAGTTGAGAAGCTATTACGAGCATGATTTATTTATCTAATTCCTTTAACGGATTGGGTATCTAACATAGTTCTCGTTACAAAGAAACAAGGGACTATAAGAGTATGTGTGGATTATCGAGATATTAACAAGGCATGTCCAAAAGACAACTATCCTACACCCTATATCGACCAAATTATTGATTATTGTGCCGGAAATGAAATATTCTCATTTATGGATGGTTTTCTGGTTACAATCAAATCAACATACTCCTTACCGATCAACCAAAAACAATGTTTATATGTCCTTGGGGAACATTTAATTATTGCAAGTTAGCTTTCGGACTAAAAAATGTTGGTGCAACTTTTCAAAGAGCTATGTATTATGCTTTTCCTGATATCAAACATATTGTACAACCTTATCTGGACGACTTACCTGCTCATTCTTTACACAGAGAAGATCATCCTCTTCACTTACGTGCTATCTTCATGACATGTAGGCATTACAAAATTCATTTGAATCTGCACAAATGTGTTTTTTGTGTACAATCAAGACGATTACTTGGATTCATCGTTTCGAAATATGGAATTTGTGTCGACCTTTCAAAGGTTGAGGCTATCATCAATTTACCTCCTCCTTCCATTCTTTGCCAACTCCAGAGTTTGCAAGGAGAAGCAAAATTTTTATGTAGGTTTATCCCGAACTATGATGATTTAACAAAAGGTTTTACTCAGTTGTTGAAACAAAGTGTTCCTTTTATTTGGGATGAGATTGCCAATAAATTTTTTGATGCACTAAAAAACGTGTTGACCCATGCACCATTATTGCATCCACCCAATTACCACCAGGATTAATTTTTATACTTAGCTGCCTCTGATTCCACAATTGGAATGGTTTTGATTCAGGAGGATGAATCTCACGTTGAACATGTGATCTATTACCTAAGTCAGAATCTCAACCCGACGAAAATCAAATATTCACATGTGGAGAAATTGGCCTTGGCAAAAGTTCAAGTTGTCCAACGAGTTCGTCACTACATATTGTTATGTAAAACAACAATTTAATCTAATTGCATCCCGATGATGTATATCTTGAAAAAAAAATTACTCGAGGCCAAATACTCCAAATGGATTGTTATCCTATAAGAGTTTGATTTGGAATTCGAGATATCCAAGTCAAAGAAATCACTAGTGTTTGTTGAGCTTATGTGTGATTTTCCCAATACTAAGACAGAAAATTTGGCAGAGAATCCAATCACGGATGAATCTCTGTTTCCTATCAGTACTTTAGACCCATGGTATGAAGATATCGTTATATATCTTCAAACCCAAACCTTTCGCCCAGATATTTCACGTTCAGATCGAAGGAGAATCTGATATCAATCCCAACAATATAATATTGTTGGGGACACTCTTTATTGTCGTGGTGCGGATTCTATTTGTAGAAATTATATAACTTATGTGTTATATATCCAATATTCTCCTGATCACACACTATTTGACTTCATGCACAATACAGAATCTATTCCACCATTGATCATCACATGCGGAAATTAAATCAATTGCAATGCACACATGAAACCATAAAAATTCACACACATTAACACAGTTGTTTAACGGGAAAGCCTGAAGCTAAAAACCCCAAATATCTGTATATAATATATGTCATAGAGATCATGTAACAATCCTCATACAAAGCTGAACATGTCAAGCTCTCAGTACAATACAATTGCTACACACTAATCAGGTCTGATCTAGCAAATCCATGCCGCCTCCTGCGCCACCTTTAGCACACTCTCTTGCACAATCCGCTGAAGAATGGCTCCCGGACAGACTTCGAATCCGCGGATTGCCTTTGTGCAATGCTCATTGGCATCTCCAGAGTGTTGGATGCAATCAATGCATCACTATAGTCACAACTGATAGTCACACTTGCTCTTTCACCTATCTCTCCATTGGTCTCCATTGAAACTGCCATGCACTGTAGTTAACTGATTTATTCTTTAGTTGATTAATGAGTTATTATTTAGTGAATTAATTTACACCACTATCACTAGTGTATCAATTAGTTAGACTAGATACAACTAGCTCAGCTGAGTCTAACTGAGATAAACTAAATACAACTCCACCAACTACTTCTCCAACTCCACCAAACTTTGTCACATGAGTTCTAACTGAAGTCCTCTATGAAATAGCTCCAGTAAACCCTCAGGAATAGCGTAATTCCTTCTGTCAGCTGTTGTGCCACATCTGTGCACTTAACTGAAGCACTCCAAGAGAATAAGATAATAATTTTATAGTCCAAATATTATTAAGAGCTAATAATATTAGACATCTATTTTAGGCTAAAATCTAAAAATAGGTCCATAATATTCTAAAAATAGAATTTCATCTATTTTTCCAACTTGACCAACCATCCACAAATAGCATCCTGCAACTTCTGAAATATGATCACCATGTCTAAAAATAGACATAGTCTAAAAATAGGCTTACACCTAAAAATAGCCTGCGGGCCCACTTAGTGAAGGTGACTGATTTTCACTAAGCTTCATCATCTTGTTGAATATCAACACTCCCTCTCAACAAGATAGGGATTATATTTCACCTTGATCCTGACTCTATGGGATTCGAATTTTCTCATTTTAGTGAGCACCTTCGTCGAATATCAGCATCTGATCTCACGTAGATAATAAGATAGTAACATGATGTCTTTGTTGCACACCTTTTTTGTTGCACACAATCTACGATATGATAGTTACCGGAGATGTCAATATATTTTAGATCTATCATGAAATACTAGATGCTTAGAGAGTTTAATGCAACTCTGATTATCACAATATATCACAGTAGGATCTAAGTGTGAACTGAACAACCCGACTGGGATCTTCCTCATCCATATAGCCTTGCATGCAGCCAAACTTGCTGCCATGTACTCGGCCTCCGCTGAAATGAGTGCCACGAATCTCTGTTTCCTGCTGTACTAAGAAACTGCTGTAGACCCGATATTGAAAATATCTCCATATGTGCTCTTTCTATCCGTTGGGCTCCCTGCCCAATCTACATCCATGAAGCCATGCAACTTCACCTCATCCGACTGTCTGTACCACAGTCCATATCCTGATGTGCCCCTAAGATACCTCTGGACATGCCTGCCTTCCTTCCAAAAGAGCTTGGTAGGCTTAACCATAACTTGTGAAAGCTGGTTAACAGCATAGCATATGTCCGATCATGTATTGACCAAATACATGAGTGAACCAATCAACTGTCGATAAACAGTGGCATCCACTACCTCTGTCGATGTAGCATCCTCTTTCCTCCAACCACCAGGAAGAGGAGTGTCGATAGGCTTGCAACCTTGCATGTTGAACTTCTCCAGTATCTCCCAGGCATACTTGCCTTGAGACACAAACAGTCCACCCTTCCGCTGCCAAATTTCCAATCCCAGGAAATAATGAAGGAGGCCCAAGTCCTTCATCTCAAACTCCTTTACAAGATTAGCCTTGCATGAGTGTATCAACATTTCATCACCTGTTAGTATCAAATCATCTACATAAAGTACAATGATCAACAACTTACCCTCAACCACAATCTGGTACAGGTTAGGATCTGCCTCTCTCTTGGTAAAACCAACTCTGGTGAAATAACTGTCTATCCGTGTGTACCAAGCACGAGGTGCTTGTTTCAGCCCATACAGTGCTCTTTTGAGCCTGCACACATGCGAATCGCTGCCGAAGACTTCGAATCCTTCAGGCTGCTCTATGTACACCTCCTCAATGACTCCGTTGAGGGACGCAGTCTTCACATCCATCTGATGAATGTGCCAACCCATCTGCGCTGAGAGAGCAAGGATGCTCTGTATGGAAGAATACCTTGCAACAGGTGTAAAGGTTTCTTCATAGTCGATCCCCTCGATCTGTGAGAAGCCCCGGGCAAAAAATCTTGCCTTATACTTCTCGACGCTCCCGTCAACAGCTTGCTTCACTTTGTAGATCCATCTTGAACCTACCACTGATTTCCCTTTCGGCCTTGGGACAATCTCCCATGCACTATTTCTGACAATCGAATCATACTCTTCCACCATGGCATCTACCCATGCAGGGTCCTCCACAACTTCCTCGAAAGAGTATGGTTCTATCACGATACACTTGCTCATCAGAGCCATGTATCCAGTATATTGGTCAGGTGAATCTCTCTGTCTGCGCTGTGATGTAGGTGCTCCTACATTTTGCGCTGCATCAAGATTCAGTCGCTCAGCTTCTGTAGTGCGCTTTCGCCCTCTGATGTTTGGCGCTACATGAGTGGTTTCTTCCACTCCATGAACCTCCTCTTATGGCTGATCCAAATCCTGAGGCTCATCCTTAGGAACTAGTAGCTCCTCATCTGCATGCAAGTGTAGCTCCCTCTCAAGTGACAACTTCATGGCTTTCTCCTCATGAAATTTGATATCCTGTCACACAACATTCTTTCGACTGTCTGGAAAATACACACGATAGTTGTGGGGTGTTTCTATGTACCCCACAAATATCCCAACCTCTGCGGTCGGCTCCAGCTTCTTCTTGGCATCCTTCATCACATGAATGTAAACGGGTGAGCCAAAAAACTTCAAATGAGAAATATCAAGCTTCTTACCAGAAAACACCTCTTCGAGTGTACTCATGCCAAGTACTCTATGAGGACAATGGCTTTGCACATAAACCGCAGTGTTGCATGCTTCAGCCCACAAGTGTATGGGAAGGCCCTGATCATGCAACATCACCCGTGCAACACCCACGATCATTCTGTTCTTTCGCTCAGTGACCCCATTCTATTGTGGGTTATGAGGTGCTATGAGCTCTCTTCGAGGACCATGATGCGCAAAAGTATTTGAATTTGCCGGAAGATGGTCCCACCACCATTATCGCTCTAAGAGCCTTCACTGCTTCCCGGCTCTTTCTCAACCAGTGCCTTGAACTCACAGAACTTTGAGAATGTCTCGCTCTTCTTCTGCATGAAGAAGATCTAGCACTTACGAGAAAAGTCATCAACAAATATCACATAATACCTGTGCTTTGCTGTCGAAGCTACTGAGAAAGGTCCACACACGTCTGTGTGAATTCTCTCAAGGATCATCGTGGCGTGACTATCCTTCTCATGAAAGGTGGATTTCACAAATTTTCCCAAAGTACATCCCTTGCACTGATCTGACTGCGCAAGTGTACCCTTGGGAAGCCCAGTAGAAATCTGCTGCAAAATTTTCAAAGCGCCATGGTGAAGATGGCCCAATCTCCTGTGCCACAATTCGCCCTGATCCCGACTCACCACTCCTTCTGCTTTTCCTACCATTGCTGCGCAGCTATCTACCTACAATTGATAAAGGTTCTTAACTCGAACCCCTATCCTCCGGGTTCCACCAGTTGCCTTACTGTGCAGGAAAGCCTTTCCCTCGCTAAAGACAACATCATATCCCTTGTCTTCCAACATCGCCACAGAGATCAGATTCTTCTTCAATCCTGGAACATGCATGAAATTCTTCAATATGAAAGGTTTACCAGACTCCCTTTCAAAGGAAATGGTCCCGATACTAGTTTCACTGTATCTACCATCATTGCCCATCTCGATGTGCACTCCAAGATCCTTCTCATCCATATCACTGAACAAATCTTTTTCTTCAGTCATATGGAAAGACGCACCACTGTCAAGAAACCACACTGATCCCATCACGCTTGAAACCAAGCATGCGATCAGTGAAAAATACAGATCAAACTGCGAGGCTAAGGCCTCTCCAGCTGCAGATCCAACAGCCTGCTTATTTTTCTTCTTCTGTGGACAATTAGTGGCATAATGTCTGTGTTGGTGACAGTGAAAGCACTTCACCTTGGACAAGTCCTGCTTCTTGCCTTTCGCACCGGATTGAGAAGGATTTTTATTTCCCTTCCCTTTCCTTGCTTTGGAAGCCAAAGCGCAATTTTCTTCATATTCATTCTTTGATGAAGATCCATCCCTGGTACCTCGCCTGATCTCCTCCTGCATAAGATCCGACCAAAGTCGCTCCCATCCTGGCAGTTTCTCCCGACCATTGACAGAGTCCTCATAGCTATGCCAACTCTTCGGAAGCCCAAGGAGAGCCAATCTCACCAAGTCCTCTTCATCTACAGTAACCCCCACACTTCCCATCTCATCCCTGCACTGGACAGACTTCGTGAGGTACTTGGGTATACTTTCACCCTTCTCCATTTTTATTTTTCTGAGCTTGTCTTTAAGCGCCAACTTCCATTGGTCACTTCTGCTTTGGAACAAGTCTGTCAAAGCTTTCCACATCAAGAATGGAGAAGCTTTACCATGAAGGCTGGACAATATGTGATCCTTCACACCTTCCAACAGAATCCTTCGACATTTTGCTGTCTTCTTTTGCCATGCGTCAAGTGCAGCTGCATCGCTAGAAGCAGGTTTTGGAATTTCTGCATCTATGAACTCCTTCAACCCATTATCATCCAGCACTACCTCCATCCTGTCCTTCCATGCAATATAATTAGAGCTTCCCTCAAGGGCATACTCCAATCAAAATCCGTTGAAAGACATTTCAATGAATTCTCAACTTCGACACCAAGAAAACACTGTAGCAAATTCAAATTCCACCAGCACAAAACTCAACCGCTTCAATAATTGCAATCTTCTCCAATGATCAACTGCTCCGATACCATGTAGAAATTATATAAATTATGTGTTATATATCCAATATTCTCCTGATCACACACTATTTGACTTCATGCACAATACAAAATCTATTCCACCATTGATCATCACATGCGGAAATTAAATCAATTGCAATGCACACATGGAACCATAAAAATTCACACACATTAACACAGTGATTTAACGAGAAAGCCTGAAGCTAAAAACCCCAACTATCTGTATATAATATATGTCATAGAGATCATCTAACAATCCTCATACAAATCTTAACATGTCAATCTCTCAGTACAATACAATCATTACACACTAATCAGGTCCGATCTAGCAAATCCATGCACCGATCTCTGCCACCTGCTAGCCTGCCTCTACTGCGCAATCCCTGCTGAAGAATGGCTCTGAATGAAATCAAATCCACCTGGCTTGCACTTCGCAATCCTCATTGGCATCTCCACTGAGTTTTGGATGCAATCAATGCATCACTATAGTCACAACTGATAGTCATCTTGCCCTTTCACCTATCTATCCACTGGTCTCCACTGAAATTGTCCATGCACTGTAGTTAACTGATGTATTCTTCAGTTGATTAATGAGTTAATATTTAGTGAATTAATTAATAATTAATTCACACCACTCTCACTAGTGTATCAATCAGTTAGACTAGATACAACTAGCTCAACTGTGTCTAACTGAGTTAAACTGAACACAACTCCACCAACTACTTCAATAACTCCACCAAACTCTGTCACATGAGTTCTAACTGAAGTCTCCATGCAATAGCTCCACTTAACCCTCAGGAATAGCATAATTCCTTCTATCAGCTCCTGTGCCACATCTGTGCACTTAACTGAAGTGCTCCAAGAGAATAAGATAATGTTTATAGTCCAAATATTATTAAGAGCTAATAATATTCGACATATCTATTTTTAGACTTGCAATCTAAAAATAGATTCCGCCCAATATGTCTAAAAATAGAAGTCCATATATTTTTCCAACTTGACCAACCATCCAAAAATATTATCCTGCAACTCATAGAATATGATCAACATGTCTAAAAATAGACATAGTCTAAAAATAGACTTTGCGCCAAAAATAGCCTGCGGGCCCACTTAGTGAAGGCGACTCTTTTCACTAAGATCATCATCTTGTTGAATCTCAAAACTATTTTTCAACGTTGTATAACTCACGAAGAGGCTGAAAATGTTTTGAATGATTGCCACTCTGGAGCGTGTGGTGGTAATATGTCTGGGTTTGCCACAACCCAAAAGATATTGTGTGTTGGTTATTTTTGGTTGTCTTTATTCAAATATTGTATCATCGTGGTCCAAAAATGCTACAACTGCCAAATTTTTGATCGAAATATGCGTGCACCTCCATCTCCTCTTCACCCAATAATTATTGTCAGTTGTGTATGGGGTGTTGATTTCATTACATGTAACCCTCACTCGGCCGGGGGGCATGGGTATATTATTCTCGCCATAGATTAATTTACCAAATGGGTTGAGGCGATGCCTACATTCGTGACTAACGGTAAAAATGCAGCTACTTTCATATTCAATCATGTGATTTCTTGTTTTGGTGTGCCTCGAGCTATTATTATGGACCATGGGAGTCATTTTTGAAATATTATGATGACCAAACTTTCTGATCAACTTGGCCTATGCGATGATTATTCTACTCCATATTACCCATAGGCTAATGGTCAAGTTGAGGTCGTCAACAAGGTTTTAACCATCATGATTAAACAGATTGTCAAGACTCATAACTCGAATTAGCATACCATGATTTTTTTTGTATTATGGGCATAATGAACCTCTGCAAAGAATGCTACAGGGTTCACTTATTTTCAACTTGTCTATGGTTTAGAAGCTATGTTACCCATTGAATGAGAAATATTGTCACTCAAATTAGCCATTGAGTTGTTACCAGCTACCTCTGAAGAGGAGAAACACTTTCTATACTTATCACAATTAGATGAGACTTGGCGCACCGCTGCATTGGCTGTCGAAGCTCACAAGAAACATGTGAAAGCTCAATATGATCAAAGTGTTAACCCTCACATTCATTCATAAGGTGACCTAGTTTTAGTATACGATCAAGCTAACAATAAGCTAGGCGCTGGTAAATTCGAACCAATGTCGCATGGTCCCTATATTGTCAAGCGTGTGCTTGCAAAAGGAGCCTATGAATTAATTGTTTATGACAGGGTCTCTTTAGATAAACCCATAAATGGTCTTTATATTAAGAGATATTATGCTTGAATTTCATGTGAAGATCTCTCTTATACAATAGTTACTTTAGAATAGTGTGCCTTAGATTTGACAAGTGTGCCTAGATTAGTTTTTCTGTTACTACTATTGTTGCTTATCTTGATTACTCTTGATATTGCAGTTGTCAACATCCCTTCAAACGTACATTATTTTTGCTGATGGCGCCTGTCGTAGTACATGGAATATCTCTTCCATGGCTTGGGTTATCTATTCACCGACCGATGAGTTAGTTTCTATTCATGGGATATGCCTTGGTCAAACAACGAAAAATATTGCACAATTTATCACAGTCATTGAGTTATTATCTGATGCCATTACATTTGGTATTCGACGTTTGATCATTAGGTTGGATTCACAACTCATTGTATTACATTTAAACAGAGTTTATACAATTAGAAATCCGATGTTGTTAAGATTATTTTTGAAGATTCGTCTCTTGGAACGACAACTTGATTATATCGAATATCAACAGATTTCAAGAAATTTAAACACATTGGCTGATGCATTATCTAATTTCATTTTAAATAGACATTTGAAACATTAACAAAGTAAATCAAAACAACATTCAATCCATTTTGAACAAGATACTCAGAGAACGAAAGTAGTAATATCATTAAGATAGATAAGTTTGTGTTCAAAAAATATTACATC
Source organism: Pinus albicaulis (assembly GCA_034641835.2). NCBI lineage: Eukaryota > Viridiplantae > Streptophyta > Pinopsida > Pinales > Pinaceae > Pinus > Pinus albicaulis. The sequence goes on from CM076572.1 coordinate 1,163,448,947, forward strand.
ATGTGTGATCATAGGTTCAAACACCTTATGATCTAAAAGATAATGATACAAAAACCAAAAATTTCGATCTACATTGACCATCAACTATCCGTGATGATGATCATGGTAATAAACTATAGCATGCGACACATTGTGTAGAAATCTCCTGAATGGACCTGGAACACCTGTCACATGTCTCTGGATCTTGAGAGGTATATCATCGGTTCATGTCTCAAGAATATCAATGGTCAACCTCTCAAGGTTGTGCTCCATGTCTGCCAAAATCTCTACTGCATTTTCTTGTGGAGGTGCTATAGGTTGTGCTTCTCGCCTGTCAAAGCGACGAAGCGTTGCTGGTCATTGCGGACCGACATCTACATTTAAAATTTTTTTCAGTATTGGATGATAAAAATTAGATTAAAAACTTCAAAATGATTCACTAACCTGTCTCGTCCCACTATACCCCTGCAGGCAAAGATGTTTCAGGATCACCTCTATAATCCATTTCCGGGTAAGGAAAGTCTTCAATGGTGAAGACTTGGTTCCTGAGCCATATGAAATAGGCCGGAGTAAACTGAAATACTGAACCACCCTTGCCACCATGGTGAGCCATTAGTGCTACCCATCATACAATTCGAGGTTCCTGGGGAGTTCCGCAATCTACTGGAATCAGTTGAGGAGCGAGAAGTGGAATTCTCTCTAGAGCAAATGAAATAAGAATGGCACCATATCCGAAGTTTTTCAACTTCGCATTCTTTTCTCTATTCAATTAGCCTTTCATGTTGGCCAATATTCCTTCACACCAGTTGAATATTGTTCCTTCGAAACACTTGACTGTAGTTAACATCTGTGATTTAGTAGCCACATGAGGAGCTTCACTCCCGCATAACTTGGTCACTCACTACAAGGAAAATACCTTCTAGCTGATGTTTTTGAGGAACCCCTTATAAAAATACCCCAGACATCTGTTTGTAGCGGAAGTTACTAGAGGAAGTTGGTTGGTGGAGATTTTTGCGGATGTTTTTCGTCCGGTGCGCTTATCATCCTAACCCTTGCCGGTGTGTTCAACCAGAAAAAGCACTGGTGCACAAAAAACATTGGCAGATCGGACACTGTGCGCTCCTCACAAACTTGCCCTAACGTGCCTTATCACTGTAGTGCACCGGTGCTTTACAAAATTCCACACCGGTGCGTCCTAAAACCCCGCGCCAAAACTGAAATCCTTCGGTGCGGTCTTAAGAAACCGCACTAGTGCGCCTATAAAGCCCCGTGCACTAGAACAGGGTAAATAAAAAAAAAAAATTACGGCCAAAAAACTGCATTTCTCACTTTTCAGTGCTTGTGAGCTCTCAAGCACTGGTGCAAGTTATCCTGGTCTAAGCTGCCCTGACATCGGGCTCCCATTGCACCCATTTTATGCACTGCTGCTTTGCATTGTCCACCAATCTGCATTTTGAATTTTTCAAAACGGTGGGAAAATTTACTTTTACAAATTATACAGCCAATATGCCTCCTCGATGGCCAAATGTACAGGTATTTTTCTTGTTTTTCCATAATTAAGCCTTTTAGCAGATTAGAATTGTAAATTAACTTAAAATGAACCATTAAAAAAAAAAAAAAATCCCGCACGGTGTGCTCGAGCCGTTCGGCTCACACCAGTTTGTGGTGCTACCTGTAAATTTATAGGCCACACCGCAACCGGTGCTTACGGTATCCGCACCGGGGCAGTATGGAAAGGTACAACATTATATTTTAAAATTTAACAAATGTACGGTGTGGTCGGTTACCCAGCGGCACCATTGACCTTGTGGAATAATGACAATGCGGTGCATTGACTTAAATATCCACCCTGGGGCAGGTATTTTTGTCAGCGCACCGCATTCTAGCATTTCGACACGGTCAACGGTGCGGCTTGGTAAAAGACCACACCGTTGACTAAGTAATGATGTCAGGAGGGTGATGCTTTGACCAAACCATACGCCCCGCGGTGTATAGTTTGGTCAACGAACCTTCCTCTGACACCGGTCCATAGTCAACAGTACGGTCTGTTATACCACCGCACCATTGACTTATGGACAATGCCAGGAGGGCAGTGCACTAAAATTTTTCATGTGCATCGACTTCGGTGCACTAGAAAATTTTCTGGTGCACCACCTTTGGTTCGCGACAAAAAAAGACGCATCGTTACTAGTGCATGCCTGTTTTTTGTGGCGCACCGATTTTTTTTTTTTTTCAAAAAAATTTATATATGTATATTCCTAAATACATGTCTCATTTAATGAAAAAAAAATATTTAATATGTCAATCATTCAAAGACGTGAAAGGAGAGAACAGAGGGAACAACAACAATAACAGGCGGACCAGTATAACATGGTTCGCGAGTGGGAGGCATGAGAGAGGGAGAGAGATGCGTTCCCTTGCCCTATTACATCAGCTACCCAGGGGCTCCTAAGGAAGGTAGGCCTCCTCAAGTTCTATGAGGAGGCTACTTCCCTAAAGGGCCATGGTGTGTTTTTGCGACATCTTATCCGCAGGTCGAATGCCCACCTACAGGCTTTTCAGGTTGGTCCTAACCATTGGTACGCGCCCAATAAAGAGGGAACTATTTCATTACTAGGCTATCGAGGAGAGGGGTGGATTTTCCCTCGTTCCCAGATGTTCCAGTTGGCTATGCAGCAAGGAGTCAGTTGGCGTACTCCTAGAGATACATTAGCGCGGATATACTGTCTCCTTCAAATTTTCATGTCTCTAGAGGGTAGTTACGTATTACTGCATTTGGTAGTGAGGCGGTGAGGTGTCTCTCACTTCAGATTTTGACCATTTCACACAACACCAGTGACAGAAAACACATTAGTTTCCCGCTTCTATATTATGTTGATTCTTTAGTACAGGAGCCACAACTTGTCAGGTGGTCTGCCATTTTTTTGCGGAAGTTCTGTACAACCTTAGATAGATGTCGTGCTCAGGCACAAGGAAGGGTCAAATTCCCTTTTGCTTAAGAGCTATTTTGTTTATTTTTTGAGAGGTTTCCAGAGACGAGGCCTACTTTTTTTCGACAGCCTCGTAGGCCGATGTTGCATGCACGAATGCACATGTGGGGACAGATGATGCCCAAGAGGGGCGAGACAGAGTTTTCCGTGAGGATATCACCTGGTGCACTGGAGTTGCTAGCCAGTGTTGATGATCATCCCTTTGTTATGGTCCCTTGTCCTTATGCTAGTTTGGATTGGCGAGGGTGTGCCAACATCCTCTTCACAGATGATGAGCTGCCTGATGATAGAGGTAATATTACCGTTTTATTTAAATTTATTCTAACATGTTCTTTAACTTGTTTTTATTAAATTGAATAATGAAATTGTCTAATTATTGTTTTGTACTTGTATATATTTTACGCACATTGGGTCTTTTGATGGCGAGGACATGCCAGTGCCACAAAATGATCCAGGTGTGGATCCTGATGATGATCAAGATATGCCAGATGTCAATGATCATGAGGCCGGTGCAAAGAGACTTGCTCTCGTTGGTGCGCCAATACTGCCTTTTGCTAGGCGTGGTTGGCTTGATAGCAGATTCAGGTTGGAGTTGGGCGACCAACTTTGTGCATTGATTGTTGAGGCGAGAGTTAGTACCGCTACTATGAGAGACATAAAGTTCGATGGTAGGTTGTTAGTACAGCCTGATGTGACATGTCGTAGGAGCTACAACCTTAGTTACGCGGCTGAGGAGGACCGTTGCATGTTATAGGCGTGGTCAAGACGCAGCACGTGATCAACAGTCCGCGAGAAGCGACACATCATCTGATGATCGTTCACCTCACGCCACACTAGATGAGCAGCCTCAATAGCATCGAGCATCAACCATCATGGAGAGCAGGCTGGACCATCGACCATGTCCAGCCATCACGATGATTATGAGCAGGGTGGACCATCGACAATGTCTAGTCATCATGTTAAGCAACTGACAGTTGATCCTAATTAGCATGAGGCACCAACACCTTATCACCAGGCATGTGATGATCATCATGTATCGACTGAGCTTGTTGAGGTTGCACCATTGACTGAGCAGGCCTCGACTAGTACTGCTATTGATGATGTACCACTAGCTGATATATGAAATTTATATTACAGTTGTATATTTCTGACATTATATATATATAGAGTCCATGTATTTTATGTTCATGTTGCAATTGTACTTAATTTACATGTTAGTGATCATCATGATGTGTATATTGTTAGGTCATGTTAGATATGTTCATTTAATGTGCAGCTTGCAGATAGATGTGTGTGTGATAGCAGTTATTTCACATGAGATGTATATTTGATGTTTGTGTTGTGATGATGTTATATAATGCTAATTGTGTTTTGTTAGATGATCATGATCACGATGATAGCGAATTTGAATGTGTTTTTTAGTCAATTATGATGTTTGTACGATGGTTATCATGATCGTGATGTTTATTAATTAATTTAATATTAAATGATCATGATATTGTAATTCTAATTGTTTGTAAAATTCTAAAATTGTAATTGTATTTGTATTAATTGTAATTTTAGTTGTAATTGTTATATGTAAAATATTTGTAAAATTTTAATTGTAATTGTAATATTTAATTTATTGTGAAATGATTGTAATTGTAATTTTATTTGTAATTGTATATATGTAAAATTCTAAAATTGTAATTGTAATGGTATATATGTAAATTTGTAAATTTGTAATTGTAATTGTAAATTTTAAATTTGTAAAATTGTAATTGTATATATGTAAAATTCTAAAACTGTAATTGTAATTGTAATTGTACATGAAATTGTAAAATTGTAATTGTAATTGTAATTGTATGTAAAATTCTAAAATTATAATTGTAATTTTAATTGTAATTGTATGTGAAATCGTAATTGTAATTGTATGTAAAATATTTGTAAAATTTTAATTGTACTAATGTGAAATGATTTTATTAAAATTTTTAAATTTTTACATTTGTAAAATTTTAAATAATTGTAAAATAATAAATCTAGAATAATATGAATTATCGTAACATAATAAAGTTTAGAAAATAATGCAAATAAATTCATGTGCTTTAGAATTATCATTATTTTATTATGATCTTACATACAAAAAAAAAGAACTTTATACAGTGCACCATTGTTTTTGAGATCAACATAATTGCAAACTATCAAGTGAAATATTTATTTTAACATTAACACAATGAAAATTACCAATTAATTCAAAATACATATTATAATGTTTCGAAAAATCCATCTTAAAAAGTATAAATATTGATGAAATAATACATGTACCATATCACTCTCGGTTCTCATGATCACCCTCATTATCTTCCAGCTCGCATGGCATGATAACACTATTGTTCGCAAAAATATATTTTGATCTAGGGTCATGTCTCAATATGAACCACCAATCCCTATCCAACACATCTGGGTAAAAAAAACTTGGTTGTAGTGTTTGGGGAAAACATAGGGCTTCTTAGCTTCATCCCACATCTTTCTAGAGTTGATACATATCAGCCTACTATTGCGATCTTCCTTTACATTATTCCGATCAAAGGTGTCCCACCACTTGCACCTAAAAATAACACATTGGAAAGAAGAGAAATCCACTTCAATGATTTCTTGTATCTTTCCGACGTAACCTAATGTCCCTCGTACTAGGTTTTGATCACGGTGGCTAGATCGACTAGATTGATTGAACTCGACTTCCACTCCACAGTCTTTTGTGATGTTTCCAACATCGAAATTTTCTGTGCGAAAATGGTGTCCATATGCCCACATAGATGGGAACAAATGCACCTATTATAAAAAAGTTAAAAACAATCATAGTGTAATGTGTCTTATAATAACCCAATAGTTAAAATATGAAATATAGGTGTCTTATAAGTTTCAAATGTACATATAAATTAAATAGATTATTACTGAGTTGTTGCACCTAATCCCTACGTTTAGCGCATCCTCTTCAGCACGCGGGTAATGATCGATTGCACCATATTTCTCTCTGACTTGGTTAGCAACCCAACTGTTGGGGCATATTTTTGGCATATTTTCTTTTAAATGATCGGGATAAGGCACACTTATACCCTTCAACCATCTGAATTCTTTCTTGTCACTATCCCATTTCATCCTCTTTTGTTCATACAATGCGATCCATGGTTGTGTCGCTTTAGAATTGTAAAGAACGAATTTATTGATTGCTTCAATTTCTGCATTCACTGATGAAATCAAACCGACATTATATACTACATAGAGATAAAAATATACATTATATCGAAGTTCAACATGAATATTTACTTTGTGTAAATTTGAAAAATTATAAGTCACTTACTCTTTATCAAGCACTTTTTTCCACTCGTTTGGAGCAACTCCCCTTCTCTTTTGTCATCATCCCTTTCATCGTCCCAAATCACCGCACCTGGTCTATTGTCGATATACTTGATGTACTCACTGGCATAATAGAAATACTCATACGATATGTACCCCTCTGCCATAGACCCCTCGGGTTTTTCCCTTTGTCAAACAAAACCTTTCAATTTCTTCATGTACCTCTCTAAGAAGAACATCCAACAACAAGAAACCACCCCAAATAATTCAAACTCATCTACTAGGTGGATTAGAAGATGAACTTGCAAGTCCATGAAACTCGTCGGCAGTTCCTTCTCAAACATACACACAATATCAACTATCTCTTGATGCCACCGTGGAATGCTAGCCACGTGAATCTCCTTTGACGTGATCCAACATACAAATGCAGATAATTTAGATATGACACGTCCTAGGTCTTGAGGGAATTCATGTTTCACTCACCCGCGCACGAACAAAGGATAATGACACTGCAAAGTTATAAACACGTGCAATAATATACAAAATTAGTTATGTTTTATGATCCCTGCATGGGATTAATTTTATTAATATAAAAAATAATAAAATCATGCTTTTGACATTATACGTACTCTTAGAAGATTCAAATGGTCATGTGATTTCAACCCCGACAAATGGTCATCCACGGTGAAGCAGCGCCGTAGTGAAGACTCGTATGAAGATGGCGCCCTCACACCCATTATAACTTCCTTTGCCAAAGAAAGATCATATTTTTTTAAAATCCATGGGACATCACCTTCTTTGAAATACCATGAATTAGAGGGACCAGTGCTTGCCTCTGATCCTGTACTTTCTAATCGTCTTGGCCAATGTTTCTTTCTAGTTTTTGAAGTAATAAGATCTTTCCTAACAACCAATGTGTCACTTTGTTTCGATGATATGTTCCTCCATAAAGAACGTGGAACATTTTTAAATATGTGCATGGGATATAATAAGTGGGTAAACTTAAGATGCTCCCAATATGGGAGGTTATAAAAGATATATTTCCTTTTCATCCCAATGGGAAATTTCTCGATGTAGGTGTTGAAGAATTCTGGATCATCAAACATAGGTTCCCCATTTGAATCAAACATTTCTATGAATTCCTTCTCCTTCTCTCTCTCATATGCTCTAAGCCATTCAACTGGTGTCGTTATTGGAGGCCTTTGCGTTCTCTCTCGTTTACCATTGAAAGCGGATGCTGCTCTTCTATAAGGGAGTTCTTCTGGGAGGAATACCCTAGAGAAATCATACACTGGCTCTCGTAGGTCCTTCGACCATCTAGCTTTCAGAGAAGGTCCACAACATTTACATCCAAAACACCCTTTTGTTACAAGACCTGCGAGATTATTGTATACAATTAACATGCATGGCAGGCTAAAGAATATCATGAATATTAGAAAAATTACAACGAATTAAATAACTAATATGTGAAATAATATTTTTACGAATATAAACAAATCAATAAATTAAACATGTAATTTACCAGAGCAAACTCATAATCCTGGATAATCATGTGTCGTGTAAGCACATATGCCATACAACGTGAAACTCCTCTCCGCTGCGATGGGTCTTTATACATCGTATACATTTATCCCATCCCATAATTCCTTCAATTCATCTACCAGTGGTTGTAAGTAGACATCCATATTCTTCACTTGTCTTCTACCAAGGACTATGAGAGCCAACATAAGATGTTCATTCTTCACGGAAAACCATGGGGGGATATTGTTATTGATCACTACTATAGGCCAAACATAATAGTTGGTGTTCTGGAGGGAATATGGGTTGACGCCATCCATGGCTATGTTGAGTCATAGACTTTGTACTTCATCCTTGAATTTTTTGGGCCATGTATCCTCTATATGCTTCATGGATATTGAATTAGTTGGGATTCACATAACTCCCAACTCACTTCTGTGTGAGGAATGTCATCCCTGCAACATAGCTAATTATTTGAAACGAAAGAGCCTTTTAATCCTTGGGATTATAGGCATGTGCTTCAATATCTTGAAAGGAGGACCAGTACGTGATTTACCCTTCTTTTTTTATTTATCATACCTGTCATGCCCACATTTCAGACAGAGATTTTTGTCTGCATATTCTCCTCTATATAGAATACAATAATTTGGACATGCATGATATGATATGTACTCAACACCCAATGTTTTCAACAATTTATTTGCCTCTTCGCAGCTACCGGGCAAGACATTATTTGTAATATTCCCAATTAGCCATGAGCTAGTTGGAATATTAAATTTTGCTTTTGATTTCTGTTTTATGAATAAGAGGACAATGAGGGTCCATAAGTCTCCTTAATAATGAATAAATCAATGCCAATGTAAAAGGAAAACATCTTGGCAGCTTAATTAAGCACCCTTAGGTGTGGAAAGGGGCTGGAACATCTTGACTGGGTCAACTTTGACCAAATCAACAACGTTGTCATGGAGGAGTGGAAATCAATGAGGGACAACGCAGTTTTAGATGGAGACACTTTTCATTGAAGTAGGGTCATAAATGAATGGGGCTTAGGGTTTGGAAGCTCATATCTTATAAAAGGAAGAGGATGGAAGCCATATTGATGTTATATTGGTATACGATATTTCTGAATATATGGTATGTTTAGACATATAACTTTCTTTGGATGTTTAGCTAAGATTGCAAGTGATGTTTAGCACTGGGTGTTCCTGATCAGGAATCCCACCTCTTCCATTGAGAAGCTCTTGGAAGAGTCTTTTACTTCACTTCCACTATCAGGCATTTGGCCAAAGCTTCATCTTACATCTACAATGTAGATCCTGTTGAGGGTTGAGTTGTTTTGTAGGTTGCAGAAGTGGAGACCACATTTGGGTCACTTCAGTACTTATTTTCAGTGGAGAAGGGTTCCTTTCCATTGGGAGGATAGTAAGGAAGGCCCTTGATCATATTTTCAGATCTTGGCATTGAGCCACTTATTTATTTGCCCCTACAACGCAGTTTCTTTCCAGATCTGCGTTATTTTGAGGGAGGAGTTGTTGGGTGGTTTTAGTACACCATTTGGAGACGAGGTTTGCTAGAGAAGGGATCAACCTTTCATCTAGGAGATCCATTGGAGGGGGCTGCACTATTTCTTATATCAGATCAGCCACACTTTCCAGATTTATATGTTGTAGTGAATCTTCAGCCCTAAGGCTTTGATTCCTATCTTGTACATGGCGTATTTCTGAAAACCCTTGTGGGGTTCTTCATTGGAGGTTGTATAGTGCCTAGATGTGTATTAGATCTATATTTCGTGGAATTATATCAGAGCATGATATTTTGTATACTCATTTGTTGTAGCAGTGCTTTTAAAATTGCGCTATAGCAGTCTTCCAACTCTTTGATATATAGTAGTAGCACCTCTTTTGAGGGTTTTTTCCATTGGAGGCTTGTTCTATCTTATTGTACATCTTATGGGCCATTTCTTATGCATATTTTGCTGTTGTTATAATGATTAGAAGGTCTCCATATTTGCCTCTTACTTTTAAATGATGTGTTACACTGTTATTCCAACATTTTGCACTATATTCCTGCTTTTCCCATTTGGGAATATTACAGTGGTATCAGAGCATAATCTTGGCACAAATTGTGCATCCTAAAAAGCCAATATGTCATCTAAAGAAGGAGATCCTCTTACTGATAGAGAGAAGAGGTATCAAATAATAATACACCAGAAGTTTGATTATAAAAATAACAAAGAAGACAAGGGTAAAACCCCTTTATCTAGAGGAGAAGATGAAGAGAAAGAGTTTCCTAAGAATATTCTCAAAGCTATGAAAGACATTACTAAAGAAATAAAGGAGATGAGAATGGATAGATACAAGGAATCCCCTAAAGGATTTCAACATGGTGAAGGCTCCGACATTTCTCATCACTGGAGTGATCAACCAGTACAGCAACACCAAGTTTCCCAATGCTCTACAATGCCTACATTCTTAGCAGTGGGAAATGAGGGGTTTCAAGAACAAGAATCCCTTGAAGAATATTTCATGGAGTATGAGTCTCAATCTCAGAGATTCAAGGACCACTTCAGTTTTCAAGAATTTTGTCAAATCAAGGACAATAGGAGACCCAAGCATCACAATAGAGGTGGAGGATTCATTTAGAATCATGATCTACACCGCACTATGGGCATATTTTTCTTACCCAACTTTGATGGGTCATCTAAATGCACTGAAAAATCATGGGTAGGGAAGCTTGACATCTACTTCCAGTTGAACAAAGTTCCAGAGATGGAGGCCATTAAGACAGCAGCGCTGCACCTTGAGGGTGACGCACATGATTGGTGGTTCCATGGCTTGTCTACATTAGGTCATGCCAATGTGACTGCATATTTAGAGTTCAAAAGGAGGTTGGTGGAGAGGTTTGATAAAAGATATCCTGAAGCACCATTCATGGGGCTTGCAAAACTCAAACACTCAGGTAATCCAAAAACTTATATTTTTGAGTTTTTGAAACTTTCTGTTATGGTTCTTGATTTATCTACAACAAGAAGGGTCTATATGTTCATTGATGGGTTATATGAACCTCTTCATGGGTTGGTTAAGTCTACCAAACCCACTACCCTTAAATATGCCATTGAAAGGGCTAGAGATCTTCAAGATGCCTTGCCAAAAGCAAAGGCAACATTTCAGCAGAAGCCCTCTTTTCCATCAAAGGGAAAATATGAGAAGACTCCTCTTTCAAAGGAGAGAAAAAATAAAAAACCTCTTGATGATGATGTCCAAAGAGATTTGAAGAGAAGGAAGCCTTGCTTCACATGCCAAGAATCATGGGCACCCAGACATAAATGTGCAGCAGGAAAGGCACGCTACATATAGGTCTTCTCAGATGATGAGGAGGAAGAAGAAGAAGAACAAGAGAGGGGTCACAACACTAGAATAGTAGGAGATGATCCACCACCACCAGGAGGTGAGGATGGGGCAATTTATCTAATTAGAGGGACTCTTGCATCATTAAGAGTGGTACCCAAATATCATGAAACTTCCACACAAGAAACAAAGTTGGATTTGTGCAGTGGAAGCAGGGACATGATAGTCCCATATATTATGCATATGAGATTGGTCCATGAGACATCACTATCTTGTGGCAAAACACCTGGGAGGCCACCTGATCCAGATTTGGTGAGACATGTCTCACATCATGATGCACCATTCATAGGTCTAGGAGGAATGGGAGCATTAGGAGGCCATGATACAACGTTGAGAGTCTTGGGTAGACTCAAGGAGGAGGGAGACATTCTCCCAACATCATCATTATCCACTCTCATTTCAGATTCTGTGTTGTGGGATGAGAAGCATGGGAAGGATAGAATCCTTCCAACATATACCTTTGGCATGGGAGATGTAAAAAATAAGGGCAGCCATATGACAAATGTTTTTTGTGATATATCATCAGCGCTGTCACTATGGAAGAGAGATCCATATTGGAAATCCCAACTATTGGTGGATTATTCCAAGGATCTTTTTACATGCATGATACATGATGACCAACTACATGAAGATGGCTATTCAGTCCAAGATGAAGTCATCTATTATCATGGTAGGATCTTCTTATCTAGATCCTCCAAGCTCAAGGAGAAGTTTCTACAAATATCTCATGAAGATTTTCTCTTCAACCATACTTATTCCATGAGAGACTACAACATTATCATGGAGAGCTACACTTGGGAAGGCTTTGAAGAGGAACTATATCAAAATTTTCAAAGATGCATGAACCATGTGGAGATGGGAGAGATACATAACTCAATGATGGAGTTATCACAACCACCTCTTTCGTCTTTTGGAATGAGAAGGGATATATCTATGGACCACTCCATTTGTATGAGCAGAAATTTTGGTGAGGAACATGCTTATGGACATAATGTTTTATTTGATGATTAATTGCATTCCTTTACCATGTATATGCAGGCTATTGCTCCAAGGAAGAGAATTCTTCCATATAAAATTCATGGCCAACTTTGAGCCATAAACATTTCTGAACATGGCCGCTCCCTTGGAGGATATAGGGAGATGTATCACTGTGGGTGCACTCCAAAGGCACCAAACATTTCTCACATTTTCAGCCATTGTGAGAAGACTTGGGAAGAAAATAAGTGGTGGGGAATCCACTTACCATATCACTATCTGATGCAATCAGGAGATTTACGACGCTGGTTCCACATGTGGGACTATGAACCACCTCCATTTTTACATATTTCTGTTTGTATGTACTTAGTTTTGATCCCATACATTGATGATGTGATAATTCTTTTTATGGGAATGATTGAAGGGAGGATGGGAGGATTGTATGTTCCCTATGGGAGAGAGATTCTCCATGTTCATTATGCTACATATTTCAGGGAGAACATTGGGAAAACCATGTTTTTTTCATTGGACCTATTGCTTCCTTGTGGGATGGATCATTTGCATCTCATGAGAACTTTGGAGGAGCATTTCATGGAGGGATGGATTGGGATACACTTAGCTTATGAGGGAAGCTTATCACATGATGGTGTCACCAATGATGGAGGAGATGAGTTGCAACACTCACCTTGTCAGTTTCTTGAGGACAAGCAACATTTGGGAAGGGAGGACTGTAATATTCCCAATTAGCCATGAGCTAGTTGGAATATTAAATTTTGCTTTTGATTTCTGTTTTATGAATAAGAGGACAATGGAGGTCCATAAGTCTCCTTAATAATGAATAAATCAATGCCAATGTAAAAGGAAAACATCTTGGAGCTTAATTAAGCACCCTTAGGTGTGGAAAGGGGCTGGAACATCTTGACTGAGTCAACTTTGACCAAATCAACAACGCTGCCATGGAGGAGTGAAAATCAATGAGGGACAATGTAGTTTTAGATGGAGACACCTTGCATGGAAGTAAGGTCATAAAGAATGGGGCTTAGGGTTTGGAAGCTCATATGTTATAAAAGGAAGAGGATGGCAGCCATATTGATGATGTATTGGTATATGATATTTCTGAATATATGGTATTTTTAGACATATAGCTTTCATTGGCTATTTAGCTAATATTACAAGTGTTATTTAGCACTGGGTGTTCCTGATCGGGAATCCCAACTCTTCCATTGAGAAGCTCTTGGAAGAGTCTTGTACTTCACTTCCACTATCAGGCATTTGGCCAAAGCTTCATCTTACATCTACAATGTAGATCCTATTGAGGGTTGAGTTGTTTTGTAGGTTGCAGAAGTGGAGACCACATTTGGGTCACTTCAGTACTTATTTTCAGTGGAGAAGGGTTCCTTTCCATTGGGAGGACAGTAAGGAAGGACCTTGAGCATATTTTTAGATCTTGGCATCAAGCCACTTATTTATTTTCCCCTATAGGGAAGTTTCTTTCCATATCTACGTTATTTTGAGGGAGGAGTTGCTGGGTGGTTTCAGTACACCATTTGGAGAGGAGGTTTGCTAGAGAAGGGATCAGCCTTTCATCTAGGAGATCCATTGGAGGGGCTTACACTATTTCTTATATCATATCAGTCACACTATCTAGATTTATATGTTGCAGTGAATCTTCTGCCCTAGGGCTTGATTCCTATCTTGTACATGGTGTATTTCTGAAACCCCTTGTGGGGTTCTTCATTGGAGGTTGTATAGTGCCTAGATCTGTATTAGATCTATCTTTTGTGGCATATATCAGCCCATGATATTTTGTATACTCATTTGTTGTAGCAGTGCTTTTAAAATTGCGTTGTAGTAGTCTTCTAGCTCTTTGATATATAGTAGCAGCACCTCTTTTGAGGGTTTTGTCCATTGGAGGCTTGTTCTATCTTATTGTACATCTTATGGTCCATTTCTTATGCATATTTTGCTGCTGTTATAATGATTAGGTCTCCATATTGACCTCTTGCTTTTAAATGATGTTTTACACTACTATTCCAACATTTTGCACTATATTCCTGCTTTTCCCATTTGGGAATATTACATTATCACTCGGAAGAACCTTATCTTTGAATAACCTATAGTTGGTGATCATGGAAAAATATATTAATAAATGTACATTAATGCCGATATAATTATTAACATTCATAAAATTTACCATTTCTATTGTTCATTGTGTACTAATTATATTTCTCAAATTTATATAAGGGAGGACTTTATGGTAACTTACCTCAAAATTTCCAAGAAAAATGCATTCGGCAAGCCAAAATTTGCTTTCAAGTTGTACAGTAACATCGTTGTCACCAACTGGGTAGACTTTGACTGACTGCCAAGTCCAAAGAGAGGGGTGGTGGAAGCAAATTTAAGGCTTTCAAAAAAGGTGTCAACGATATGAGCATCATCCCCTAGCTGATCATCGTTTTGGAATGCATCTAACAACATTGTCTCCATGTCAGACGTATCCCTTAAGTAATCATCCATACCAACCTCTATTTGATTGCCTCCATTTCCAGCTTGTGAAGAACTACTATTGTTGTAGTCATTCCTAATTAGTGAATCTGGACGTAGCGGGAATTGAATCAGTGGTTGATTCAACCATTCTTGGTATCGTTCCTCTCTGATTTTTTCTCTTAATTCAGTCTTCTCTCGATTTGATGTTGTCATGGGGTGCAATGGAAGATGGTAGGTAGGTCGCTCATCATCACTAGAATCCTAATAATTAAAAAAAAAATTGAACATGATTAGTACAAAATATATGATATCAATTAGTAACCACGTTGACAATATTGCATGATTAATTGGTTTGACATTGAAATAATTACATTAATCAATATACCTAACAATTATAATTATTACCATCATTGTCCCGGGATTGTGGCTAGAAGATGCAATATTATTACAATTGGCAGGGTGAAGCAGTTGTCCATTTACATGTACCAAATGCGCCTTGTGGTATGCTGCTCCCGATAAGAGCTTCCGACGTTTTGGAGCTGTGTGAATATTTTGTGCAACTGAACTCGATTCTGAATCTACATGAACCTGCAAATTTGTATACATTATAAATTTAATTAAGCTGTGCATGATTGACATGGATAAAAAACATAAATTCAATTAGATAATGAAAATATAAATAAAATCTGAAGTAAATATTACATTTCAAGATGGATAGGGAGAACTCTGTGATGGACTTTGAGAAATATTATGGAACGAGTTGGATTTTGAAGAATTTTCCAATCGATATAATTATGATATTTTCTTCCTGCATTTGAGCAAAATCAATAATAAATTTTGGTGCACACACCTAAAAGTAATTTTGGTGCCTTAAAAATGGACTTCTTGTTATCGATGCTAATGTACAGATCACCGCACCTGTGCGTTTTCGTTACTGCGCAGCGGTGCCGTGTTATAAACGGACGCACCAGTGCGATGCTATTAAGTGACGCACCAGTGACGAATAACCGCAAATAAAAAAAGCACAACTCTATTTTCTTTATGTGAAAAAAAACGGTAAATTGAAAAATGGGCAGCAAAATATTTTCGAAAATCTAATTTCATAAAACAATTACTTAAATACTAAACACTTTTCATTATTTCACTATTTTTGCAAAAAAGTTTAGCCAGAGATTTGCAGGAGACATACCTGGAGAAACAAAGCATGAGAGCACTATGGAGTAGCGAAATACGTTCGAACAGAAGTATTCAGACAATCAGAATTCCAAACCTCTGGTGATTCAAACCCTGTAGCATAGAATTTCAAACGATCTCGTGATTAAAGTTTATTGTTTTTTTTTTAACTTTTTTCTGCAGGTTTTTTTACGCAGTAAGAAAAAAATTTCAATTTATTTTTCATTTTCAGAATTTAAAAAAAAAAAAATCCACTTTTACCCTAAACCCTACATTCTTTTTGTTTCTACCCTTTCTTTTCCCTATTTCTATGATTTTAGAATTAGGGCTTTTCATTTTAGATTTATAGGGTTTGTATTGCTATATATAGGCCTAAGACATCCAACCCATGGGATGACTTGCATAGTCGGATCCCAATCCATGTCGGCCCTTGCGTGAATTTAAAAAAAACATATTTTTTTTTATCGGTGCGTCCGACGTAACCTAGCGCACCAACGTGCTGGATTATCCCAGCACACTGCGGAAGTATTCCGCGATAAAAAATGTAAAAACATTTTTTTTTTAATTAGTGCGCCATATGTAAAATAGGGCACTGGTGCGTTATTTCATTATGGCACACCGCGCTCGTGCTGTTTCGCAAAAAAAAAAAATTGTGTTAATCGGTGCACCATGAAAAATATAACGCACCGCACCGGGTCTCCTAGTTGACAGAGAGCACCGTATGGTGGTCCCTTTTTTGTGCGGGGTGTTTATGCTACAAAAACTAACACTGGACGATTTTTATTATTTTGTATGTGTAAATCGGTGCGGTGGTTAACATGTAACGCACCGGTGCTCCTTATTGACACAAAGCACTGTACGGTGTGTTATACTATTTTGGCAGTGCGTTTATAAGACCACTACGTATCGACGTCGGTGCGTACACCATGAATGACGCACCTGTTTCTTGAGATTTTTTTTTTACCTGAAAAGTTGACAATTTATTTATAAAATATATTAATGAATGATATGGTACAGGTTTCATATTGATAAAGAAATGGCTGGAAAGAGATCAAGTAACAAAAATACTGATAACACGTCAAGAAAAGCAAAAAAGGCAAGTTCTTTGTAAATTCTTTACAAAAAATATTATTTTTGAACTATATGTAAGTTTAAGTAATATGTATTGTTTAATGTGTATCATGCATAGCCATAAAATGACGAAGCTTGATAAGATTATTTCTGATCTAGGACCAGAAGAGCGTAAAATCTCAATGGAAAAATTGCAAAAGGATGAATCAGGTGAATTAAAAAATACTATCGATCAAATATGAGTTTCTTTTTTTAATTTTCATTAATAATATACTTAAAAATTTTAGATAACATGTGTCAAACAATATATTAATTCACATTTGTTTAATGTTCCACAAGGACCAACAACTCAGAAAAGGAATGTTGTTCTAAGAAGAAAAAAAAATAGAACATGCATATGAAAATGAATTGCTCCTTAGCTCCTCTGGAGTGGTGCTGGAGGTTAACGAAAGGGGGAAAAACTTTTACAAAAGTTTGAGGGATCTATTGGAACGAATGTATAGATGTTCAAAAATCAATCCAATGATTCCAAGAACCAAATTTTATCTAAACTACATGAAGAGTTTCCAGAGAATTGGTCAATGAGACATGTCAGACTTTTAATAGCAAAAACATACAACAACAAAAAAGAAGGAATGAAAAAAATAATATTCCTTTAAATGTTTGTCTAGAATTATTTATAAATATCACTTTTATTATATTTACTGTTCATATATCAATATAAAAATTAAATAGTTTATTGTCATGTTACATTTTCAGGAAGATTGTGAAAATCTCAAAAGATGAACGATTTGATATCATAAATATGCCAGTTGGAATGTCTAAAAAGGTGTACAAGAAGATGGTCAAAGAAATGGACAAAATTGCATCGCAGGAGGAGCCATATCAACAACAAAGTGCTTCAAATGTAATGTGTAATCATTGAATTTTTCGATCATTAGGTAAAATAAATAAACAATTTAGCATTAAATATTAATTTTCAAGTAATTTCTTATAGAAAAGAAAAGAAAATGGAACCCATTCAACACATAAAACAAGACGACAAGGAAGAAAAGGGTTGATATCTAAGCTTGTGAGTAATTGTTACTTCCTTATAACAACTTAACTAGATTTCATTTTTGTATTTTTTAAGTTGTTTTACAAAAATCATCATTGAATGTCTTCAAGCAGGTGCTAACATACAAAGAAGAACCATCAGACGAATTGATTGACATTGGGTTAAATATGGGTTGTGAGTATATGTTGGCATATCATAAATTAATTGTGAAATTTGTAAGCATCTATCGATCTTGTTTTACTTAGCTCCGTCTATAATTAATAGAACAAAAAAATATTTTATATTAAATATATGATTTGTTATGGGGTATAAAACTTGCAGGAAACAAAGTATGGAACTGTGCTAACATATGAAATCTTGAAAGATGGCATACTACATGGTTTTAAAAGAATGTGTATAGTTCATGAGTCAATTGTTGCTATGGTACGCCATTTCTTTTCGATTTACATTGATGTATATTATTTAATATTGCAATTTTCATTATTCTCACCAATGTATATACACTCATTACATTTTATTTTTATGTTTGTAGATGGAAGGTGAAGAAGAAGAAAACAATCAACACCGTGAACAAAAAATTCCTGAAAATAACCCAAGTCATGGAAGTAGCTCTAGCAATGACAACAATTCAAGCGAAGAATGATGATCACTGTGTTTGGATATCACAGCAAGGTGTTGTATTTTTTGAAATAATTGTCTGTGAAATTAGACATTTTGTTTAATGTAATGGACATAGTGTCTCAATTGAAAGACAAAGGGATACCAATAACTGTCCCATTTTGTATGACAAAGACTGTCATATATATATATATATATATATATGTTCTAATTTATTCTATTGTGTTCTCCATTATCACTGTGAAATATAACACCACTGATTAAATTCATGGATGGTTAAATATTATAATGAAGAGATGTGAAATTTGATGATATGATATAACAAATTAATCCAAACATCATATTCAAATGCACTAATAAAAATTTAATTCATATGAATACTGTTGTAAGATATGTATCGTCTTTTGATGAATAATGAATTTTAAAAAAATCACAATAATTATGATATGATATAACAAATTAATCCAAACATCACATTCAAATGCATTAATAAAAATTTAATTAATATGAATATTGTTATAAGATGTGTCGAATTTTGATGAATAATGAATTTAAAAAAATCACAATAATTTCAGTGTCACAGGTCGATGTTTCTAAAAAATACAAAATGAACACTGGTGCATGTTAGTTACTATACACTAGTGCGTTTGTATGATACAACGCACTGGTGCGTTTATACAACCTATAGGCACCACACAATACCAATACCAATTATAAATCTCGGTGCATTTGTGTGATATTGCGCACTGGTGTGTTTATGTGTGTCTACACACCGAGGCATTTGTACGACCTATGGGCACTGCACAAATACCAATACAAATTAGAACAAATGGTGCGTTTGTTTGACACTGCGGACCGGTTTGTTTCTATAACTGGACGTACCGGTGCGTTGAGATGACCTATGGGCACCGCACAAATCCCAAGCCCAATTAGAATGGCCTCGTGCGTTGTATCACCAAGACTGTGCCCCGGTGTGTTTTTATACCTTGACGGCCCGGTGCATGCACCTTTGACTGCCCCGGGCCACCTTCTAGAAGACATGCACCGGTGCGTTGACACCTTAGTAGCACACAAAAAACATCCGTAATAACCTCCGACCGCCCAGTTGTTTTTAGTTGTGTTGAAATTCCATTAAAAGCTCCGCCAAAACTTTCGTAACCGCAAATGGATGTTGTAGCAAATGTGTTTTTGACAATTTTGGCCAATTTTATAACACTAAAAACCTCGTGTGTTTCTAAATTCCGCCCTAGGAAGTGGAATAGGTTCATGGATGATACTTGTGTCATCTGGCCCCATGGTCAAAGAAATTATATCTATTCCTTGGGCACCTGAACTCGCTTTTTGATTCCATCAAGTTCACGATGGAAGTTGAGGTTGATGGTTGCCTCCCTTTCCTTGATATATTGCTCTCGAGGAATGTGGATGGTTCCATCTCTCACCGGGTTTTTCGCAAGAAGAATCACACGGAACAATATCTTCATGCTGGTTCCCTTCATTTTCCTGCTCAGAAATTTGGGGTCCTATGTACTCTTGTGACTCGTGCTCTTAGAATCTCTGACGACAACTCCTTGGAATCGGAGAAATCCCATCTTCTTGACGTTTTTGAAAAGAATGTTTACAGTAGATCTCAAGGTCTTAAAGCTTTTTAAAAGGCATATAAAGGATTGAGTGGTAAATATACTCGAGTGGATCCTATTTCCAAGGTCCATCTCCCTTTTATCCAGGGGACAACGGATAAAATTACCCATTTCCTTAAAAGAAATAATATCTCTACTTCTTTCAAACCTCTCTACACTATTAGAAATTCTCTTGGGTCTGTCAAAGACCCTATCGACCCAAAGGACATGAAAGGGGTTTACATGATTCATTGTTCTTGTGGAACTCCCTATATAGGAGAAATAGGTCGATCCATTAGGCAGAGAATCCGAGAGCATGCGACAGATATTAGACATAATCAGTCCTGTACCTCAGCTCTTGTTGAACATGTGGAAAATTCCTACCACCATGTTTGTATTGAAGAATCTAAAGTCGTTGCTAGGGTAGATCAATTTCACCATAGGACACTGAGAGAGGCGATCGAAATTGAGCGACATGCTAAAAATCTCAACCGTGATGATGGTTGGAAATTAAGTAAGAGTTGGACCCCGGTTCTCGCCAAGTATTTTTTCTTATGTTTGATTCTATTTTTATTAATTTATTGATTTATTTTTATTCTTCTGATATTTCTAATTAATTAATTATTTTATTTTATTTATTTATATATTAATTTTTTCCCTCTCTAGTTCTTTCCTAGGTCTCTTTATTTAGTTTTTAATTTATTTTAATTTTTAGTTATATATTATTTAATTAATTTATTAATTTATTTTTATCTAATTAATTAATTAATTCTTTAATTTAATTTAATTTTATTGATTAAATTAAGTTACCCCCTATTGCCTATTATATTGTTAATAAATATTTAATTTATTTATTTTAGTTTACTTTATTTTAATTAATTAATTAATTAATTTATTAATTTATATTGTCTGGTTATATACTATTTAATTGATTTATTTTTATTTTTGTTTTAAAAAATTTACCACTCCCCTTTTATCTATTACATAATTATTTATAAACCCCCCTTTTAATATTTAATTTAATTAAACAAGATTTTATTTAAACAATTAATTTATTTTTAACTTAGTAACTTTCTAACGGCTAGTTCTTAACAGCTAGTTCTCAATGGCTATTTCCGGGCAATGATGCATCTCCACTATTTACTCATCGAGATCAATTAGTCTCTCCACCTTGTCCTGAGGATGAACCACATTAGTTGGTTTGAAACATCGACCTAATCCTAATGATGTGATTAATCTAAAAGTTCTTTTATCTATACTAAAAACCTCCTTTATAACCTCCTCTAGAGGGTATTTTCCTTGTAGTGATTGTGAATGCTATGACTTTAAGTTCCAATCGCAAGATAGTTTTGATGTCTATATGACCATCCTTCAACTCTGCATCATTGCTACAATACTGAGCTTTGTAGCAGGTACTGGGAAGACCTCCCTGTCTGGTCCCAAATAAGGAGATGTTTCTCCCTCTTCGAGACAATCCAGTAAGGAAATATATGTCTGCTAGCTCAATATTGGGCCGGTGGTCACCAATTATGAAACATTGGTCTTGAACGTCCCACACATTCACAAGCCAAGTCATTAACTCCACTTGTGCCTTCATTCCTTGAATAGCCTAGAATTTGTACAAACAACAGTTTTTCAATGCAAGCATGGTTGCATTGTCATCCATGGCTTCATTATCTATAAGCTCGTGTTCTCGTTCTCTCCATTCCAACATGGTTAAATGGCATAAAAATCAATAAATTAAGAAGTTAAAACCAGTTGGAAGAAAACTTGAACCATTTTTGTAAAGAAATTTTACTTTTCAAAATGTTCATGGTGCATGCGTAGGTCCTGTGTGCAGACAGTGCAATCGTCCGCACGCGCTCCATGCAGAACCCACGGTAGCCCGATGATTTTTCTTTTAAAAAATCGTCGGGGTGCGCGGTTATCACATGGATCGCCTGTGCACCCCCGAGGGCATATTTTGAAGCATGAATTTCTCCAAAAAAAATGAAATAAAAGCTCAAAATAAAAAATGAAACGGATGAAAACATGGCTAAGGATGATGTGGATTACCTAGTTCTAACGGTTTGTGAACTGAACGGTCGATTCTCCTGATATCTACTCCGGAAGTTTTTTGGCTAAAAGCTCTTTATGCACTATTATGAAAACAAAAGGTGAAAATGACTTATTCCAACTCCTTTTTATAGTTTTTAATGAATAAAATATTATTATTTTATTTATTTTTCACTTTTAAAAGGTCATTTTTAAAATATTTTTACTTTTTGGAAGCATATATTTGTAATATTTTGAGTTTTTGTGTAGGATACAGGGTCTTTGGTGAAAAGAATTATTTTGACATTGAGTATACTTTCATCACTTTTTTGGGCTCTATAAAAATACGAAAAAGCAAAATCCTTGAGTCCTCTTTTAAGCCCTTTTTAGACTCTTGAAATATGAAAAGGTCGCCGAGTACTTGACTATTCGAAGTCATTAAAGTAAATGAACATTCGTCCTTTCAGTATAAGTTTACCCCTTTTCCGGACTGAACTGGACTAATTACGAAACAGGTATACATTGAATAATCATGGTCAATAGAGTTCTCTCCTGCATTATTTTATCCTTTTGACTAAATTTATGAAAAAGAACAACCATGGAGTTTACTTATGCTTTTCTTCTGACTCCCTAAAACCAAAAAACGTCGAGTTTCTCCTATACTGGACTTGTTAAAATTTAATAGTAAAGTACTTGTCGATTACAATGGGACCGAACCACTCCTTCTTAGGGTTCGATTTTAATACTAATATAAACTCATCCGAAGGATGATCTTACACAAACAAGAAAATGTTATCCTTCTCAAGCTTGACAAAAATAAAGAGGTACTTTTCCAGTAATTGTGGGGGAAAAAGAGAGAAAAAGAATCCAGTTGTCATCTTTGTTTAGAAAGCAGCATGCCACTCTTGAACACGACACTTTGTCACACTTGTACCTGGGTTGGGAAATAATTGTCTAGCAGTTAATCGAACACATTGAAAGTCTTCAACCGGTTTCTGGGTATTAGCTTTAGGTCGAATGCTACCAAGCCATCTACAGTGTCGTTATGTGTTCAAGGGAGAGTTAAAATAAACCATTCATTGCAAACATTTGTCTCCATTCACATTGACCATCCCTGAGTCAGTCCTTGCAAAATATTTCTTCAAAGATTGATCTAATGGTTTCGTGTCGTGGGCTTTCTTGCGACGGATCACTTTCTATCAACATCATCTCATCATCTAGAAAGTTGATCTAGAATCCTATCAATACCTTGGGATTTGCATGCCCTAATGGTAGGTTTCTCGCATTCAATGACAGGTTGCATCATTGACCTTCGATCAAACGAATCTATGAGTGTTCGACTAAAAATCATTCATTCACACTTCATAGATTTTACTGCAGTAATTTGAGAGCCATTGTCATTATTGGTGGTTTCCCTCACACTTGTTAATAGTTCACGTCATTGACTAGTAATCAAGTGGTTTCTACCATGTTCGACTTCGACACAATCAATCACATGGATAGATTCGTACTAGTTTGGGAAGCGGAAATCAAGACCCTCGATCTAGTTTCTACCATCCAGGTTGCGAGGAGTTTTATTATTCATGATACAATAGACTACTTATGACAGATGGTTGCGCCCATACTGTGTCTACTTTTGATGTGATATTGAAACCATATATACCAGAAAATTTAGTTAGTTTTGATCTGAGTATGGGAATGCATACCTCAGTGATGATATATATATATATATATATATATATATATATATATATATATATATATATATGTTTGCATTGAATTTTTTTACAGGTTTTCGACCGGTGTCTCCAATCCAATCCTCGAAATGATAAAGCACTTCACTCTTCAGAATAACCTCAGACTTCGCACTTTAGGGGGCAATATGTTACACATCATTTTGTCACCATGACATTTGACTGCTCATATGGGTCTATCACCACCTATATCATGTTCCCTTAGAGGTCAAAAAACACTAATATTCCTGAATCAAGTCTTGGAATTGGAGAAAAGCTCTGTAAAACCCTTAAAAGTCTACCTGCACGGTTTTTCTAGCCTTTCCCTGTGTGTGAACTACTGTTCTGTCCATAAATTGCGGCAATTCCCGCACTTTTTTCCACTATTACCTGTGCACCCCGTGAAAAGAAAACAAAATAAAAAGTAAATTCTAGAAGCCTAGCTGGTCGAATATTCTCCCAACTGTAAGCTTCTAGAGTCGCGATTAGTTCGAGCTTTATCCCTCCACTCATGGAGCTTATCCCTTGGTCCATGGAGCTCAAATCCCTTCATGAGAGGAATCCATCCCCCTCTTCATGAAACTAAAACTACCTCCATTTCCCTCTAAATTGAGCTCAAGTTTCAGGGTGAAGGCTAGATTGTGAATCATAGAAAATGACTTACAGAGTTTCTAAGCTAAAGAGAGTTCAAAAGAGTGCATACTTTCCACACTAGTGAGTTGTTATAAGCACGAGAATGATCACACCCTTGTGTCTATAACTCCATGTTGGTATTAAGAGAGGAAGGCTTATCAGAATGAAGGAGAAACGATTTTTCAGGGCCCTGGGAGAAATCTGTACGACATCAAGGCATCATGTTGTAAGATTACTCTTTTTATTCAAGATAATACATATGGATCTCTTTTTATCATTGCCTTGTTTCTATGCTTATTGGAATAATGTCAATACTTAGAATCCTTGATCACTAAGTTGGATTAGAATCTTCTGATTATTATATGTTGTAGATGCTTTGATCCTTTGTCTTGTATTTGATTGCAGGTTCTACTTATTGGAGAAACAACTTTGGAGCGACAGAATAAAAGGCTACATCAAACGTTTGGATTTCAAGGTAGGGGAATTTCCTCTCTAATTTATTATTATAATCTTGGAATGCAATTAATCTAGAGGAAAAGGTTTTCAAATGGATATTTGTTTCTAGTTACTCGTTGAGTACTAGGGAGATTGCTCTTATCCACAAGAGGGATTAATCCACATAACAAGCGACACGTTGAGATACGACTACACCTTGTCTAAATATTTTGGGACCTTCACTAAGGATTTGTGCAACACTACATATGCATCTAGCGATGATATGGGATCGACCACCTCCATGACATCCTCTTCCATAATTGTTTCAAGCAGTTCATCCATTGGTCGCTTCTAGTGGTCTGCAACGGTCGACTGAGGCTTTGGAGTCTTTTGGCGTGGTGACTTTTGGGACCTCGAGGACTGCCCCTTATTAGATTTTTGTGGTGAGACTGGCACAGGGGTCTCAATGGCCTGTGCAGGGGTCTCCTCGCCCAGCGTTGCAGAAGGTGTGGGCTCAGTGGCAGTCATACTTGGCAAAATGAGATGACCTAACCCTCGACAACGCATCTCCTCCTCAAAGATCTGATCAAGTCCATACCTAAGCTTCATAAAACACACGGAGAGTAGAGAAAACAAATCACGTGGAAATAAAAGAGAATTAACGTGACCCTTCCGATCATATTTATAACATAGGTGTGTCTTAAACAATCTTCTACTCATTAATGTAGCCCCATAAATGCAAAACAACTCCAAATCTGGCGTAATCCCCTCATTAAATGAAGTTTACCCGCTCCTCAAAACTGTAAGAACATTGTTTTCCAGATTTACTATTCCAATGGCTATATTATGGCACCTTTGCGACTAATTCAACCTTCTAGCGCCGCTGCTATGCGATAGGCGCACTTGCATGTGCATCCGTCGTTCTCGTTGCGCAAAATCGTACTTCCAGCCATATAGTCATTTGGTGTGCGCAGGGAGAGGGTCATCCATGTATGGTTTCAATCGACTTCCATTTATATACCCAGGAATGTCATCTTCGCTTAATGTGGCCAGGCGTACCACACCTCCCTCTGTGATTTCCTTGACAATATACAATCTGATCCAATGCATTCTGAACTTCCCTAAGTGGCGCACAAACTTGTTATCATATAACAAAACCATATCCTCTTCTTTAAAGACATTTTTTCCATTGTGCCTGTCATGCCAAGTCTTTTTGCGCACTTTTTTCACTTGGTGATGGAACCCTACAATGAATCGGTCCTCTTCCAACGCGACCAACAATGACAATTGTTCTTCCATAATATCCTGCCCAACCATATTAGTGATCGTTGAAATGCACAAACTTGGGACAATATAATCCATAGGCATAACAACTTCCTGCCAATACAACATTCTGAAAGGTGTCTTCCCTATAAACTTCTTACATGTGGTTTTGTATGCCCACAGAACCGCAGGTATGCACACTTCCCAATCATTCCAGTTAGCACTGCAAATCTTAGTGAGAAAAGTCTCCAATAACTTATTAAACACTTCCACTGAACCATTTTCATGTGGATGATATGGAGTACTCTTCTTATGATGAATCTATAATTATTTAGTCAGAGCTTGAATAGTTTCATTCACAAAGTGTGTACCTTGATCACTCATCAAAATATTAGCGCACCCAAACTGAGTCAAGATGTTATAAAAAATGAAGTGCCCAGTTGTTTCTGCAGTAAAATCCTCCACAGGCTTAGCCTCAACCCATCTGGTCACATATTCTATCGCAGTGATTATGTAGCGTGCATCTGTGTTCTTTCCTGGGGGGTTGATGGGTCTGAAAAAATCAATGGCTCATTTGTCAAAAGCTTTCAAAGTCACTTGTGGGTGGAGGGGCATTTCGTCTATGCGTAAAGGTCTCCCCATCCTTTGACATACATCACAAGCACGCCAATACTCATGTGTGTCATTGTGCGCAGTGGGCGACCACAACCCAGCCCGTAAAAACTTCTGCGCAGTTGCTTTCCCTACATAGTGACATCCTGCAGCTCCTCCATGAGCCTTGGCTAATATATCACGTCTTTTGAATTCCAACACATACCTTCTTAGGAATTCATATGAGCCCATTTTGTACATATAGCCAAAAATCAAAGTAAAATCAGCTACGTGTGTGATTAGCTCTTTATCCATTTCAGCGTATATTCCATGGGCGCACTTCCAGTGGTTAAAAAATGAATAATATCTGCAAAATGATCATTGAAAATTTTAATGGAAAATATTTGCGTGTCTGGTAAGCCATTTTACAAGCTAGTTGGCTCTTCTCCACTTTCAATGTGTGACAAATGGTCTGGCCCAAGATTCAGTCTCCCAGGTTTCACAATTACTTCAAATTCATATTCCTGAAATAACATCAACCATTTGTGGATATTCCCCCCCAACACAGGCTTGTTGACCAGGTACTTCAAAGCAGAGTGGTCAATAAACATTTTTAAATGGCCTCCCAACAGATAGTGCCGGAACTTCAGTAGTGCATAGACTATAGGTAATCCTCCCTCTCTATGGTCGAGAAGTTACACTTCGCACTTCACAATTTCCTACTTGCAAATGCAATAGGGTGGTCAATCTCCCCGGATCTTGGTTGTGCTAAGACAACTCCCAATGCGATGCAAGAGGCAGCAACATGTACATGGAATTCCTTTGTCCAGTCTGGAAATACCAATATGGGCGCAGTGACCATATTCTCCTTAAGCAATTCAAATCTCTTCTGGCAGTCTACGTCCCAGCAAAATTAGGCATCCTTCTTCAACAAATTCTCCATGGGCGCAGTGATTAGCACGTAGCCCTGAATAAACTTCCAGTAATACCCTGTATGCCCCAAAAATGAGCGCAGTTGTTTTACATTTGCGGGAACTTCTAGGTTAACAATAACAATGATCTTTGCTGGATCCACCATCAATCCTTGCTGACAAACAATATGACCTAGCAAGATCTCGAATGGGATGAAAAATATGCACTTTTTCAGATTGAGCGAGATATGATACTTATGGCAAGTATCCACTATCAGGCATAGGCTTGACACATGCTTCTTCAATAATCCAAATACAGTCCAGTCATCAAAGTATACTTCTAAGAACTTATGGATGTATTCTTTGAACGCAACTACTACTACGCGCGAGAAGATAGTCGGCGCATTATTTAGACCGAATGGCATGACTGTTTACTAAAAGGATCCCCATTTTGTCTCAAAGGTTGTCTTTCTTTTTTCTTCTGACACGATTCTTATATGGGAGTATCCTGAGAAACCATCCGTGAATGAGTAGGCCTCCTACCCTCCCACATTGTCTAGTATTTCATCAGAAAATGGGGTCGGGAATGGGTCATGTATGCAAGCATCATTCAATTTGCGCATATCCACACAAATCCATATTTCTCCCTTGGTTTTCTTGTCATGCACCACCATAGGGCTTACCCAATCTGATTATTCCAATGGTTCTATGATCCCTATAGCAACCGTTTTCTCCAATTCCTCTTTGACCTTCTGCTTGTATTTGGAATTCAACCTAGACGGGCTCTGCTTCACAAGTCGCGCATTTGGTTTCAAGGTGATCTTCATTACCCCGATATCTCCTATTATCCCCTTTAGTTCAGAAAATTTCGTAGGAAACAGCTCCTGAAATTCAGTCAATACCTCAGAAACCTTACCCACTGTATCATCATCCCAGTATTCCCCTATCTTTGCTAATTTCGGTTGTTCCTCTCAGTGAATATTGACTTGCCGAACCTTCAAAGGCTTAGTTACATCTAGTGACTCAATTGTAGGCCCAACAATTGTGCGTTGTCCTTTAGACTTAGGGATTGTAATGTTCCTTGGGTATTCCTCATTATCTTTTTTGGAGCGGGGTCCCCTGGGGTGTACTTTTTTGGGTTAATTTTGTATAAGTTTTTCTATACGCGCTGCACGCAAATAGTCGAAGGGGCTTTGGGGCAGGTCAAAGTACCTTAATCATTGTAATGGGTTTAAAGGGAAAAACCATGGTTTGAGACCATGGTATGTGCACACCTATGATAATATAAATATGTAAGGGTCGAGTCGAGTAAAGATATTAAAACACATGACATGATGTATATATGTTTTAATTAATGTTTTGATCTAAGTCTGGGTTGTGTGGGTAGAAAGGCTCCTGTTGGTTGTGTGAGCGGAGACCTAAGTCTTGAGCTGTGTGTGGACTCTGTTGTTGTGTGCACAGAAGATAGATTGTACTGAATTGAAAGATCTATTAATAAGGAAGGCATTTTTGGCGAACCTGGATTCTTATGTTGTCTTGATTATCTGTTATTTGTTGTCGATATGTTTTGTTATTGCATATTTACTTTTGCTATTGGTTAACTTAATTTAAGCCCAAATTGGTCAATGTTAAATGAGTATATCCGAATTAAGTATAATGTGCGCAAAATATATTAGAGTATTATGTGATAATCTGCGGAAGGATTAGATCTGTTGACTATGCATGCATGAATCTATTATATCATCTACAATAAGCAGTATGGGGGGTGCTAGAACCAAGTTTATGCACCCTGAGGAAGCTTTTAATGTGGTGACCCTAATCGGATAGGACTTTGGTCTGTGCAAGTAGATCACTGCCGAAAGGCCTAATAGTTGGAGGGTTTTGTTGGTTGCGCATTAAATCTGAACCTGGGTCATGACCCCTCAAGCCAAAAAATGGTTTCGTTGCCGGGACCAGGATCATTTTGAGGGAGATTTGATGTTGTGGCATCCGATGCAGAACGAACTATAAGATTGGCTCGATAAGAAGATACTTGAATTTGCGTCCAAGTGTTGGCCCTCATTTTTTATCTAATTTTTCTTAATTAAATACACCTTTTTTCCATTATATCCATCCATATACCATCTATATACACCTATTTTGACCAATTTATGCATATCCAAGTATATAAATTATGTTTTGCAATTTTTAGATGTTTTTACAAAAATTGAATTTTAAATGCATTTTTGGACAGGACTAAAAATTCCCATAATGGCTTCATTGATGTCATACTTGCAGGACACCTGGGAACAACTTGGGCACATTTATATAAATATTGGAAACTAAGAATGGACGTGCACCTATTGGTTCGGTCAAATCGAGCTAAGACAGGCCCGATCAAAGCTGGTCAAACAATACCTGTTATTCTGGAAATCCCTAGGAAATAGGTCAAATTTAGCATTTTATGGGATTTTCCAGATTTTGAGAGATTAGATGGATGAGATCGACCAGAATATTGGGATAAGAATAGAAATAACTGTTAGAGACATTTTAGTTAAGTTTGATTCATATTTCTCTATTTAAGCCAAGAACATTGAAGGCATGGGTATGTAGAATTTGTATGATTTCACTTTGATAATTCTGAACTTTAGGAGCTAATTGAAGAACTAGTTCTATCTTATAAACTATTGTTCTATATGCTGAATTCTTGATTGAGTTTCAGTAGCTGAGAAGTACTTTCAGTGTGCAAGGCAAGGGTGGAGGGCCCCCACACCGAGCTAAGTGCACTCTCTGGTTAATCTAATTGCAATTTTATGAACTAGTTGTGTTTCTTGTTTAAATCAGTTAATTAGATGTATAATGATATGTTCTGATTGCTGGTGAATCCTAATCTTCATATGAAGGGTCAACTCAGTGTTTAAGTTAAACTCTCCTTCTATCTGATTAGAGACTAGAATCTAGAATTCATCTTTCTTGATTTTAAGTGATTTTTTGAATTTCCAGTTTTCTAACAATGGCATTAATGATGAATGAATTTATAAAGAAGGAAAATAATTACTTCCTTAGTTAGGATCCTCTTATATTATTCTTTTATGCATCTTAATCTGTTGTTCATTAGTGATTTCTGATTTATGTTCATGAAGTGATATTGTAGAGAAGGTCAACATGGTTATCCTAAGTTAGGAGCTTCTTCTTCTTCTTATTACATATTGAATTAGAAATTATTTAGTTAATTTTTATATTTGTAATATGCATTTCCTTTAGTATAAATAATTTGTCTTCTACAAAATTGACTACATTTGAAATCCATATATTTTGGACATGCTTCTAAGTTCTACAAACCTAGATTGATAATAAAATACTTGTGTTAGTTTACCCAGTAAATTGACCCAACATTTTTGGCGTCGTTGCTGGGGAAACATAACATCAACATAGTCAATTAGGAGATAAAAACAAAATCTAAAAAAATTATAAAATAAAAACCAACAAAAATTAGTTTTTTCTTTCAAGTTATGTTTCTTTATGCCTAGAGATAGAGATCAGAAGGGTAGATTCATTAAACAACACCCCCAACAATTCAACCATCCACCAGACTAAAAACACCAGTTACTATAAATCCTAGTCTAGATGAGTTAGAAGAAAAACAAAAAACAGGACAAAGATTAACTCTAATTGAAAGACAAATATTGTTGGCCTTGGAGGAAAAAAGAAAGCAATCACCAAAAGAAACTCGTTTCATAGGAAGACAGAAGGAAACAAGAAAACCAGTTGTTGAACAATTAGAACAACTTGTCCTTGAACAAATTAATAAAGTTGAGGAAACACCAAATCAACCTCATATTGAAACATTAATAATTTTTGAACAGAAAATGGATGAATAAGGAGAAGGATCTAATATTCCACTTATGACTCCTAAACAGAGAATTTAATATGTGATACAATAGAAGGAATGGCGAAGAAAAAGAGAGGAAGAAATAAGAATAGAAGCAGAAAGAAAAAGAGAACAAGAAGCAAAAAGAGAGTATGACAACAAAAGACTACATGATATTGAACAAGACAATGATCAGGAAGCTACCTTTGGCTTCCCAATATTAGATACAAGAGCAATACTAGGAGAAGAAGTGAAAATGAAAAACATTCCACCTTCTGTATTACCTAACTTTTATGGAATGTCAACAGAATATCCTGACTCATTTATGTTCGAATTTGATATCTTATGTAGAACTTATGGATACACAGATGATAGAAATAAACTCTATCTTTTTCCTACTACTTTGAAAGCAACAACATTAAAATGGTTTATGGGTTTAGGAGAGCATACCATTGCTTCTTGGGATGATATGAAGAATTCTTTTCTTAAAAGTATCAAGCCTATTGCAGGGCCAGGGACTCAAAAGAGGATAGTTTTAGAATTACACAACAAGAAGATGAAAGTTTGGAGGAATATTTAGAAAGATTTATTTACAATATGCAAAAATTCAAACAACATTCTCTGAATTCTAATATCATCCGCACAATTTTTCTTAAGGGTATCAGAGATGAATACTTAGATATTCTCAATGTTATGGGTAAAGGAGATATATCAAACTTACCATTTGAAGAGATTGCTAAATTATGCCAGAAATATTCTAGAGGAAGAGAAAAAAGTGGAAAAAGGGATGTCACATCAAGAGCTTCCAAATCTGCAACAAGTGGAGTAACAAGAGCAGAAATAGGAAGTTTACTAGAAAATTTTAAAATAGATCTCTTAAGCACTTTGGGAACACAAGTAGATTTCTTAAAAGCTAAGAAGAAGAAAGAAGAACAAGATAAAATATTAGAAATATTTTGTCCAAAGTGTAGGTAGAAACATCCACTTAGAGAATGTCCTTTGCAAGGTATATAAGTGTGTGGACTTTGTACAGAGAATCATGCAACTAAAAACTGTCCAAAATTGAAAGAGTTTCAAATGGAAGAAGTACAAGGGGTAGATTTTCTCTACTATATGGCACTAAGGAGACCTTGGCAACCAAGGATGCCTCAACAATTCCCTCAACAAAATCCCCAGGATTATCAAAATTCATGGAACACTCCAATGCCATGGCAGGCTTGGCCTCTGCAACAATATCAAAATCAACCTACACAAGGTTGGAGAGGATATATTTATGGAAACCAGCCTCCTCAACAAATGTACCCTCAACAGTATCAATATCAACAACCATACCATTAACCATACCCTCAACAACCATTCCAATACCAACAATTCCAACAACATCTGCAACAAATTCCATTTCCACCACAACATCATCAACCACCAATGCTAACTCAACCTCAGCAGCTTTAACTTCCTTCTAACCAACCACCTCATAGACCAACTCAATTTCCAGCTCATCCAACAGCTAATCTAAGTAACAAAGTGGATAAACCGGCATACAATGTGGAAGAAGCAACATACTTTCCTACATACTCTATTCTTCCCATACAAGATGTCCATTTAAGGTCTGGGAAAGTGTTACACAAATATTCTCCTCCAATTATAGAAGAAAAAACTGAACAAGGAGAACAAACTGAAAAATCTCATCCAGAAAATCAAATTCAGAAAGGAAAATTTATTATGACTCAAACACCACCCTATCTAGAGACGTTAGTACAATAGAAAATTCCAATGTCTCTACCTGAATTTGATATTTTGGATGAATTGAAGAATGCTTATGTCAAAATTCCTTTGTTACAGGCAATAAAAGATATTCCAATTTATGCAAAAACAATAAAGGATTTATGCATCAAGAAAACTGGCAGAAGGAAAAGAGATCCACCCACAATCTAGGTCATTGGCAGATTAGCTGGTATCATGTCTACAAAAACAAAAATTGGAAAATATGTTGATCCTGGGATTCCTATGGTTACCATCTCGATCAATATTTTTTCAGTTCCAAACACTTTAATAGATTTTGGAGCAGCTATAAATGTTATGACTACAGAGACTATGAAACATTTGAACTTGAACAATATTAGACCTACTACTACAATTTTAGAGCTTGCAGACAGATCTAAAGTTGTACCAGAAGGAATATTAGAAGATATCATTGTCTCTCTGGATTCGTGGGAGTATCCTATAAACTTCCTCATTTTTCAGCCAAAAACAAATTTAGGAGGCCATCCTTTGATTTTAGGTAGACCATGGTTAGCCACAGCAGATGCCTTCATTGGATGCAGATCAGGAAGTATGATTATTTCACATAGGGATGAAAGGAAACATGTTACACTCTATCCTCCAACACTATCTCCTTCTTTATTATTATAGCTTGATGGACAAGAACAACAAGAAACTCAATCTGTTCTTAGTATTAATCAAGTCTATAATTTTAGAGAAGAGGAAGAAAATGAGGATCTATTAGATCTCTTCATATCATAACCAGATATTTTGGACCAGCTTAGAATAACACAATATGAAGCTATAAGTCATCTTTTAAAT
This sequence comes from Pinus albicaulis, assembly GCA_034641835.2. Taxonomy (NCBI): domain Eukaryota; kingdom Viridiplantae; phylum Streptophyta; class Pinopsida; order Pinales; family Pinaceae; genus Pinus; species Pinus albicaulis. Next base: position 1,163,483,207 of record CM076572.1, read on the forward strand.
CATTGTTTCCACGAAAACTGGACTATTCAATAATTTCAAGATTCATTTCAAAGTATTTTTCCTGTTAACTCAATTACCAATTCACAGAGTAAAATCATCGAAATCAGTCATGGAAGAAATTTGAATATTGGTAATAATTTAGAATCATCACAAGAACAAGAGGTAATGGCACTGTTACAAAAATACTCAAAAGCTTTTGCCCGGGATTACACAGAAATGTAGGGGATTCATTCAAAGACATGTATTCACCACATTTATACTGATGATCATATCAAAATAGTGAGACAAGCACAAAGAAGAATGAATCCTATGATGAAGGAAATAGTGAAAGAGGAATTGCAGAAATTGTTACAAGTTGGATTCATCTATCCTATTTATAATAGTCAATGGGTTTCTCCCTTAGTTATGGTGCCTAAGAAAAATGGAAAGTGGAGAATATGTGTAGACTATAGGGAGCTCAATAAAGCCACATTAAAAGATCATTTCCCTTTACCATTTATTGATCAATTACTAGATTCGTTAGCTAGGAAGAGATTATTTTCTTTTCTTGATGGATTTAGTGGATACAATCAGATTAAGATAGCACTGGAAGACCAAGATAAAACAACATTTACTTGTCCATGGGGAACATATGCATATATTTTTTTCTCCCTTTGGGTTATGTAATGCACCTACTACTTTTCGAAGAGCATTCCTTGCAACCTTTGCTGATCTGATCCATGAATGTGTAGAGGTCTATATGGATGATTTCACTGTATATGGAACAACATTTGATGATTGTTTAAAAAATCTTGAAAAAGTTTTGAAAATATGCATAGAGACAAACCTATCTCTCAGTAATGAAAATTTATTTATGATGTTAACTGAGGGGATAGTGTTGGGACACCATATTTCTTCTTCGGGAATTAAGGTGGATCCAGAAAAAATACAAGTCATTGTGAATTTAGTGCTACCCACAACACAAAAGGAAGTAAGAAGTTTCTTGGGTTATGCAGTCTACTATATGAGATTCATTGAAAATTTCAGTAAAATTTCTCTGCCTCTATTCAAGTTACTTGCAAAAGATGTTGAATTCCAATGAACAAACAATTGTCAAAATGCATTTCTAAATATTAAAAGAAAAATTGTCAGTTGCAACCATTCTTCGAGGACCAAATTGATCATTTCCATTTCATATATCTACTAATGCATCTGACACTGCTATAGGAGAATCACTTGGATAGAAAGAGAACCAGTAAAATTATGCCATATATTTCATAAGAAAAAACTTAACACCGACAGAATTGAGCTATACAGTTACAGAAAAAGAAATGTTAGTTGTAGTGCATTTAGTTAATAAGTTTAAACATTACATAACAGGTTATCAAGTATTCATTCACATAGATCATTCAATCATAAGATATTTAATGAACAAATCAATTACAAATGGAAAATTTACTAGATGGCTGTTATTGATGCAAGAATTTAACATCATAGTACAAGATCGATCATGTAAGGATAATCAAGTAGCAGAATTTCTATCAAGACTTCATTCACCTCGTGATCCAAATCCTGTTTCAAATAATTTTCCGGATGAACATCTATTTGCTATAAATGTTAAGACTCCATGGTTTGCAGATGTATCCAACTATTTATCATTTGGAATACTACCATCCCATTACACAAATAAACATAAAAGAAAGATAATTAGAGAAAGTGCTAGATATAGTTGGGTCAATGGTGACCTCTTTTATACTAGTTCTGATCTAATAATAAGAAAATTTGTTTGAGAAGACAAAATTTTAGATATTTTGAAAGCATTTCATGACGAGCCATGTGGTGGTAATTTTGCAGACAAGCAAACATCATACAAAGTGATCAAACTTGGCTACTACTGGCCGACAATGTTCAAGGATTCCAAAGCCTATGTTAAGAGATGTGACAACTTCCAAAGAACTGGAAGACCTGTGGTATCTGATGAAATTCCATTGAAGCCACAAGTAATCATAGAACCATTTGATCAATGGGCTCTAGACTTTGTGGGACTAATAAACCCACCATCAAATGAAAAGAAGTACATCCTACTATGTACAAATTATGTTATTAAGTGGGTGGAGGCAAAGGCAGTGGCAAGAGAAATAGGAGAAACAATGGTTTATTTTCTATTTGAAGAAATATTTGTAAGGTTTGGAGTTCCGAGACAAATTGTTACAGACCAGGGAGCACAATTCACCTCCAAGCTTGTAAGGGATATTACAAAAAAATACAAGATCAAACACATAAAATATACCCCATACCATCCCCAAGAAAATGGACAAGTGGAGTCCACTAACAATTTTTTGGAGAATATCATGACAAAAACTGTGCAGATGAATAGAAAAGACCGGTTTGAAAAGTTAAGAGATGCATTATGGGCATACAGGATCACATGAAATAAAACAACTGGATTCAGTTCATACCAGTTGGTATATGGTAAGGAAGTCATGTTACCCATAGAATTTCAAATACATACATATAAACTTGCAGCAGAGTTGGGAATGGAACTATATGAAGTACAACAACAAAGATGGATTCAATTGAATGAACTGAATGAAATAAGACAAGAAGCAGTGGAACATAAATCTCTAGTACAACAGCAGAGAATAAAATGGCATGATCGATTCATCAAGAATAAAGTTTTTTAAAAGGGAGACTGGGCATTATTGTTTGACTCCAAGTTTAAGGATTTCAAAGAAAAGTTTACAACTCATTAGCTTGGGCCATATGAGATAAAAGAGATATATGAAAATGGAGCTATCAAAATAAAAACAATATATCAAGTGTTAATTTCATTTGTAGTTAATGGACATAGGCTTAAAGTCTACAATAAGCCTATCAATAAAGAGTATTTTCTGAAGAGAATTTCAACAGAAACTGATATGGAAATAATGGAACAGCATAGTGATATGCCTTCCTTACTTCCAAAAGGATATAATAATAATAATAATAATAATAAAATATCAAATAAATAAATAAATAAAAGGGTTTGGTTGTGAAAATCCAGGAGAATGTCACAATACAAACTCGAATTCATATTGGAAAACCAACTTGTTTGGCCAATATGAATTCTCTATTTTGTTTTGTTTTTACTTCAGTTTTATTTTGCAGAAATAATCCTCCAAGACATACAAGACTTGAGGACAAGTCTTAACATCAGCAAGGGGGGAGTTCATAATAAAACTATGCAAATAGTTTGAGCACCTGTATTGCAGAAGGAACCTTAATTACATGACAAAAGGGACCTGATACATCATCGAAAACATTGTGCAGAAGGGACCTGAGACATCATTGAAAATATTGAGGAAAAGGGACCTGATACATCATTAAAAATATTGTGTAGAAGGGACCTGAGATATCATTGGAAATATTATGCAGAAGGGACCTGAATTATTTGACAGAAGAAACTTAAAACATTGTTGAAAATTACATGATAGAAGCAACCTGAAACATTGTTGAAAATTACATGTCAGAAGGGACTTGAAACATTATTTATAATATCACTACAGAAGGGACCTGAATAACATCAACATTCAAGTATGAAGAACATGTCAAAAGGGACCTGAAACATCAAATACAAACTGTAGAAGGGACCTGAACAACATCAACATTCAAAGATCCCGAATCAATATCAGATGTGAAAACATGAAGCAAAAATAAGTCTCTACATTTCAATATATCCTGGAAGAGCCATCGTTATGATAATACATACATCATCAATTAGGGGACATCATCAAATATTGACATCAAGTGTTTTATGGGAGTACAAGTATAGTAAGTGAAAAATTTTGCTTTAAAATTTCGATTTTTAATTTTTTTTTTCTAGAAGTTGTTAAGACTAATTTAGTGCTTGATATGCATATCCTACCTACATTTCACTACCTTCATTATCCTACCCATTATATTCATTATAGTCCTATCCCTATTCATTACCCCTTTCCTACATTTAACCATCATTCTATATACCATATTTCATTACCCCTTTCCTACATTTAACCATCATTCCATATACCATATTTCATTACCCCTTTCCTACATTTATCCATCATTCCAAATCATTATATATATACCATAAAATTAATCCTAATTATTTACTTAAGCATAAGGATCAAAAATTAAAGGCTCGATAATCAAGTTCTTGTTGACCTATAAAAACAACAAAGGTTAGTGTCATATTAGAAAATTTAATTTTAAACATGACCATTCTAGGGTCATTTTAAAATTAAATTAAAAAGATTAAGACCTAAGCTATAAGCACAAATATGCAAACATATATCTTATGATAAGGCTAAGGTATGGAAATGGGCAAACAATGTAAATGACAAAACCTAATTTGATATGGAAATGGGTGCACAATGCAAAATTAAAAAACAATGCATATGACATAACCCAAGTTTAAATACAAACACAATGCAATGAAAACACAAATTATGATGCATTTCGATTAAGGTATGGGCATGCGAAGAAATGAAGATGGTTATGAGTGAAGAACAAAATAGCAGAGAACGTGAGTTATGGTGACGGGACGTATGCAGACACCGTGGAGTAAGGACGAAGTGCAAGTCAGAAGAACGAAGCCACAGAGGCATCCGAGTCAAGGTTCGGCATGAAAAACGGTGAACACGGATTCAAAAACATGGTGCTATGACATAAAACAAACCTTGTGCAAATACTGAAGCCTCCACCATTTTTTAACCAATAGACCTCTGTCTTAGTGCAACTACTGAAGTCTTTCACCATCATAGCCATTACCAGGCTTAGAGAAAGGAAATCAATGCTGTGAAAAACATAGGCACGCGTTCAGACACACTGGGAAGAACGAAATTGATTGAGAAAATGCAGAGAAGCTGTGAAGAGAAACTTAAGCTTAGAGAAGTAAGCATAAGAAATATAAAAGGAGGAGTGGAGAAATAAGAAGAGGCCGCATTGATGTTCATTGATATTTGAAGCCGAGATATCTGCCCGTCGTGTTATTCAAACACACCAAAAATTGCAGAGATCTCGTGGAAGAGAACATTTAAGAACAAACTTCGGATTTTTATCATTAATGAATGGATATTCAGAATAAATGAAACGCAGGATTGTGTGTTGAACACGAGTTAAAACTATAAGTTATAAGTGTGAGTCTCTGCCACTGTATAACTTAACTCTACCACCCATTAGCACATGAGGATTATGAGATTATGAAGAGGACTATTAATAGTAGTGATGTAGTGAAAACGCAGGGATACGAGGCTAAACTCAGAGAAACCTTGGAATTGTTCCAAAGAAGGTAAAACGAAATTGGATTCCTCCACATATAGCCACAGAATTTTCATATTTTGTTTTTTTTTAAAAGGAGTGTTTCGCAGTGAGTGAATTTTGAAAAATACAGTGAGCAATTTTATGAGCCATTTTGATGATTGTTTGATATATACACAATGAGCCATTTGTTGATTATTTTCGCACACAGTGAGCTTAAATTGATTCATTTTGAAGGCACACTGAATTTGTCTCTATAGAGGAAAGAATTATGTATGAATTCAAAGAGCAGAAGGACACTGTGGCATAAATTTTTTAATTTTTACATAGTAAATTTAGAGGCAGAGAATTTTACACCAAAACACAGGAGAGTTTTTACACAATTTTGATAAAACATAGAATAGAAAACGAGAAATAAAGTAATAAAAAAAATTTATAATGTTTTTATGATATTTATATATCAAAATTTTTTGTTTTTGGAAGAAGTGGGCTCATTTTTGAAGAACAGAGGTTGAAGAAGATTGATTTCATTTCTTTGTGAAGAGCATCAAAAGAGAGGTAAGTCTTATCACCATGAACATAATGCATGAATAAGTCAACAAAGATCTATATGTGTGCATAAATTTTTATTTTCAAAATGAGAATGTTGGCGATGCAAGGTTACATAAATTGGTTTTTAGAGCATATGGCTACCAGAGTAGAACCAAAAGACTTTCAGATAGAGCATTGGGAAAAAGACACCATAGAGAAACTATATTAGGGTGGACTAATAGGCTTCCTCCAAAATTTTAATGGACACAATGAAAGAATCAAAAAGGAGTTCATAAACAATTATGCTCAATATCAAACCATGGTGTGAAACCTAATTATCCCATTAAGTCCAGAATCCATTTCTCAAGCTTTAGATCTACCATTGTCAGGGGAATAATTTCATAAGGGTTTTCACTTCAAAGGTAAGGGATGTAAAATATTTTTGGAGAAAAATAGGAAGGGATAATTTGATAGAACCAAGGGAATTCCAAGGGAATGGTTTAATGAGCCATGGGCAGAGTTGGTGTTAGTTATTCAGAGATTTTTCACATGTGACATTAGGCACAGTGTGGTGCATCTATATCATATCAGATTGCTCCAACATATCAAGGGAGAAGTGAAAGTCAATTTTCCATACTTCTTCTCTAAAAATTTGATTAAAATGATATAGAATGTGAGGAATGAAACTAAACCAAAGGACACACAAATATATCATCAGTGACTTATCAAAATCCTTGTGGAATATAAAATGAGAACCAAGGGTATAGTGTGGAAAGAGTTTTTAACTCAACATAATTTTGAAGAATAAATCATAGAGGAGAAGCTTAAACCAGTTCATGAAACCAGAAGCATAATGAACTCACTTATTTATCCTAGGAAAAGTTCCAAGAAGAAACAAAATACTATCATGGATGAGAGAGAATTATATTTCCTATCTATTCCCAAGAGATATAAAAGAAAAAGTCCAGCAGAAACAAGTAGTAAAGAGAAAGACCCTGAAGTACAGATTGTTGAAACACCTCCCATAGCAAAACAAGTGGATGAAATCATTGAGAGATTGCAAAAATAAACCTATTAAAATACATTGGAGAGAGATTCATACTTTGATAATGTTGAGGTAGAAGCCACTTCATTTTCCAAAGACAAAAGATAATTAGAGAACGAGTTGCACCTTAGAAAAATAAAAGACTTGACAGATCAATTGGAGGTAAGCAGAATTATGGAGAGGCATTTGAAGAAAGAGAACAAGACATACAGGAAAAACAATGCAAACTTGATCAAGGAAAATGAAAATCTGAATGAGAAAGTTGGAAATTTAGAGACAAACAATGCCCTTCTTTCTAAACAAGCTTATAGGTGGCTTAATGAGAAAAACACATGGAAATATAAGTATGAAAGACAAAATGTCATGGCTTCAATCTACAAGGGAGAAAAGTATAAAGGGATAGATTTTATTTTGCAAGCGGCACAACAGGAGGCATCAGGATTAGGTACAGTGTCTACATCAGAGCTTAGAAGGTCCAAGAGAAAGAAACAAGCATGAGGACATGCTTGTACATCAGCATGGGGGAGATGTTGGCCCTCATTTTTTATTTAATTTTGCTTAGTTAAATATACTTATTTTTCATTCTATCCATCCATATACCATATATATACACCTATTTTGACCAATTTATGCATATCCAGGTATATAAATTATGTTTTTCAATTTTTAGATGTTTTTACAAAAATTGAATTTTAAGTGCATTTTTGGACAGGAATAAAATTTCCCGTAATGGCTTCATTGATTTCATACTTGCAGGACACCTGGGAATGCTATGGGAACATTTCTAGAAATATTGGGAACTAAGAATGGACGTGCACCTATTGGTTTGGTCAAACCGAGCTAAAATAGACCCGGTCAAAGCTGGTCAAACATGACCTATTATTCTGGAAATCCCTAGGAAATAGGTCAAATTTAGCATTTTATGGGATTTTCTAGATTTTGAGAGATTATATGGATGAGCTCGAACAGAATATATGGGATAAAGATAGACATAGTTGTTAGAGACATTTTATTTAATTTTGTTTCATATTTTTCTATTTAAGCCAAGAACATTGAAGGCATGAGTATGTAGAATTTGCATGATTTCACTTTGATAATTCTTAACTTTGGGAGCTAATTGAAGAACCAGTTCTATCTTATTTTCTGTTGTTTGATATGGTGAATGCTTTATTGAGTTTCAGTAGCTGAGAAGCACTTTTAGTGTGCGAGGCAAGGGTGGAGGGCCCCCACACCGAGCTAAGTGCACTTTCTGGTTAATCTAATTGCAATTTTCTGAACTAGTTTTGTTTCTTGTTTAAATCAGTTAATTAGATGTATAATGATATGTTCTAATTGATGATGATGAATCCTAATCTAAATGTTAATCTGCGTATGAAGGGTCAACTCAGTGTTTAAGTTAAACTCTCCTTCTATCTGATCAAAGACTAGAAACTAGAATTCATCTTTCTTGTTTTTAAGTGATTTTATGAATTTCCAGTTTTCAAACCATGGCATTAATGATGAATGAATTTATAAAGAAGCACAAAAAGGACCTCCTTCGTTAGGAGCCTCTTCTATTATTCTTTTATGCATCTTAATATGTTTTTTATTAGTGATTTCCGATTTCTATTCATGAAGTGATATTTTAGAGAAGGTCAGCATGGTTCTCCTAAGTTAGGAGCTTCTTCTTCTACTTATTACATATTCAATTAGAAATTATTTATTTAATTTTTATATTTGTAATATGCATTTACTTTGGTCTAAATAATGTCTTCTACAAAATTGACTACATTTGATATCCATATATTTTGGACATGCTTCTAAGTTCTACAAACCTGGATTGATAATAATATACTTGTGTTAGTTAACCCAGTAAATTGACCCAACACCAAGAAAACAGAAGCTCTAAATTTTCTGCCGAAGATTACGCACAAAAATATATCTACACAAAAGTCCATGAAATTTTCTTTGCTTCCTTTGCAACCGAGTTGCACAAGTGGTTGTTTGACTCACTGAATTCAAGACCTGCAAAGGACGACGCGATCACTCAGTGGACCTTAGAGTTGGTACAAAAATTAGAGAAGACTAGCAACAAGATCAACTGTGCGATAGATCATGGGTTTGATAGTGTTCTGGGAGGATTTTTTACTAAATTCGCTATTGATAAATTTGTATCATATTCTAAAGCTGAAAGAAGGTTTTTCAAGGGTCCTAGAGGTAAGTTCCTGCGCTCTCTGAAGTTGTGGATTAAAATTTTATTGTGTGAACAGGGAACTCTATGCAGTCATATTGAGTGAATGTCCCGTAGAGGCCCAACTACCTATAGTGGAAGAACTTACAATGGTAGATCTAGAATAATATTTTTTACAGTCCTCTCAAAGGTAAATCTGACAATGACGAAGAATTAGAAACTAGTAGCTCTGGTGAATTTACATACTCTAAAGAAGAAGTATTTTAAGATCAAAATAGTCTTGGGTTGTTGGCCATAGTTCATATCCCATCCACTTCACTTCCAAACTCATCTCACTCTAACAAGCCATCCACTCCACCTCCACCTCCACCTCCACCACCAGGCGCTGAGATGACCGCCTCCGTGAAGTTACGTACTTTCTGTGGTATTGGGAATGAAGATACAAACCAATTCTAGTTTGTTACTGACGTTGTATGGACATCATAGCAGGTTAATAATGACGATGTTAAGAAATAACAGCTGGCCACTGCTTTTCAAGACCGCATATTGGATTGGTACATAAGATATGTAGTGACGAACCCTAATGCAACTTTTGATTATCTAAAGGCCGCATTGAAAGAACAATTCAAGAGGCTGAAATCGTTTGTGTAATGTGTAACTAAGTTGAAGGAGGTTCACCAAGAATTGAATGAATCTGTATGGGACGCGAATCAAAGGTTAAAGCGCACTATCAGAGATGGGGGATTTACTATTGATGACACCCATCACAAAGAGTGGCTTATTGCCATGTTGCTACCGCATCTACGCCAACCCCTAAGTCAACAGAAGGTTTCCATGCAGGCTGAAGCCATAGAGATTGCAATGAAGCTAGAAGCTTCACTGGTGCCAGCTGTGCAGATCGGGACCCAACAGATCCAAAGCCATTTAGAGGAAATGAACTTAGAAATATAGAGTCTACGCAAGGATAAGGTAAAGGAGGCATGTGCATATGTATGGTATATATTTTGTAAAGTTTCCATGCAACAAAAGGATCAGTGTCTCGTACTTAATGACTATCTGCAGGCTGGAGGACCAAGCCCGCTGAAAAGCGCGACCAGACCAAGTGGAACGCCTACGTTATGGTGCGCAATTTTTCAAGCTATGTGTATGCATACGACAGAATTATGTCTAAGGATTGGTAAATATATCCCTAAGCTTAAGCAACCTTTTTGCAAATTTTTCTCATCGATGGGACATGAAGAGCAACATTGTCGCAGATTTGATTTGATGATTTACCGAGCTGACCTATATAGGATGAACTCTGAACCTACCTCACCAACATCCCCGTCTAGGCATGGTGGATTCCAAAATAGAGGGAGAGGAACATGATGAGGAGTTGGTTAAGGAAGGGGGCATCCCATCTGCTACAATTATGGAGACATAGGTCATTATGCGCGTGATTTTCTGAACCCAACATGGAAGTATTGTGGGTACTATAGACAATTTGATCATGTTATTGAAGATTGACATGTTTTGATTGCAAATATGTAGGAAAATAAAACGCAGACTCCTACTCAAAACATTCAGATGGTAAGAGCTGAGCTGCGTGAAGAAGAACCAAGTGTTAATGTCGTCGCTAGAAGTGGTGCAACCATTGGTGAAGACAAAGAGGCAAAGCTAGATGTTGATCTATGGATCCGAAAAGCACCTGAAAATAAGGAAGGATTCAATTTATAGGAAGAAAGAAATCTTTGCAGTAGTGAAAAAGGGTTTTTGCAAAAGCAGGTGCCTCAACATCAAGTAAACCTATGGGCGTGGTTGGGGTAGATGAAGAGATAAAGCCCTTTCTATAGGCATGTATCAATTTTTTGTGCAATAATAAGGTAGTCTAGAACGTCCAAGAATTGATAGACAACTGCGTAGAGAAAGAAAAAACCTGGATGGAGTAGAAGGCTATTAATAAGATCTATAAGAATAAAAGAAGAACTGGACGAGAGATGCGCTTGACTGCTCAGATTGGTGTATATGAGATGGATCAGGTCATTCTAGATCTAGTATCTGATGTGAATGTTTTACCAAAGCAGACTTGGAAACGAATGGGATAACCTAAGTTGGAATGGTCCACGATCCATCTACACATGGTAAATAAACAAAATATTATCCCATTAGGAAGGCTCTCTCAGGTCGTAGTGGATATCACAGGAGTAAGGGTGTTCGCGGACTTTAAATTTATATAGATTGTGGATGATACTGACCCCTATCCTGCGTTTTTGGGTTTAGATTGGGCTATTTATATGGGTGCCATCATCAATCTTAAGTGCAGAAGTATGGTATTTGAGAATAATGGAACCAGGGTTGTGGTTACCCTAGATCATGCAGAAGGTGAAAGATATACAAAGTCGGTGCACATAGATGATGATGTTGATCATATCTACAAGTTGATTGCACGGGACAAATATTGGATCAACTTGATAGCTGATGGAAGAATGAACTGGGAAAAGGATAGCTCCTACTTTTCAGATTCAGATGAGGAACTGGAGAATTGGCAGAATTGCCTGCATGAAGTATCTGCATTGCACTGTAATCGTGATCCGGATTTATGCAAGAATGCAACAGAATACACATATAACCATAAATATAAATATGCAGAGGAAATAACACTTCATTTCATTAATATCAAAGAACTGAAATTTGCTTACAGACAGAATGGAAATAAACTAGCTAGGGCACTGGTAGCTTATCTCTGAGAAGAGATATGGCAGCTACAGGCCTCTGAATTGTGTTACAATGAGGCTCGAGGGCATATTTATTATATAGAAGCAATGGAAAACCCTAAACATCCAAAAACATAACCCTAGGAGATGAAGTGCCAAAACTATGGGCCCCGTTTGGGTAAATTGGTGTTTCAACTTCTCGGGGTTGTAACTTTAGCATACTATCTCGGTTTGATGCACATGATACATTGTTAGAAATATCTATCCGAGGACTACAACTTTTGATCATGAATGTCAATTATAAAATGGAATCATATTTTTCGGAGGTTCGATGCCCAAAAAATGTCATTTAGGGCCTCAAAATGGCTCTAGAAGTTTAGGACCCGAAAACTGCTAAAAATAGTAAGTTGTGCCGAAGCTAAAAAACCGAAAGAGACAATGGTGGGGCCCCAAGTGGAATAGGTGGGTGGCCACCAATATCCACCTGGATCAAATCGGGTGACGAAATCTCTTCAATGCATATCCTCAGAGGTGCACGAATTTCCTTATTATTATGGTCTGACTTGTTAGCCATCAGTAAATTTTTGTCATAGCAAATGATGGCTAAAACAGGTCTTGAGCCTTCAAGAGATTATTTTCATAGAAAATTACTCATTCTTGAAGCCTTCTGATGCTTTCTAAACTCAAAGAGTAACCTTCACTGCTGTTTCATTTAAAAAAAAATCCACCTAGTAACCTTGTTGATATCAAAAGAGACTGTTTTTTAGGCCATTTTCCATCATTTTCTATGCCTGTTTTACTCATTTTTGCCCTCACATATCCTTCATTTTCCTCTAAAAAATACCTCCTTTCCTCTCATTTGTCCTCCATTCCCTTTGAAAAAATCCATCTTTTTACCCCTCATTTCACCTTAAAATCCCTTTTAAACCATAAAAACCCCTTTTTTTATGGTTTGAATTACCTATTTTTCCTATCAAAACCTCAAAAAACACTAAAAAAACCCCTCTTTCGGCCTAAAAATGCGTCCTTTTATATACAGGCTCTTAAGCCCTTTTTTGGTTTAGCCCCCAGATCCTTCTCTGCATATGACCTGCACCCGCAACCAGGTGCTAGCCCTCTAGCCCTTTTTCCTCCGCCCTCGATCCCTTTTTCTCCACAGAACCTCGCTTCTACCTTGTCCCAAGCCCCCTTCCTTTACCCTTTATTTTTCCCCCGTGCCCCTGCAAAATATATTTTCCTTTATATTTTCCCTACTACCTTTGTCAAGCCTTGCATTAATCCTAGCCGTAGATCTTTCCGATCTAACGGCGCTGGATCACCTCCCTCATCCCTCCTCCTAGCCCTTTTTCCTAACCCATCACACCCCGCTTCCGGTCCCATACTCCTTCATCGGACCCTTCCCTTCCTTATTTTTTAAGCCCCCTTCCCTTTGATTTTCCCTTTCCCTACTTTTTTTCTCCTACACCGATCCTCACCGTAGATCTATATGATCTGACGGCCCTCGTTAAACCTACAAATCAACTCCCGCACCGATCTACACCGTAGATCTTGTTGATCCAATGGTTCTCGTTCAACCCGATGTATAACCCATTGCACATAACATTCCCGCTATCAAAAAAAATAGCCTACGTCACCATATGGCCCACCTACCAACTACCCTGCCGCCTGTCCAATCACTGGCTGACACCTGGCTCCCACTACAATATTTGCCTGTGCACCTCTCTCCATCGCGCTCCTCCCCCACCATTGGATCTACGCCTCCAGATCCAATGGTTTGCATCGTGTTTCACGTAACTTTGCCGTCCGAGATTTAACCACCCATTTTCACGCGAAATCACTGGTTTTCTAAAGGACGCATGTCACGCAACCTATGGAATTGCGTTCGATCGAACGAAAACCGTTTACCGCCTGAATGTCGCGTGAAAACCGCCGACAATTTTCACAAAACCACCAAGCCATATTTCGTGCCCAAATTCACATTTAAACCTAGTTTTCATAGGTATCCTCCATTGAACCTCTTGCTGCATACCGTTTCCCCTCATTACTGCTCCTCCCGCCCTCTGCCAGCCTCTGTAAGCAGTTTTCCAAATACCGCAGGGTTTTATTAACGTTTTTTGGTTTTTTATAGAGTTCGATGGCAGTTCTAAAGGCCCAAAAGCTTTCTCATGGTACATAATAAAACAGGGCCGAAGGTGACTACGTTCATGGTCCAAACAACGGCGAAATCATAAAAAAGGAGTTACCAAGGGTTAATTCCATGGTTTGAATGGTGCTTTATTAGCACTGATTATACCATGAAACCCTCAGCACGCCGAAGACACCTATCCACAACAACAAAAGGGAAAGTCAACGAATATTTAAAGATAAAGGGTTAAAGGTTAAAACCAAACAAAAATTGGATAAAGCGCAGTGATTAAAGAAAGAAATAAAGGCAGAAAATCAAAGGAAAAGGATGATTTAAAGGATAAAACAGTCAGCAGATAAAGTTTAAAGCTTGAAGATGATTATAAAGACCCAAAAGAAAAATCAAAGGCCTAATGAAGTTCAAAGTGCCAAATCAACACAAATCAACGAAGAGAGCCTCCAAATGCCACATCAGTGAGGCAGTTAATCCTCAAAATGCCACCTACAAGTTCATTTCACCTAAAAAGAATACAAATTGAATGCACAATCAGAGATATTTGCCCAAGACCGCTTAGAATTAATTGCCAGCCTACCAAAAGCCTCCAAAGTCAACAAAAGTGACTGAAGTTGGTGAAATTTAATGTAAAATTGATTAAAACAGAGATAAACATCTGAAATCTTCTCTCTAAGGCCTTCCAAAGGTCGAGAAGCATTTACTCTGTATTAATTGATTAGTTGGACCTTCTTTCCACCCCACCTCCTCAAATTTACCTATAAATATCATATGAGGAGTTCATTATTGTTGTTGGTTGAATACTCATTGAATGTAAATAACTATTGAGGCTGCTAAAGCTCTGTTTTGTAATTTAAGAAAGATAGGCTGAGATGAGAAGTTTGAAGCTGTAAAAGACCCACTGGACTTGAAGATTTTAATTGGTTTGAACATCAAATACACAAGCTGATTTATGGGATCCTGGTTTATGTTAATGGTGATGTTTTTCTTACTGTAATTGTCATTTTTCTCATGTTTTCCATACTATCCACTTTCTCTGATAAAGAACAACAAATATAGATTAGGATGTACTGTCAAGTACCCTAAATCTCACTGATAAATCTTTATCTTTATGTTTTCTTCCAATGCTGTTTTGAGGATAATCCAATAGAGTATAAGCAGTGAAGAGTTGGTAAGCCCATGTTTACTGAGTGTAACTTGAGATATTGTCTTTGAAATTTCTTGAAAAGTCTGCTAAGTAAAGTTGAATTAGAGAAGTCTATGGTTAGCCCTGTCGTCTATTTTCTTCTCCAACAGTTGCTTTGAAAAGTTCCCTTAAGAGTATGTCAATAGCAGGCTAGTTTAAAAGTACTTACCTAATCTTAGGCTACTTTTTATGTTTATCATGAATGTTTTCCTTTAAGAATATGTTGAAAGCAGGCTAGATTCAAAGTTCTTACTTGATCTTAAGCTATTCTTTGTTTTTAATGTTTTCCCTTAAAGTATATCAAAAGCAGGCTAGTTTAAAAGTACTTACTTGATCTTAGGTTACTTTTGTGTCTTTCCATTAAGTGCATGTCAAAAGCAGGCTAGTTTAAAAGTACTTAGCTAATCTTAGGTTGTCCTTTGTTTTTCTTGTGTGTTTGTTTCTTTCACAACACTTTTTATGTTTCCATATCACAAATAAATCTAAAGAAGCCTTTGATATAGATGACTTGCCACATAGAACTCTTGAAACTTATTGTGCAATTAAATCTTTTTGTGACTCCATAGCCCAATGGATTGATACTGTTTCTTACTTATCCTATCAGCTGAACCATTCTGTCAACCTGCTCACACCTTTACCCCTCAAAAAGTCTTCCTTAATTTTGATGATATTCATTCCAACCAAAAAAAACAAAAACCCTTGTGCCTTATAACTAGCCTAATATCATAAACTAAGCCTTGAAGAAATATCTTTGAAAACACTCATATAGAGAGATCCCTCTCTGAATCCAGGAGGGCTAGATCCTAGGATTCCAAAGTGGTTTTGATGTAGGCTCTACAGTGTTTGTTCTTGCCAATCTTGCAAATTACAGAGACCCTAACGTGACTAATATTAACTTTTTTTTAGAAGAAATTTCAAAAGTTGTTCCAAAATCACAAATATTCCATGCACTTGATATAGAATTTCTCCCAACCCCATCACGATGGTGGGAAACACACAAGGGAAACCTTGCTAACTGGGATGAATGCACCCTCATGATGCGTCTGCAATTTGAATATCCAAAGACCAGAATGGGAGAGACCTATTCCAGAGAAGTTGATTCGGGAAAACATTTGGCTAAATGGACTAAAGCTTGGGGTGAAGAACCAAAACTAGGATGGGTGCATATATTCATCCAAACTTTGGGGAAGGTGCCTATGCACTGGTACCTCAAAACCGAGCTGTGACGAGGAACCAATGAATGTACTATGCTGACAAAAATTTTTCTCTTGACCTTTTGTTTTGAAAGCGGGTTCGAATTCCTACATGAGGCATTGCAAGATATTTAGGAGGTCATCTTTGACACCACAAAATCAAAGTTTGAGCACGCCTTGCCAACATGGGATGCGCAGAAGAATAACATTGTTAATTTCCACAATTTGTCAGTTGAAGATAATGAGGAAGATCCAAGGAACATTACGGTCCCTGAATCTAAAGGACAATGTGCATTTGTTGGACCTTTGATTGAGTCACTCGATGTAACCAAGCCTCTCAAGATTCGGAAAGTCAACATTGGGTCATATGAACAGCTGAAATTAGTGAAGATAGGGGATTACAGGGATGATTATACGATGCGAAAGGTCACTGAGCTGTTGACTGAATGTCAAGACATGTTTCCTACAAAATTTTCTAAATTAAAGGGGATAATTGGAGATCTCAAGGTAATGAAGATCACTTTAAAACTGGATGCGTGACTTGTGAAGCAGCACATGTATTGGCTGAATCCAAAATATAAGCAGAAATTCAAAGAGGAATTGGAGAAAATGGTTGTTGCATGAATCATAGAACCAGTAGAAGAATCTGATTGGGTGAGCCTTATGGTGGTCCAGGACAAGAAAACTAAAGGATAAATACTAGGATTTGCGTGGATCTACCCAAATTGAATCATGCTTGCATACATGACCCATTCTCGACCCCATTTTCTGATGAAATCCTGGACAATGTGGGAGGACAGGAGGCCTATTCATTTACATATGGTTTTTCAAGATACCACCAGATCATAATCGCGTTGGAAGACATAAGCAAGAACACCTTTTCGACATAATGGGGATCCTTTCAGTATATAGTCATGTCATTCGGTTTGAAGAATGCCCCAGCTATCTTCTCGTGTGTGGTAGTAGCTGCGTTCAAAGAATACATCGATTAGTTCTTAGTGTTGAAAATTCAACAAGATGATGGAGCTTAGTGAAAAGAAGTCGCCTTCACTAAGTGGGCCCGCAGGCTATTTTTGGCGCAAAGTCTATTTTTAGACATATGGATCATGGTCTATGAGTTGCAGGATGCTATTTATGGATGATTGGTCGAGTTGGTAAAAATAGATTGACCTCTATTTTTAGACATTGGGCGGTTTCTATTTTTAGACTGCCGGGCTAAAAATAGAACAGTCAAATATTATTAACCCTTAATAATATTTAGACTATAAACATTATCTTATCCTCTTGGAGCACTTCAGCTTGATGCTTGGATGTGGCACATGCAGCTGACAGAAGGAAATACGCTTTTCCTAAGGGTTAGTTGAGCTATTGCATGGTTGACTTCAGTTAGAACTCATGTGGCAGAGTTTGGTGGAGTTGATGAGACAGCTGGTGGAGTTGTGTTCGGTTTAACTTAGTTGAACTAGTTGTATTTAGTCTAACTGACAAATACACTAGTGATGAGTGGTGTGAATTAATTATTAATTAATTCACTAACTATTAACTCATAAGTCAACTAAAGAACACATCAGTTAACTGCAATGCATGGACAGTTCAGTGGAGACCAGTGTTGGAGGTGGGTGAAAGGGTTGAGTCTACTATCAGTTGTGACTATGGCTGTGCATGAGATTTGCACACACATTGATGGAGATTGCCAATGAGGATTGCACAGTTGAAGCCAGGTGGATTCGAACTTGGATATCATCTATTCTCATCTTGGATTGCGCAGTAGAGGCAGGCAGACTTGTGGAGGAGATTTGAACCTGTGACTTGTTCATCTTCCGTGCTAGTTTGTGTGTAGCATGTGAGATAGTGCTGAGAGCTGTGAGAGCTTTTTGCTATGTATTGTTACATGTTCTCTATCATTATAATATACATATAGTTGGGGGTTTTCAGCTGTAAGCTTTCCCCATTACATATTGTGTTGATATGTGTGCTTGATTATGTTTTAATGTGCGCATGCGACTGCTTCTATTTCCGCAAATTGATGATCAATTGTAGAAGAGGTTATGTATTATGCATGAAGCTTAAATAGTGTGTAATCAGGATAATCTCGGTGAATTATTCAGCTATTATTCAAATTTCTACACTTAGACGTATACTTTGATGACTGGACTGTATTTGGATTGTTGAAGAAGCATGTGTCGAGTTTGCGCCTGATGTTGGATACTTGTCGGAAGTATTAGATCTCACTCAATCTGAAAAAGTGTTTATTTTGTATTCCATTCGAGATCTTGCTAGGTCATATTGTTTATCAGCAAGGATTCATGGTGGATCCCACAAAGATCATTGTTATTGTTATCTTGGAAGTTCCTAAAAATTTGAAACAACTACGCTCAATTTTGGGGCATACAGGTATTATTTGAAGTTTATTCAAGGTTACATGATCATTGTGCCCATGGAGAAGTTGCTAAAGAACGATGCCTCATTTTTTTGGGAAGAATACCGTTAGAAGAGCTTTGAATTACTTAAGGAGACGATGATCACTACGCCCATATTGGTCTTTCCAGACTTGAAGAAGGTGTTCCATGTACACGTCGATGCCTCATGTGTCGAGATAGGAGCTATTTTAGCACAGTCAGGAGTCGAGGAAATTGGCCACCCTATTGCATTTGCAAGTAGGAAATTATCGAACATGGAGGGTAACTTCTCAACCACGGAAAGGGAAGGATTAGTTATGGTCTACGCACTGCATAAATTCCACGACTATTTGTTGGGAGGCCACTTTAAGATGTTTACTGACCACTCTTCTTTGAAGTACCTGGTCAACAAGCCTGTGTTGGGGGAGGGGATCTGTAGATGGTTGTTCCTTTTTCAGGAGTATGAATTTGAAGTAATTTTAAAACCTAGAAAATTGAATGTTGGGCCAGACATCTGTCGCGCATTGAAAGTGCAGAAGAGGAAACCAATCTAGAAGACAGTTTACCAGACGCACAACTATTTATTATAAAGGTATTCAATGATCATTTTGATGATATTATTTATTTTTTTACCACTGGAAGTGCGCCCGTGAAAGACAGACTGCAACATAAGAAAGAGTTGATCGCGTGCACTGCTGACTTTACTCTAATTATCTATCAGTTGTACAAAATGGGTGCAGATGAAGTCCTACGAAGGTATGTATTGGAATTTGAAAGATGGGATATGTTAGTTGAGGCTCATAGAGGGGTTGCAGGAGGTCACTATGTAGGGAAATAAATTGCGCAGAAGATCCTACGAGCTGGTTTATGGTTGCCCACGATGCACAGTGACGCACATGCGTATTGTCGCACTTGTGATGTATGCCAAAGGACAGGGAAACTATCACGCATAGATGATATGCCCTTGCACCTACAGATGGGTTTGCATTATTTTGACAAATGGGCCATCGATTTTTTCAGACCTATTAGCCCTCCAGGAAATAAGACAGGTGTGCGATACATAATCATTGCGAAGGATTATGTGACCAGATGGGTTAAGGCTAATCCCGTGAAGGATTGTAGTGCAGATACAAATGCACACTTCATTTTCGAGAACATATTGACTTGGTTTGGGTGCCCTAAGATTTTTATGAGCAATCGGGGTACACACTTTGTGAACGAAACTATTGAAGCTCTGACGGAAGAATTCCAGATTCATCATCAGAAGAGTACTCCATATCACCCACAGATGAATGGTGCGGTGGAATATTTTAATAATATATTGGAGACTACGCTCACTAAGATCTACAATGATAATCGAAATGATTGGGATGTGCACATACCTTTGGTTCTTTGGGCATATAGAACCACGTGCAAGAAGTTGACAGGAAATACACCGTTGAGAATGGTGTATGGGCAGGACGATGTTATGCCGATGGAGTATATTGTCCCAAGCTTGCACATTGAAGCGTTCACTAATATGGCAGAATAGGATATTATGGAAGAACAATTGGCACAATTGGTCACGCTGGAAGAGGACCGATTCATTTCCAGTTTCCATCAACACGTGCAAAAGGCGCACGAAAAGGATTGGCATGATAGGCACATTAGACAGAAGGTCTTTAAGGAAGAAGATTTGGTTTTGTTGTATGAAAACAAGTTTGCGCGGTACCCAAAGAAGTTCAAAATGCTTTTTTTTGGTTTTTAAACTCCCGTGGTGATCATTTCTTAAAGAGCTTCCCGGATTATCCACAGTATTAAGGAAGCTCTTTAAGAAAAGTTCAAAATGCATTGGCTCAAACCAAATATTGTCAAGGAAATCACAAACAGAGGTGCAGTACGCCTAGCTACATTAAGCGAAGAAGACCTTATTGGGTATATCAATGGAAGTTGATTGAAACCATACATGGATAAACCTCTCCCTGCATGCACCAAATGACTATATGGTCGGAAATATGGATTGTGCAGCAAGGACAGCGGATGCGCAGAAAGGTGCAACACGTGCACAGTAGCTATGCCAAAAGGTTGACTGGGTCACAGAGGCACCAGAATATAGCCGTTGGAACAAAATTTTTAGACAAGACAATGTTCTTACCATTTTGAGGAGCAGCTAAATTGCATTTAATGAGGATATTATGCCAGATTTGGAGTCGTTTTAGCATTTATGGGGTTACATTAATCAATAAAAGATCGTTTAAGACGCGCCTATGCTATAAATAGGACCGAAGGGGTCGCATTAGTTCCCTTTACTTTGTATGCTATTTCTAAAAGTTGTGCTCTCTGCTCTCCAAAGATTGTCCGAACCTTATGTCTGGCCTTGATCCAATCTTTGAGGAGGAGCTACACCATCAAGGTTTGGGTCACCTGATTCCGCCAAGCATGACTGCCACTAAGACCACCCCTTCTGCGACGCCAACTGAAGAAAACCTTGCGCAAGCTGTTGAGACCCCTGCGCCAATCCAAAATAAGAAGGGACAGACCTTGAGGTCCTGGAAGTCACCCCATCAGAAGACCCCAAAGCCATGCTCAACTATTGTAGAGCGCTAGAAGAAGCTTATGGTGGACTTGCCTGAAATCATGGAGGAGGACGTTATAAAAGTAGTAGATCCCATATCGAGGTTGCCTGCATATGTAGTGCCACACAAATCCTCAATCAAGGTCCCAACGGACTTAGGTAAGGTGTGGTCATACATCAATATGTGGTTGCTCCCAGAAAATGTGAATGTTGAAGGCAATATGTTCACCAAAATCCCGTTGCTAAATATGGAAGACTGGGACCTAGCAGGCCAGGAGAAATTCCTAGAGATCGCGCCCATCATGTACTTGGAGAAGATCCCATATGACGGTGATGTAGTCTGAGTTGAGCCAAAGTCCTAGGCGTTTGGCTTGCAAAAATTGGGGTTGTTGAACCTCTTACACATTCCGCACTACGGGCGCAACCCAATGAATGACATCTGTATGCGCCAACTGCTCGCCCTCATTCATGATGACTTCTTATGGCTAGGAGGGCCGATTCTGATCGATGTTGCAGTGATCCATCGGGTAACCAGCTTGCCCGACCAAGGGGAGGATCTTGTGACGACCTTCGGAGGAAAGAGCCAAGAGCGTAAGGTATATGTCAAAGAAAAATATAAGGTGTCGCGCAATACCCGTGGATTTTTGGTCCATGAAATCAATGATCCTGCAGTCCAAATGGGCACGTTGATCCTCGCGTGCAAGGTGATGAGAAAAAACAGGCCAGAGGAAATTAAGAGCCATGTCATTGCGTTAGCAGGGCTATGCGAGAAGGGTATACAGTTCAATTGGTCCCAATACCTGTGTACCGAGTTCTTGGCTAATGTGCGTGAACTCTATGAGGAAGGGAAGCGCTTCTACTATGCCTGGTTATTACTCCTTATTGTGCTCATCAGATGGAAGACGCCTAACGATACATAGTTCCCTGATATTAAGCCAGTCTTGTGTAAAGCCACGCGCTACGCAACCTTATGGAGCTCGAAGATCCCTACCAGAGTCACGGAGAACAAGATTTTTTCGGTGTTGTTCGACTCTGCACTTTTCCAGGCCATTCAGTCAAAACCAAGGTTATCGCTGACCCTTTACGAGCAGTATAAGCTGATTGCAGACTTCAAAGTCACATTTCACAACATGCATATCCGTGCAAAGGGCCTTGTGGAAGGAATTTGGTATGAACTGCCATACCTAGTCTAGGAGAATGATCTGGTTTGCGTCACAACGGAATGGTCACCTTCCTGGTTAGAGCTGCGCACCGCTCGGGGTGCCTCTTCATCAGTGTTGAAAAATCCAACAAAACCATGCAGAACCAAAGATAAATTGCAGAAAGGTAAGGGCGTTTGAAGCAGAACCTAAGCCTACTATGACGAGGGAAACGATAGATTTTGATAAGGAAGCAGCAGAAAAAAATGGTGAATGCACATGGTCTTGAGATGCAAACAGCCAAAGGTACTAAGTGCGGTTCGTAGGCCATGCTGGGTCTGCGCAATAAAAGGAATGGTTCCAAGTTGGAAGGAACAGAGGACCTCACCCTCACCGAGGATGACTTAACATAAATTGAAAACACGGTAAAGTCATCCATGGAGTATATCTTGAATGACATGGAAGCGCAGTACAATTCCATTCTCAAGGGAGTAAATTCGGGCATCCAGGAGCTCAAAATGCAAGTGAGCGCGATACAAGAGAGCATGAATCAAGCGAGCCTGCAACAAGCGAGTGTGAAAAACTCCAGTCTCAGACAGACAAGTGCGTAACCAATCAGCACGGTGCTGCCATCCCCCTTGGATATCTGCCTGCTTCAAATTCCATGGCTAACCATTATAGTTGAGCTACATACCTTGCATGTTACACCGCAAGCATGCAGTGAGATTAGCATCGACCTGGCGGTGCTACCAGGTGGAAATATCCATGCTATCCACACCATGATAGTGGATGAATTTCCACGTTGCCAACGAGTCTCAGCAACAAGCAGTAGTGCTGCAATAGAAGAAACAAACTATAGAGGAGGTGTGCCTCGCAACTGAGGATTGGCGCGCTGCCTTAGAATCAATGATCGATCAAGTGTGCGGTGACCTACCAAAGGTCATTGTCCATGCATCTATCAAGCCAACAACGAAGTTAGATAGCCTGGTTGCTGTGCTAAAGGCATCGTACACAGAGATTCAGACTATTCGGGTAGAGTTTTAACAATAGATAGTCGCGCTGCAAATGAAGCTCCAGCCCAAGACACCACTAGAGGTCTGAGCGTAGCGTGCAGCATAGGTAAAGGCAGCCACAAACAGTGTAGCAGCAGCAGTGGCCGAATTTGGAACGCTCTTGATGAATCAATTGGTGTTTGGAAATCTGTTCAGAATGACCTTATGGTCCAACAACTAAGAAATGAGCTTCGCATTAAATAACAATAGTTTAGTGAGATCAAGATGGTGGCGCCAAAATTAGTAACAACAGAAAGGTTTTCCCGACTTCATGAAAGAAAGGAAATTTAGACACAGATCGAGGACTTGTGCCGCCACGAGCAGCTACTGGAAACAAGGATGCAACCTTGGGTTGAGGAAGCCCTGCAACTCTTGTAGAACCTTGATAACGCCCTCAAAAGGCTACAGTAAACACAATGTAACATCAGTTTAGTTGCAGAGGGACCAACAACAACTAATTTGGTCGATGAAGCACAAGGTGCCACTCTGCATAGCATTGAAGTCATCATGCCACTCTGGAGCTCTGTCAAAGCATTGAAGGAGAATATGAATGCGACCACCCCGGAGTGACTCAAGACAAGTCACGAGATTGTGTTGGGGGCCTATTAGAGTGGGGTCCCCTGGGGTGTACTTTTTCGAGTTAATTTTGTCTAAGTTTTGTTATATGCATTGTGCGCAAATAGATGAAGGGGCTTTGGGGCAGGTTAAAGTCCCTTAATCATTGTAATGGGTTTAAAGGGAAAAACCATGAGTCTCAAAATATGGTTTGATACCATGTTATGTGTGCGTATATGATAGTATTAATATGTAAGGATCGAGTCGAGTAAAGATATCAGAACACGTGACATGATGTATGTATTATTTTATTAATGTTTTTATCTAAGTCTAGGTTTCTTGGGTAGAAAGGCTCTTGCTAACTATGTGCGCAGAGACCTAAGTCCTGAGCTGTGTGTGGACTCTATTGTTGTGTGCACAGAAGATAGATTGTACTAAATTGAAATATCTCTTAATAAAGAAGGCATTTTTGGTGAACCTAGATTCTTATGTTGTCTTTATTATCTGTTAATTTTTGTCAATATGTTCTTTTATTGGGTATTTACTACTGTTAATGGTTAATTTCATCTATGTGTGAATCTGAGCAGTCAAGCGCATTTCTCATCTAGTTCTTCTTTTATTCTTATAGATCTTATTAACAACCTTTTGCTCCATTTGGGGATGTTCTTTCTCTGCGCAATTATCTATTAACACTTGCAGGTTCTTGACTTCCTTCTTATTGCGCAACAATTTAACACAAGCCTGCAGGAATGGCTTTATATCTTCACCTCCTTTAGCCACGTCCATAGGTTTGCTTAATGCTTTAGATGTTGATGAAACCACCTCTGTGAAACCCTTCTTCGCTTCTATAGAGGTTTCCTTTTCTCTCTGTAAGTTTAATCCCTCCTTTTCAAGTGCTTTTCGGATCCAGATATCAGTATCAGGCTTTGTCTCTTTTTCTTCATCGATGGATGCACCACTCCAAGTAATGATATTCACACTTGGTTCTTCTTCGTGTAGCTCACCTCTTACCATCTAAATATTTTCAGTGGGGTT
The DNA here is from genome assembly GCA_034641835.2 of Pinus albicaulis. Taxonomy (NCBI): domain Eukaryota; kingdom Viridiplantae; phylum Streptophyta; class Pinopsida; order Pinales; family Pinaceae; genus Pinus; species Pinus albicaulis. The sequence continues at coordinate 1,163,508,152 of CM076572.1, forward strand.
ATCTGGTTTCTTTTCCTACATTTTTGCAATCAATACGGGGCAATATTCAATAGCATGATTAAATTGTATACAATACCTGCAAGACTGTTGTGCTAGGTTTGACTAGTCATGCACATAATGACCTACATTTCCACAATTATAGCAGATGAGCTGCCCCCTTCCTCGACCAGTTCCTCCTGCTCTTCCTTGTCCTCTACTTTGGAATCCACCATGCCAAGACAGGGATGCTAGTGAGGTTGGTTCAGTGTGCATCCTATATAGGCCAGCTCAGTCAATCATCAAATCGAAGTTGCGATAGTGTTTTTCATCATGTCCCACCGATGAGAAAAATTTGTAGAAAGGTTGCTTAAGGTCAGGGATATATTTACCAATCCTCAGGTAGAATTTTGTCGTGTGCATACCCATTTCTTGACAAATCACGCACCATAATGTAGGAGTTCCACTTCGTCCTTCCATGCTCTTCAGCGGGCTTGGTCCTTGGTTGTTAGATAGTCACTGAATATGAGGCACTCATATTTGTGATGCCTGACAAATTTGCAGCATATACACCATACATATGCACATACCTTCTTTCCTTTATCTTTGTGAAGAATCTGTATTTCTAAGTGCATTGCCTCTATATGTTGGGCCCTAATCTGCGTAGTTGATACCGGCAAGGATTCTAGCTTCATTGCAATATCTACAGCTTCAGCCTATGTTGCAATATTATGTTGATTTAGGGTTTGGCGTAGATGTGCTAACAACATGGAAATGAACCACTTTTTGTGTTGTGTGTCATCAATAGTAAATCCTCTATCTCTGATGGTGTGCTTCAACCGTTGATCTTCTTCCCATACAGATTCCCTTAATTCTTGGTGAATCTCCTTCAACTCAGTTACGCATTGAGAAAACGATTTCAGATTTTTGAATTGTTCCTTCAATGCGGCCTTCAGATTATCAATAGTTGCATTAGAGTTTGTTGCCACATACCTTATGTACCAATCCAACGTGCGATATTGAAAAGTAATAGCCAATTGTGCTTTCTTAACATCCTCATTATTAATCTATTGCATTGTCCATACAATGTCTGTAACAAACCAGAATTGGTCTACGTCTTCATTCTCGATACCACGAAAATTAGGTAACTTCATGGAAGCATCCATATCAATGTCTTGCGGTGGAGGTGGAGGTGGAGTGGATGGCTTGTTAGAGTGAGATGAGTTTGGGAGTGGAGTGGATGGGATCTAAACTATGGCCAACGACCCAAGATCAACCTGATCTTGAAATTCCTCTTCTTCCAAGTGCGCAGATTCACTAGAGATATTGATTTCATACTCCTCGTCACTGCCATATTTACCTTTGAGAGGGCTATAAACAAAACCTTCTTCTATATCTACACTGTAAGTTATTCCACTGTGTGTATTCGGGCCTCTACGTGACATTCACTCAATATAGCTGCACAAAGTACCTTATTCACACAATAGCATTTTAATCCACAGTTTTAGAGAGTGCGGGGACTTACCTCTAGGGACCTTGAAAAATCTCCATTCATCTTCAGAATACGATACAAATTGATCAATAGAGAATTAAATCACAAATCCTCCCAGAAAACTATCGATCTAGTGATCTACCGTGTGGGTGATCTTGTTGCTAGATTTCTATAATTTTTGTACCAACTTCGTGGTCCACTGAGTGATCACGTCGTCCTTTACGCGGATCTATAATTCAGCAAGTCGAGACAACCACTCATAGAAATCGGTTGCAAGAAAATATCCTGGACCTCTGTGTAGATATACCTTTGTGCCTAATCTTTGGTAGACAATTTAGAGCTTATATTTTCTTGGATCGCAAATTCACGTATTTTCTTATCAATCCAATATTGCGGTTCATTCTTTGTTGGGTGCCACATCAACTCTCCCTCAAAATGATCCTGGTCCCAGAAATGGAACCATTTGTTGGCTTAAAGGGTCTTGACCCAGGTTCAGAGTATTTTCACAACCAACAAAACCCTCCAACTACTAGCCCTTTCGGCAGTGATATGCTTGCACATACCAAAGTCTCACCCGAAGTAGTATGGGGGGGGTGCTAGAACCAGGTTTCCGCACCTTGAGGGGGATTTTGATGTGGTAGATCTAATCAGAATTACTGCAGATAATATAACATATTTGCGCACGCACAACCAATGGTAACAGATCTAATCCTTTCGCAGATTATCACAGACTACTTCGAGATAAGTTCGTGCATAGTAGTTAATTTATCTTTAATAGACTAATACTTGTGCATAGATGTAATTAAGAATTTACAGAAGTAAATACGCAACAACAAAACAGATCCATATCTACAACAAGTAACAGATAATCTAAGACAGTAAATCACATAAGAATCTGAGTTCGCCAAAAATGCCTTCTTTATTAAGAGATTTGTAATTTAGTACAATCTATCTTTCTGTGCACACAACTCAAGACTTAAGTCTCCACACACACAGCCAGCAAGAGCCTTTCTACCCAGAAAAAACCCATACTAACAAATATGCATCGCAAAACTGATCCAAGATTCTATTCCTTTTCCTTCCTTACTCGACTCTTACATATTTATACTATAACAAACGTGCACATACCATGGTCTCAAACCATGGTTTGAGACTTATGGTTTTTCCCTTTAACCCTTTACAATAATTAAGGGACTTTGATCCGCCCCAAAGCTCCTTTGACCATCTGCACACAGTGCGTGCAATAAAACTTAAACAAAATTATCCCAAAAATTACCCTAGGGGACCGTGCTCCAACAAGCCCCCAACACAATCTCGTGACACGTCTCAAGTCACTGCAGGGCAATCGCCTTCATCTTTGCCTTCAATGCTTCCAGAGAGCTCTTGAGTGGCACTATGAATTCAATTCTCTATGCGGCGACACTTTGTACTTCTTCGACCAACTTGGCTGTTGTTGGCCCCTGAGCTACCAGGTTGATGCTACGTTGGGTCTGTTGCAAGCTTTTGAGGCTGTTTTTGAGGTTCTGTGAAAGTTGCATGGCTTCCTCAACCCAAGGTTTCATCTATGTATCAAGTAGTTTCTCGTGTCGGCAGAGGTCCTCAATCTTCATCTAAATGGCCTTGCCTTCATGTATTTTGGCAAGCATATGTGTTGTCACCAAGGTTGGTGTCACCATTTTGATCTTTGTAGATTGCTACTCTTTAATTTGGAGTTTGTTCCTTAATTGTTGGACCATTGGGCCATTCTAAATAGAAGTCCAAACACCCATGGCTACATCCAAAAGTGTACCACATTCTGCAACTGTTGTTGCGACACTATCAGTTTTTGCCTTTACTTCGGTCGCGCGCTATGCTAGGACCTTCGGCGGTGTCTCTAGTTGGAGCTTCATTTGTAGCTCAGCAATGTTTTGCTCAAATTCTACATGGACGGTCTGGATTTCTGTGCGTGATGCTTTTAGCGCGACGACCAATATTTCTAACTTTTTTGTTGGCGCGACTGAGGCAGGGATAGTGACTTATGGCAGGTCACCGCACAAGCAATCAATCATGGCTTCTAGCGATGATCCTGGTATTTAATTTCTTTTTATATTGTGTTGCTAATTTTTTAGATAATTTTTATAAACTTAATAAATACTTTGATTATTTATTTTAGAATTATTCAAATTTTGTGGTTAATTTTTAATCATATGGTTTATTCTATCTCAACTAACGTTTAAGGTAACCAGGTAGTTTGTATGTCATATGTTAAGGTATAAATGTTATGTAAGGGATAAATAAGACAAACTATTGTAGAATTTTTTCGTGAAACAATATGTCTCTCCCTTCTTTTAATACCATGCCTCATTGTACAAATTATTCATAAGTAGAAGTAAAATATTTCAAAGAGAGCATGCAAGAATGTTTATTTTAATTACTAATATTTGTTTTAGTCTCGGATTATTATGGAAATTATATTTATGGCATGTACTTTGATTTTTTGGTAATATTAGAAAACTTTAGATAGATAATTTGTAAACTTGTAATGGTATTCTCTAATTGAGGTTGTAATGACTTCTTTGCATGCTATATATATTTGCCAAAATGTACATACATATTTTAGAAGTTAAACCTTAAATTTGTTTTAGAGTTTTTGAGATGGTTCTATTATGAACCAATGCAATTTTGAGGGGGTATCCGTGCCGTATCACCCTGAAACCCCATTTTGATTCTTAAAACCAAGTTTTCAGAACTTGATTTTGTAATCTAGTAGTTTTCTAGAATTCACCAACGACCCTATAGGTTATGTTTTGAGAAGTGATTGTGTAATTTAACATAACTTTATTCTTGGCCCTTACTTGCCTGTGATTTGATTTGATGGAAAGTGTTTCTCTTAATGGTTGTAGCTTTTATGCACATAGAACGTTAGAGTAAATGTCTTAATGATTGTAACTTTGATGCACATAATGTTTTTAAATAGATGATTCAATGGATGTAACTTCCTATGTCTACATTGTTTTTTAATAAATATGAAAGTGAATTTAATAAATTTTCTATCAAAATATTTGTGAAAATGTGTCAATGAACAATTTGGTAATCTTACTTATATATTGCACTAACTTGTATATGGATTCAAATAGGTTGTTTCAATCTTAAAGTATATATGGTCTACTACATTATTATTTCATTTTTAGATTTACAATTATGTTTCAGCATAGTCATTTCTCAAATTAGTCAAATATCTATGAGAATCTTTGTGTGAAATAAGTGATAAAAATAGGAAATAATTTAATAAATAAAATGAAGCAAACTTGAATTCATTATTTTATATGCATTTTTTTTAATGTAAATCTTGTGAAATTGTTTTAGTTTATGAAATAATTTAATAAATAAAATGAAGTAAATTTGAATTTATTATTTTATAAGATTTTTTTTAATGTAAATCTTATGAAATTGTTTTAGTTTAAGAAATAATTTAATAAATAAAATGAAGAAAAATTGAATTCATTATTTTATATGTATTTTTTTTTAATGTAAATCTTATGAAATTGTTTTAGTTTTTATTTTATTTGAATTGATTTTTTTATGCGCTTAATTTAGATTCTTGAGGTTAGGTGGGACCTTACATATGGTATAAAAATTGGTAAAACCCTAGGACCTAGGGTTTATATGCTAAATGTTTTTTTTTTACTTGGTTTGGGTCAACGATGATATTGCTTGAGATTAATAATATTGATTAATATGTGTAAATTATTATTTATTTATTTTTATTATTTATGTCTTTCCATTATTTCAACTCTATAGCTTGGGCTTTCATGGTTTTACTTTTTAGTTGACAACTACTTTTGCTATTGGTTGTGTTTATGGAGGAATGATTGCCAAAGTATTTTAAGGAGATCAAGAATTCCTTGATATAGTGGAGTCACCAAGGATTCATTGGTACTTAGCCTTTTCCTTGATCTAGTTGGGGTTTAGAAATGACATCTTGATTGGGTTTAGCAAGGTATATTGTCAATATAGCAAAAGTTTCATCTTTTGAAATAATCATGATTTTCACTTTATTTCTTTTTTATGTGGCTTGGATCAACATGATGGTTGCAATCATGATATTTTTAGAGAGTAGGTGTATCATGCCAATAATCTAGCTATAGTTTGTGAACCATGAGAGATAGTTTGAAAATATGGTTTTGATGATATTTTTGACATGCTATCTTGAACAAATCATTGGATGTTTGTAATCTCCTTGTACTAAAAGTTAAGTTTGTGTATGAATCTAACCATTGGTTGTAAGAATTCATTCACGTTGGGAAATAGATTAGTTGTGGAAATCTCTCATCAAGTATGCATCTTGTTAATTTCATTTTTTAGTGATTATTCTAATTTGATTTAAACAATTTTATATTTTATTGACTAGCATTTAGAAAGGGATGAATTCTCACTCTTTTGGGTGAAAAACATAGAAAGGCTAGTATGGTATGTATCTTTACTCTTAATTTTGAATTCAATGATAAATTCTTGTATTAGCATTTTTGTCTTCTAATGCAAATTAAATGGCAATTGTGTCTTGTTTGAGTTGGTTCTTATTGCTTGCAAATTGTGGGATGAATCTCTTGTAAAAAAAGGTTTGATGGTAGCAAAGTGATTATCTTAATAGATGTAAATTTTAGGTGAAAATATTTTGACACTCTTATTTTATTATAAATTTTCTTTTATCCTTTATGTTGTTGAAAGCTAGAGATCAATCATAGAAGAAAATCAATTTTCTTAGGTTTGTTATATAATGGCTAATTTTTTTCCCATTATTTGCCTCCGCTGATTATAAGCAATTGAAAAAAATTCTCAATTGAAACGATTCTTATTTGATGGATATTCAACCAATTATGTGGATGAACGCCAATATTTATTAATGACCAAAAACACTTTCTCTTGAGTTCATTTTTTTTGTCTATGTTAATGGAAATTTCATTGCTAAGATTGTTTTCGATTGGTTTCATAAATTTCAAGTATTTATTGCTTTAAAATCCAACATTTTCCAAGGAGGAATGTACATTTGAGAATTGCTCACATTGTATTTGGTGAAATGTCTCTACTACAATCTAGGCATAGGTAAATTGCAACTCATTGAAAAAACTCTTTCTCATCTTCCTTGAAAACTCATCTATAACACATATAAACAATGATGAGAGCATGGGAAAGTTCTTGGGTATTGAAATAAATGAAAATTATGGAAATGGGTAATCTTCATATAGGTGTGGCTTTCAATTTGAATGACATGGGTGGATGTGGATGCCAATTTTTTTCCTTCATTGTAGATAAGGTTGCCTTTGTTCTATATTATTTAATTAATATTAGTGTCAAAATATTTTTGTTGGTGTGGAGTGTGTTTCTAACGTGAGCCAGTGATGGTAGAGGTGAAAAAAATTTGTACTCTAACATTTGCAAGCTATTCTTCCTTTGCAGGCTTTTACTTGAGGTAGACTCTATCAAATTAGTTTTCTTTTAGCATTTTAATTAACAAATTCTACATCTTAAAATAATGAGTTGCCACATGCTTCTTTCATTTACGAATGCATGTCTATAAAATAAATGGCTTTGGAATTTATATGCTTTTTGAAGTTTTAAGCACCAGACATGTTCATTCTTTAATATATACTTCAAATTTTACAATGAGTTGGAACCTGCCACATTGGATTACTAAGGAAAAGCATCAAGATCAATACAAGGGTTGGCTTTGCAATTTAGATACATTTTGGATTTTTAAGAACCGTAGAGATACAGGGAGAATGTGCTGAAATGGCTCTCCCAATATTTGAAGTTGATGTACAGTTCAAAAAAAATCCAGAAATGAAAAAAAAAAAAATCATTTGGATGCCCCCCAACAAAAGCACAGCGTGAGGTTCACTACCCTTTTGGACCAAAAACTGTGAAAAATTGCTAAAATGCCCAAAAACTTCTAAATTTGTCAAAAAAATTCCAAATTTTCTCAAAATTATTCCAAACTCTCCATGGACACCTATGATGGTATTTTATGCTACGATGGAAGCATCAACAAGCAAATCCAACTTATCCTTCTCTTTTTTCCTCATTAGGGTTTCTTTGAGATTTTTTTTCAACTGCTTAATTCTTACTCGAGACACATGATTTCTTGTGTAGTAAGGCATGGCCATGTCTCTTTGCATTTTTTTGTTCCTATTTTCCTTCTTAAGAAGAATTTCCATGTGTAAATTCACTCTATCAAGCCATCCTACCTTGTCTTTTTCAATTTCTACCAAGATGAGCTCATCAACTGTCATTTGAGTTCTTGGTGGAGATGCTTCTTTCTGTTGCTCAAGTGCCCTCTTGAGGCCTCTTGCCCTTGGTCTCTTTCTTCTTACCTTCTCTTCCTAATCATTTGAATCATCAATCTCAACCACTTCTTTACCCTTTACATCTTCTTTTCTCAAATCAACCTTAGGGTTATTCAAGAGTAATTGTCTTACCTTTAATTGCATATTCATTTGCTGCAAGAATGAAACCAAAAAGTTGGCTTTTGACAAGCTCTCCTTAAGTTATCCGATTTCGACATCCTTCTCCATGATGATCTGTTATGGTGTCTTGTTCTCTTCTTTCACCTCAAAGTATGCCATGTCAATATCAATATGGAATGGCTCCTCACCTTGCAAAGGTGCTTCATGGTGTGATGATGATCCATGTTCAACTGATGTGGGCTTGGCCCTTTCAACAATGTTTGGAGCAAACACAAGCCTCTTACCTCTAACATAATTTTGTGTCACCCCTACCCTAGGTGTCCTCTTAACTGAAATTCTACAAGATGAGCCAACCTCCTTTGGCTTAGATGGTGTTGATGGTGTACTTTGGCTAGTAGGCTGACTAGCAGGGGGAAAAAAAACAATGGACTGAATGAATGTCTCGCAAGATATTTTCATCTATGTAAGCTGGTGTAAGACAATGATTTTGATGAGGCCATGGTGGAAAATACTAGCTTGATGATCACTCATTAGGAAAATTTTGAGTAAAAAAAGGGCCTCCTAAGGAAAATGTACAATCAAAATTCACTTTATGAGAACCAATCACATTCTAGGGGTTGACATCACCCCCCATGTTTGATGTGGCATTGATTGAGTTAAATGTACTTACTTGTCGCATTCTCAATGGTGGATAAAAACTCATGGTTAACCATGGTAGTATTCTTAGTACTTTTAAAGTCACAAAGTAAAATACTCATAATAAATGTCATTTCACACTTTTTGAATAAAATATTATTATTGTCATTTCATATTTTTTGAAAAAACAATGCATATCCATATACAATCTTCATGTCTTTACACAATTTTCATATATCATATTAATATATATATTATATATTATTTCTTCTTATGTTATAAATCAAATCAATTCAATATGTAATATAAAATTAATACATAAAATAATATATTACATTTATTTTATTATATTATTTTATTTTTATGTAGTATATTCTTTACATGTTATTATATAATTTAATTTTATAATTTAAATAATATAAATTTTAATTAATGGTATGTTGTACAACTAAGAATTTGAGTTTATATTTATAATTTTATTTTATTTATTTAAATACAAAGTAAAAATGCGTTAGTTGTTCAATGATAATGACTTTTTCTTGAAAGGCTCATTTTATTTATAGTCACATCAATACAATTTTTTATATTAATTTTATTTTGGTACAACTTTTCAATTGAATTTAACCATGGTTACATGGATTTTGGTGCAAAAAGTGAATTGTAAATTCATAAATATTATTTTATTGGTTTAGCTATTATTTTATTGTTTCCCTAGGAAGCCCATTATAGACTTCAAAATTCCCCTAATGCTCTTTATGTTGCACTTTCTTTGCCATTTTAGCCAAGATTTTGTGGAGATAATAAGGTAGGTTGAGAGTTTTTACACCTGTGAAATGCATCAACAATCTTACATGATATTTGTAAAACCTTGAGAATATACCCTCACATGTGAAATACCTCATTATGGCCTTCATCAATGGAGCAAACTTGTCCAAAAACTGTCCAAAAGGAAAAAAATTCTTGATGGCATCTTTATAATGACTTTTAATGAAAGCTCTGTAATTTTGAACATCCAAGTCTGATTGCTTGAACCATTTTTCTCCATTGTTTGGCATCCATTTAGTTGTGGCTATGGTCTCATTTGAAATTGTAAAACTCACTCTTGCAATGGTGACCTTATCTCTCCTAAGGTTTGTGGCAAACAATCTTGTTAACTTGGCATGATATCCCACTTGTTGGATTTTCTCACAAAACCCTAAACATCCTACATTTTGAAAAAAATGTTTGGCCAATGATGAAGACATCAACTCTCGAGTGTTAAGTGGCTTAAACCTTGACACTTGTCCTCCTTTATTGTATGGTTTCTTTCCTCCCTCCATTGTTTACAATTGGAAAGCAAAACCCTAGTGAAAGAAGGGGGAAGTAGGTGAGGGGAGGGGGTGAAGGGATTAGGGAGAAGATATGTTGTTTGGAAAATTTTGGGAGGTAGATAGGTGTATTTGGAAGCTTATGTAGGTGGATAATGACAAAAGGAGTGTAGGCATGAGTGTAGGGAATTAAAACATAGTCCTAACCCTAAAACTGCCCAAAAACGCAACATAGGAGCTAGGGTTAGGTGTAGGGGTTAGGGAAATGAGGGTGAGAGGGTGAGAGAGTTGTGGGAAATGTATTTGGGTGTGGCTAAGGGTATAATATGTAGTGAATTAGGTGTTTTTTCTTGCAACTCAAACTATGGAGCTCACCCACCAAAAACGTAGCGTGGGGATTGTGGGAGGTTTTCACCACTAAATCAATGAAATAAATGTTGATAGGATGTGGAAAGAGCTTCAAATTACTTGTAAACAGGATGATGGAACCTTCAATTGCCACTAAAAACCCTTGAATATGAGTTTTTTTCTTCTAGAAGTGAAAACGTAGCGAAGGGTCAAAAATGCAGCGCAGGAGCTGAAAACACAACGTGGTTGCCTGGAGAGGGTGCTAATCACTTTTTGAGAGTGTCCTTTGATGCTTGATGTGCAAATATGGTATTTTTTTGTGAGTTAGTGCTCAATGCCAATGGAGTGAGTGAAATAAATGCTTGTATGGTCCTTTGTAGCTTTTGGAAATCAAATTCTCTTCATAGTTGTGTAGTGGCCCCACCATGTGTTTTTTTTACATTTTGATTTAAAACCATAGCTTTGGAACATTGAGAAACATATTACATCATGATTGAAATAAAATTACACTTTAATTTACTTTATTGAGCATTTTTCCATATTACTACTCCTTCAATGCCAGATTTATTGGTGAAATTGTAGATTTTTTATGATTTTGACCCTAAGACCTAATGGTGACACTTCATTAAATGAGTTGAATGAAGACCATGGTGGTGTGACTGATATGATAATGGAGACATTTAAGTGGTGACTCATTCAACTGAATGATGACAATGACCAATACATGAATTTTCGAAAGGAGTAGTTACAAACCTAGACACACTAGCCAGTGACTAAATTTGTATTTGACGACCTACTGAAACGATAAAAATTTGACTTAAGACCCTAAAAAAAACATTTTAAGAGAATATTTGATCACTGGTGGCTAGCAGAACTATCAGGCACTAATAGGGTGCTATGCCATCTCCAGTGTTCCTTCAGATTTCTTCATGCACCAAATCAGACCAAATTCTCTCTTGATTTGTAAATTTGTCCCTTCCAATTATGGAGTTCTAGTAGTTGTACCAAGATTTTGGAAGGAAAAGGAGAGATAGGCTCACTATCTTGGAGCATGGTACATTTTCTCCTAATATAAGTTCATCTCAAACCTGAGTGAATCTAGAGAGGTAGTGTGGAATATTTTCATTTTTCTACATGCAGATTTTTCTGAGCTTGTCCCTCAATACCAATTTTTTGGCATCACTGCCATTTTCGAACAACTTAGTGAAGGTCTTCCACATAGAAAATTAAGTCTCATTTCCATGTAAATTCGAGACTATGTGGTCTCTCACACCCTCGAGGATAATCCTCCTGGATTTTGCGATATCCTTCTTCCATTGGTCTAACTGTCGTGCATCTGATACTGCAGGTTTTGGAATGTCAGTTTTGGTGTACTCCAACACTTCATTATCGATGAGTATAGCTTCCATATTGTCCTTCCAAGCTATGAAATTCAAGGTTCCCTCATGGGAATACTCCAATCTCAATCCGTTGAAAGGCATTTTCCCGCACGGAAGAAAAACTACTTCACTAAATTTGCAAATCGAAATATCTGAAGGAGAAGATCTATTGAATTTTTTTTCATTGTGATTTCAAGCTCTAATACCATTTTGAAATTAATAGAAATTTATACTACTGATGATTCAAACTAAAAACAAGAGATTAAAAATATTCTCTACAATGTCGCGTAATGGAAATCACAATTTAGAAACACAGTGACATGCAACCATCAACACTGTTATCACCAAAAAATGACACCTAGCCATTTCTAACTAGGTGGATCGAAATACACCATGTGAGTTTAATTTTACCATAGTAAAATCATTTTCACTATAATAAATAATTTAATAAACCACTTTTATTAAGTTATTTTTTATTAAAACCCATGAGAATAATTAAATAAGCCATTATTTATTTAATTTTCTCTAGGAATAGTATTAAATAATTGTTTGATAATTATTCCTAGTCACATTTGACTAAATCACCTACGAATAATTAAACAAATCATATTTTATTTATTTTTCCTTGACTCCATCCTTAGAATAATTGTTAACTCATTATTTAATAATTATTTCATTTCACACTTTTCTTATTATTCATGAAATAATTAATAAATCATTTTATTTGTTAATTGTTTCTAAATAAATATATTTGACCATTTTAAATATATTTTCCCTCTCCAAAAATATTATAAAGTATTCCAAGCAGTTAGATCTAGATTTTAGTCAATAATATTTTATTATTCTCCATTTTCAAGATCAACCCAATACTTTACTATAAATAAGATGGTTTTTCATTCATTTCTCACCATGATCATTATCATCGTCACCATTATCGTCTCATGCTTTTTGAGCTCCCATTTTTAGTTCTACATATTGTTTGGGTTTTCACACATTTGAGAGAGGGAGATCTAAATACTGAAGTGATAAGGACATCAAAGGACCCATCCCATTGAGGGGGACTTACGACCCTTTCTAAATCTCCTTCGCTAGGTGTCATTAATAAAAAAAAATCTTTCAAAGATTTTTCATGATTGGGTTATTACATTGGATTCATTTTTGTTGTTTTTTCTTTTAGATCACATACATCTATCTTTATGCAGGTTTTTCTCACATATTTGTTGCATATCTAAAGTGTAAGCAACCATAATTGTGTTTAGAGTCATTAGTCACATGTGACTTAAGTGAGATATTTTTGGTACACCTTCCAAGAAATTTCATACTAACAAAAACCCTAAGAACACAATGATTTTACAGGGAAATCTAACTGGGAAAAACCACTCCACATATTTTCACTAATCTTATTAGAATGAGAAACTATTACAATGTCTTGCTTCAATCCTGAAGCACACCCTGCACTGTAAACCTATTTTCTTGCTAATTGTCCTACTCTAGCCAACACTTAGCCAATTCAAGGCCCGATCTTCCTCCTATTTCCTTGTGTAATTCAGGATAATATAAGATCCTAAATAATAGGGGAATTCATTATTTCTTTGCGAAAATACCAAGGAATTGATCACTTGCAGCAATTCCAAGTCGATACACTCAACTAGTATATAATTGATAATTACAATGTTCCTTTTCCTCCACTTCAACTAGGAAATTTGAATTTCATGCATGTTTGGGCTATTTTTAGATGATTAACTACTTTAATTGGGATATCACTGAGTTAACAATAGTTCTACTAATGAACTGACCTTCAACTGACTCAAATAGTTACATGAGCTCAATTAACTTAGTTCAACTTAAATTAACTAAACTAGATTTCTAAATTTTAGCAATCACTACATGCACAACTCTACTCCAGGCCTATAACTCGGATTTACTAACTTAACAAGTAGACAAGGCCATGTTACACAAGTTAACTATAATCCAAGTCATTCTACTGATGTGGAAAATCAAATTACTGAATTTGACTAAGGCATAAGTCAAATTGAACCTTTCTTGCTACAATTTCTAACAGAAAGTTGCATATATGCAAATTACCAAATTTTCATAATTTCATCAGTTGTTTAACTTAACCATTGCATCATAATTTTTTTATTTGTTCATTATGTAGTAACCATGAGCAGTAAAAAGCAGATAAATCATAACAAACAAGAAACACATCAACTCATATGGACATTGGGATTTCAGGTGGAAACCCAATGTGGGAGTGTTAGGTCCCTATAAGAATAGTGTATCCCCTTATTGTTATTGTTAGTGTATCCCCCTTATTTTTATTGTTTTACCCATGTATTCCCCATAGTGTTATTATTGTGCCCCATAGAATCTCACTATTGTAATTGTTGTGCCCTTGCGTTATTATTGTTATGTCGGCTTTGATTATATTATGACCCCTTTTACTCCTATATATAGAAAGGAGGTTTTTTCATGTATTTCATCGAAGAATTGTTCATTTATGTATTCTAAAGGAGGTTTACCCCTCGAATTGGATAATTTTTAAGTCGTTGATCTATATTTTCTTCTATTTTGTGAGTTGGTTGCATAACATTTGGTATCAAAGCTTTGGATCCTAAGGTTTCTCTTCTTAAAACATGTCATCTTGGAATTTTCGTTATAAATTTTTTTCTACGTGTAGAAATTATATACAAGATGCATGCACATATCCAGATTCTCCTGATCTAACAATATTTAAATTCTTTCTAAATATAGAATCCTTCCATTGTTAATCTTTTGTGGAAACTAAAATTAATTGCAAACACATGAAGAAATAAAAACAATCGCACATAACACAGTTGTTTAACGGGAAAGCCTAAAGTTGAAAACCCCAAATATCAGATATTATGTATCATGGATATCATGTAAAAATATCATACAAAGCTTAGTACATCAAGCTCTCAATACAATCAATCGTCACACACTAATCAGAAGAAATTTGCAAATCCATGCACCGATTTCTTGCCACTTGATAACCTGCCTCCACTGCGCAATCCCTGTTGAAGAATAGCTCTGAATGAATTCGAATCTACCTTGCCTTGACTGCGCAATCCTCATTGGAAACTCCAATGTGTGTGTGGTGCAATCAATGCATCACTATAGTCACAACAGATAGTCCATCTTTCCCTTTCACCTATCTCTCCATTGGGTCTCCACTGGAACTGCCATGCACTGTAGTTAACTGTTTTATTGTTCAGTTGATTAATGAGTTATTATTTGTGAATTAATTAACTAATTAATTCACTCCTCTCACTAGTGTATCATTCAGTTAGACTAGATACAACTAGCTCAACTGAGTTTAACTCCATTAACTGAGTTAAACTGAATAACAACTCCATGAACTACTCTTCCAACTCTGTCATAACTTTTCCACTTCAGTTCTAACTGAGTCCTCCATGCATGAACCACCAATAAACCTTAGGAATTGCATAATTCCTTCAGCCCACTGATTTTCCAAATCTGTGCACTGAAATTAAGTGCTCCAAGAGAATAAGTTGATGTTTATTGTCGGATTATTATTAAGAGCTAATAATAATCGACACTTCTATTTTTAGATTGAAGATCTATAAATAGACTTTGCCCAATATTCTAAAAATAAAATTTCATCCATTTTTCCAACTTGACCAACCATCCACAAATAGCATCCTGCAACTTCTGAAATATGATCACCATGTCTAAAAATAGACTTGCGCCAAAAATAGCCTGCGGGCCCACTTAGTGAAGGCGAATCTTTTCACGAAGCTCATCATCTTGTTGAATCTCAACACTCCCAAACCTCAACACTCCCTCTCAACAAGATAGGGATTATCCTTCACCCCGATCCTGCTTCTATGGTATTCAAATTTTCTCCTGGTGAGCGCCTTCATCAGAATATCTGCATCCTGATCTTCCATAGGAATGTACTGAAGCAACATGATCTTCTGCTACACACAGTCTCTGATATGATGATACTAGATATCAATATGTTTAGATCTATCATGAAACACAGGATTAATCGAGAGTTTAATGCAGCTCTGATTATCACAATGTATCACTGTAGGATCTAAATGTGAACTAAACAAACCAACCAGGATCTTCCTCATCCAGATAGCCTCACATGCAGCTTGAATTTCTGCCATGTATTCTGCTTCCGCTGAACTGAGTGCCACAAATCTTTGTTTCCTGTTGTACCAGAAACTGTCGTAGATCCAATACTGAAAATCCCTCCTAATGTGCTCTTTTTGTCTGTTGGGCTACCTACCCAATCTGCATCCGTGAAGCCATGCAAATTCACCTCATCTATCTGTCTGTACCATAAGCCATACTCAGATGTGCCCCTGAGATATCTCAGGACATGCTTGCCTGCCTTCCAAAAGAACTTGGTAGGCTTAACCATCGCTTGTGAAAGCTGGTTCACCGCATAGCATATGTCCGGTCTTGTATTAACTAAATACATGAGCCAACCCACCAACTATCGATAAACAATGGCATCCACTACCTCTGCCGATGTAGCATCCTCTTTCCTCCAATTTACTGGAAGAGGAGTGTCGATAGGCTTGCAGCCTTGCATGTGAAACTTCTCCAGTATCTCCCAAGCATACTTGCCTTGAGACACAAACATTTCACCTTCCCGCTACCATATTTCCAATCCAAGGAAATAATGAAGGAGGCCCAAATCCTTCATCTCAAACTCCTTTACAAAATCTGCCTTGCACGAGTGTATCAACTGCTCATCACCCATTAGTATTAAATCATCAACATAAAGAACAATGATTAAAAGCTTACCCTCCACCACAATTTGGTACAAGTTTGCATCCACCTCACTCTTAGTGAAGCCAAGTCCAGTGAAATAGCTGTCGATCCGTGTGTACCAAGCACAAGGTGCTTGTTTCAAGCCATACATCGCTCTTTTGAGCCTGCACACATGTGACTCACTGCTGAAGGTCTCAAATCCTTCAAGATGCTCAATGTACACCTCTTCCTCAATGATCCCATTAAGGAACACAGTCTTCACATCCATCTGATGAATGTGCCAACCCATCTGTGCTGAGAGAGCAAGGATGGTCCTTATGGAAGAATACCGTGTGACAGGTGCAAAGGTTTATTCATAATCAATCCCCTTGATCTGTGAGAAGCCCCAGGCAACAAATATTTCCTTATACTTCTCGATGCTCCCATCAGCAGCTTGCTTTACCTTGTAGATCCATCTTGATCCTACAACTGATTTACCCATCGGCCTTGGAACAATCTCCCAAGCACTGTTTCTAACAATGGAGTCATACTTCTCCACCATGGCATCTACCCATGTGGGCTCCTGCATTTCTTCTCCAAAAGAAGATGGCTTTGTCGCGATACACTTGCTCATGAGAGCCATGTATCCAGTAAATCAGTCAGGTGACTATCTCTATCTACGCTGTGATGTAGGGACTCCTACATTCTGTGCCGCATAAAGCTTCAGTCTCTTAGCTTCTGTGGTACGCTTTCTGCCTTGTCTGATGTTTGGTTCTGCATGAGTGGACTCCTCCACTCCATGAATCTCCTCCTGTGGCTAATCCACATCTAGAGGCTCATCTTTGGGAACAAGAAGTTCCTCCTCTGCATGCAAGTGTAGCTCCCTCTCAAGCGATAACTTCATGGATTTCACCTCATTGAATTTTATATCCCGTCGCACCACAGTCATCCGACTATCTGGAAAATACACACGATAATTATGGGGTGTTTCTGTGTACCCCACAAATATCCCAACTTATAGAGTCGGCTCCATCTTCTTCCTGGCGTCCTTTGTCACATGAATGTAAACAAATGAGCCAAAAATCTTCAAATGAGAAATATCAGGCTTCTTACCAGTAAAAACTTCTTCAGGTGTACTCATGCCAAGTACTCTATGAGGACAACAGTTTTTCACATAAACCGCAGTGTTGCATGCTTCCACCCACAAGTGCATCGGTAGGCCCTGGTCATGCATCATCGCTCATGCAACACCCACGATCAAACTGTTCTTCCTCTCCGCAACCCCATTCTGTTGTGGGTTATGAGGCGCTATGAGTTCTCTTCAAATTCCTTCTTTGCTACAAAAGTTTTTGAATTCGCCTGAGATGTATTCACCACCATTATCACTCCGTAAAGCTTTCACTTGCTTCCCCGACTCCTTCTCCACCAATGCTTTAAACTCACAGAACTTTGAGAATGTTTCGCTCTTATTTTGCATGAAGAATATCCAGCATCTATGAGAATATTCATCAACATATATAACATAATACCTATGTTTTTTTGTTGAAGCAATCGAGAAAGGTCCACACACGTCTATGTGAATTCTCTCCAAGAACACTGAAGCATGATTCTCCTTCTCATGAAAGGTGGTCTTCAAAAACTTACCCATAGTACACCCCTTGCACTGATATGACTGTGCAAGAGTACCCTTGGGAAGTCCAGCAGAAATCTGCTGCAAAATCTTCAAAGTGCCATGGTGAAGATGGCCCAATCTCTTGTGCCATAATTCGCCCTCATCCCGACTCACCACTTATTCTGCTTTTCCCACCATTGCAGCACAGCCATCTATCTCTAGCTTGTAGAGATTCTTAACTCGAATCCCTATCTTCTTGGTTTGACCAGTTTTTTTATGTCGAAGGAAGGCTTTTCCCTCACTGAAAACAATGCCATAACCTTTGTCTTCCAACATTGTGATCGAGACCAAGTTCTTCTTCATACCTAGAACATGCATAACATCTTTCAAAAAGAATGGATTACCAGGGTAATGGTCCCAATGTCGGTTGCACTGTATCGACCATCATCGCCCATATCTATATGCATTTGAAGGTCCTTCTCCTCCAAGTCACTAAACAACTCTTTATCTCCCATCATATGGAAAGACGCACCACTATCAAGATACCACACCAATCCCATATAGCTTGAAACTAAGCATGTGATCAAAGAGAAATCAAGTTCAAATTTCAAGGCTAAGGCATTTCCAGCTGCAGCTCCAACATCCCTCTTGTTCTTCTTCTTCTGTAGACAGTTAGTGGCGAAATGCCCATGTTCGTGATAGTGAAAACACTTCACCTTGGAAAAATCCTTCTTCTTGCCTTTAGCTTCGGATTTTGAAGGAAATTTCTTCCCCTTCCCTTTCCTTGCTTTGGCAGCCAAATCGTAATTCTCTTCATCTTCATTCTTCGATGAAGAGCCATCCCTAGTACCTTGCCTTATCTCCTCCTGCACAAGATCCAACCAAAGTCGCTCCCATCCCAGCAGTTTCTCCCGTCCATTGACAGAGTCTATGTAGCTATGCCAACTCTTCGGAAGCCCAAGGAGAGCCAAGCTCACTAAGTCTTCATCATAAACAGTAATCCCCGCACTTCCCAGTTCATCCCCACAGTGGACAAACTTCATGAGATATTTTGGAATATTGTCGCCCTTCTCCATTTTTATTTTTCTGAGCTTATCTTTCACTGCCAACTTCCTCTGGTCTCTGCTGCTTTGGAACAAATCTATCAAAGCCTTCCACATTAAAAATGGAGTGGCTTTCCCATGAATTTTGGACACAATATGGTCCTTCATACCTTCCAACAGAATTCTTCTTGTCTTTGCTACCTTCTTTTGCCATGCATCAAGTAATGCAGCATCGCTAGAACCCTGCTTAGGAACATCGCTATCGATGAACTCCTTCAGTCCATTATCCTCCAGCACTGCCTCCATCCTATCCTTCTAGGCTATGTAATTCGAGCTCCCATCAAGGGCATACTCCAACCGCAACCCATTGAAATACATTTCAATGTATACTCAACTTCTGCACCAATAATTTTCTGTAACAAATTCGAATTTCCCACCAGCACAAACTCAGCAATTCTTCACAATTGCAATCTTCAAGAATTAACATTGCTTCAAAACCATGTATAAATTATATATAAGATGCATGGATATATCCATATTCTCCTGGTCTAACAATATTTAACTTCTTTCTAAATATATAATTCTTCCACTGTTAATCTTTTGCGGAAATTAAAATCAATTGCAAACACGTGAAGCAATAAAAACAATTGCACATAACACAATTGTTTAACGGGAAACCCTGAAGCAGAAAACTCCAACTATCATATATTATGTATCATGGAGATAATGTAACAATCTCATACAAAGCTTAGTACATCAAGCTCTCAGTACAATCAATCATCACACATCAATCAGAAGAAATCTGCAAATCCATGCACCGATTTCTTGCCACATAATAGCTTGCCTCCACAGCGTAATCTCTGCTAAAGAATAGCTCTGAATGAATTCAAATATACCTTTCCTTGACTGCGCAATCCTCATTGGAAACTCCAATGTGTATGTGGTGCAATCAATGCATCACTATAGTCACAATAGATAGTCCATCTTTCCCTTTCACCTATCTCTCCACTGGGTCTCCACTGGAACTGCCATGCATTGTAGTTAACTGTTGTATTGTTCAGTTGATTAATGAGTTATTGTTTGTGAATTAATTAACTAATTAATTCACTCCACTCTCACTAGTGTATCATTCAGTTAGACTAGATACAACTAGCTCAACTGAGTTTAACTCCATTAACTGAGTTAAACTGAATAACAACTCCATGAATTACTCTTCCAACTCTGTCATAACTTTTCCACTTCAGTTCTAACTGAGTCCTCCATGCATGAACCACCAGTAAACCCTAATAATTGCATAATTCCTTCAGCCCACTAATTTTCCAAATCTGTGCACTGAAATTAAGTGCTCCAAGAGAATAAGTTGTTATTTATTGTCAGATTATTATTAAGAGCTAATAATAATCAACACTTCTATTTTTAGATCGACGATCTATAAATAGACTTCGCCCAATATTCTAAAAATAGAATTTCATCTATTTTTCCAAGTTGACCAACCATCCACAAATAGCATCCTGCTATTTCTGAAATACGATCACCATGTCTAAAAATATACATAGTCTAAAAATAGACTTGCGCCAAAAATAGCCTGCGGGCCCACTTAGTGAAGGCGACTCTTTTCACTAAGCTCATCATCTTGTTGAATCTCAACACTCCAAAGTTTCAGAAGTTAAAATTAAAACCACATGGATTCGAAATATTGGTAAAATTCTTTCCAGAATTTCAGATCTTCGTTTGCTATATTTTTAGAGATATGATCTGCGAAAGTTAGGTTTTTTCAAGCTCCAAAATTGAGTCTCAAATAGTTGACCTAGGGAAAATCATCATAAATTTCATTTTAGGCATCAGATTTAAGTTCTTTAAAAAGTGGAATAAATTTCACAGACATTATTTTTTCATGTAGAAATTTCAATGTTGAAGGTCGAAACAGTGATACGTGGCACTCTCTACAAGTTCACTCTATTGAACCAGTCTATAATCATGTCATCGAGGGAGATCGAGCATAAATTTATCTTGAAGAATCCAAATTAGGTCTAACATGTGGCATTGGAAAGAAGAATCATAGGGCTACTACAAGAGAGAAGTTTAAATATTGAGGATTTGAAATCATAGAGATGCATTAGGTTCAATACCAACATCCTCAAAAGAAAGACAAAGGTGTGTATTTTTTTTTTAAATTGCGTAACTTTTTTTTGAAAAATCAGTTGGAAGTGATTACAAGGGAATATTTAAGAATAGATATCAGCATTGGGTTATAAAATGCCTCCCAAAAATAATTCCACACCCATTAACCCCTCATAAAGCTCTACTATGAGACATGAAGAGGAAGAATTGCAACATGATATATCAAAATTATGAGACCAAGTGCAACAAATTTCCTCTTGCAAAGAGTAACCAAAAATGAAATAGAAGCAAAAAATGGAAGATTTTAAGGATGGATTAAAAGAGGACATGGATGGTTTAAATTCAGGCATGGAATATAAGATGGATGGTAGACATGGAAGGTCTTAAGGAAATTTTGGCAAAGTTGTTGCAAGAAAGGCTTCCCGGCGGTGACAAGGTAATCCATGAAAATCATGATGAGGACAAAAGGAATATGAATTTTTATTTTAGAAATTCCAATGTTGGGTTTAAGAACCACCACATTCCAAATATAGATATGGGGAAGTTTTATGGTAAGGGTCTAGTAACATGGATACTAAAAATGGAGAAATATTTTGATCTCCATGATGTGCAACACTCACAAAAGTTACTCATTGCAACTTTATATTTAGAACCCAATCAGTTTGTATGGTATCAATGGATTTATTTTCATAAACCACTTATCACTTGGTCAATTGTTATGGAGGAAATGATAGCACATTATGAGGATACAAAGAGAAATGCCTTCTTTATCCAATTGATAAATCTCAAACAAAAGGGTTCAATGGCAGAGCACATTGAGGACTTCCAAAAATTGAATATCAGGGCAGCATATATTCCAGAGGAGCATAGGATTGATGTCTTCATAGGGAATTTAAGGATAACATCCAACATGAGGTTCGCCTTTGGGAGCATGATTCATTGGAGAATTCATTCAGGGTGGCAAGAAAAGTTGAAAGAAAAATTATGGCAAAAAGGAAGTCTACCAATCACAACTATAAAGATGGAAATGTTGGTTCTCTTAGCCTTCCACAACCTATAAGGTTGACACCACAAAAATTGGAGGAAAAAATAGCAAAAGGGCTTTGTTATAGTTGTGATAGAAAATACACTAAAGGTCATAAGTGCGCCAAGAAGAAATTATTTTACATAGATTGTGAAGAGGAGGAAGAAAAGGAACAAGAAACATCAAAAGAGGAGGATATACACTAGGAACCAACCTCAGAGAAGGAAAAAATAAACCCAACCATATATTGTATTGCATTGGCAAGAATTACCACTTCTCAAACTCTCAATATAGAAGGATATATCAAGAAAAAAAGGTAATAGTACTGATCGATTCAGGTAGTCGCCATATTTTATTCATTGTAATATAACCAAGGAATTGAACTGATTCTTATATCCAACACCAGAGTGTCAAGTGATGGTTGCAAATGGAGGATCTATAAATTTCTCAGGAAAGTGCCATAATATAAGGCTAAACATAGGGGAATATGTATTGAATATTCTAATGCTTCCTATTCCAATGGGTGGTGTTGATGTTCTACTAGGAGTCCAATGGTTACAATATTTGGGGACTATAGCTTTTAATTTTCAATAAATTTTCTTGATTTTTTTTGGGAAGGAAAGGAATTTGAATTACGAGGTATCGCAGGGAAACCATGAAACATAGTTATCTCTAATGTCATGAAAAAGGTTCTGAAGAAATAACAACGAGGTGTAATTTTACAATTATTCTCACTACAAGTTCAAACATCGAAATCATCTATTTCTCCAAATCTCCAAAATGTCTTGGACAATCATTCCAAGCTGTTTGAGAATCCCAAAGGTCTCCCACCTATTCGTGATCTTGATCATGCTATTCATTTGATTCCAGGAAGTGTTCCTCCAAAAATCAGGCCTTATAGATATCTTATGCCCAAAAGAGTGAAATTGAACTTATGGTTGCAGAAATGCTAGAGGTCGGTATAATTCAACCTAGTCAAAGTTCTTTCTCTGCTCTGGTAGTATTGGTGCACAAGAAAGATGGATCATGGCACATGTGTCCGGATTATAGGGAGCTCAATAAGCTCACTATTAAAGATAAATTTTCCTTTCATGTCATTTATTAATTATTGGATGAATTAGATGGAGAAATTTACTTCACCAAGTTGGATCTTCGTTCAAGATATCATCAAATAAGAATGAAGACTGAAGACATTCTGAAAAAAACTTTTAGAACTCAAGAGGATCTTTATGATTTTTTTGTCATGCCTTTTGGGCTTACCAATGCACCTTCTACATTTCAAGGTTTGATGAATTCCATTTTCAAACCCTTCCTTAGAAAAATTGTGTTAGTATTTTTTGATGATATAAAAATCTACAACAAGTCTTGGAAAGATCATGTTCAACATGTTGACAGTGTTCTCAAACTAATGGAGGAGAAATAATTATATGCAAAAACCTCCAAATATTTCTTTGGGTGTAGGAGGTGGAATATTTGGGTCATATTTTATCACATGAGGCTGTTAAGGTAGACCCTAACAAAATCAAATCCAATAAGGAATAGAAAATCCCCACAACCATAAAGAATCTGCGAGGATTTCTCTGGTTGACGGGGTATTATCGCAAGTTTGTTAAGAATTATGGGAGAATAGCAGCACCTCTAACAACATTACTGAAGAAAGATGAATTTTCTTGGACTCCATAAGCAATTAAGTTATTTTAACATATTAAATATGCAATATTCCAAGCACCAGTCTTAGCTATGCCAATATTCACAAAACCTTTATTGTGGCATGTGATGCCTCAGGAAATGGAATTTGTGTTGTTTTAATGCAATATGGAAGACCCATTGTTTTAAAAGTCGTCCAATCAAAGGAAATTATTTACAAAAACCTATTTATCATAAGGAAATGTTGGAAATACTACATTCACTTAAGAAATGGAGACCTTACCTAAGGGGAAGACACTTCAAGGTAAAAACGGATCACGATAGTCTTAAATACATTTTAGAACAAATATTATCTTCACGAAAAGTAGCAAAAATGGGTCACAAATATGTTGGGTTATGAATTTGAAAACATCTACAAAAAAGGGAAGCAAAATGTTGTTGTAGATGTGCTCTCAATAAAGGATGACGACATGGAAACATTTCTTTGTGCTATTTCTATTATTGAGCGAGATTGGATAACTGAAGTAAGGGATGAATGGAAGAATGACGAAGAAGTGTGGGCACTCATTCAAAATTTGTTGAAAGATCCCAATACATCTGATACATTGAGCTGGATAAATGATTCATTATGGTACAAGGATCGCTTATATATTTGTAATAATTCCCAACTCAAACAAAAGATTCTTTTGGAATTGCGCACCTCTCCCTTAAGAGGGCACTCAGGATTTTTAAAAACATACCACAGTGTTAAGACGAAATTTTTTTGGGATGACCTTAAATCTGATATTTAAAAGTTAATGGCAGAATGTTTGCTTTTCCAAAAAAATAAATTTGAGACAATTAAGACCCTGGGTCTATTACAACCTTTATCCATTCCAAGTCAACGTCGGGAGGAGGTTTTAATGGATTTATCACAGATTTACCCAATTCTGAAGGAAAGAGTGTCATCATGGTGGTAGTTGATAGACTTACCAAGTATGCACACTTTTGTGGATTGTCGCATCCATTTAAATCCAATAAAATTGCTACTGCATTTATGGAAACAAATCAAAAGCTACAGGGAAACCCAAAGATTATTGTAAGCGACAGAGATCCCATTTTCACTGGAAATTTTTGGAAAAAATTATTTTCTTGTTTTCATACTCAATTATCTCATAGCTCATCTTATCATCCTCAATCTGATCGGAAAACTGAGATAGTGAACAAAATTTTGTAAGGATATCATCATTGCTTTGTATCTAATAAACAAACACATTGGTTCAAGTGGTTACCTCTGGTTGAATGGTGATATAACACTTCCTTCCATACTACAGCAAAAAAGACCCCATTTATGGCACTTTATAGATATCATCCACCATCCATCACATCATATTTAAGAGAAAATTATAAGTTTCAAGCATTGGAAGATCACATCGAGCATCAAACACAAGTTCTCCAACTCTTAAAGGATAACCTCACTTTGGCGTAGAATCGAATGAAACAACAGGCAAATCAATATCATGGAGAAATAAGTTTTGATGTAGGAAACTGGGTATTTTTACGGCTACAACCATACAAACAAATGTCCCTAAAGCAAGCTAAGAATTATAATAAACTATCACCAAAGTATTATGGTCCCTACAAGGTGTTTAAAAAGATTTGTACTATGGCATACAAATTGTATCTTCCGGCATATTCTTGATTGCACCCAGTTTTCCGTGTTTCATGCTTAAAGAAGGTTATAGGTGACAAGCTCCCAGTTCAAACAATATTGCTAGAAATTGACGAGGAAGGAAAAATCATATTGGAATCTGAAGCAATCACAGAAACGAGAACTCGACAGCTATGAAATCAATCAATTTCAGAGTATCTAATCAAGTGGAAGAACTTACCCGTTGAAGATTCCTCATGGGAGGATGAGAATTTTACACAGAAACATCCAAAACTACTCAAGCATTGAGGACAACACTTTTTTGAAGGAGAGGGGCATGTTAGGTATCTATAATACTAGTGTATCCCCTTATTTTTATTGTTGGTGTATCCCCCTTATTTCTATTGTTGTACCCATGTAGTCCCCATAGTGTTATTATTGTGCCCCATAGAAGCCCACTATTGTTATTGTTGTGCCCTTAAATTATTATTGTTATGTTGGCTCTCATTATATTGTGACCCCTTTGACTCCTATATATATAAAGGATGTTTTTTCATTTGTATCATCGAAAAATTTTTCATTTATGTATTGAAAAGGAGTTTTCCCCCTCGAAGTGGATAAATTTTAAGTCGTTGATCTATATTTTCTTCTATTTTGTGAGTTGGTTGAATATTAGGGAGAAAAACATCGTTGTTGTCATCTCTATCTTACTTTATTATTATAAATAAATTTTCATTACATTTTGTTCTTGTTATCACTCTCCCCAACTTTCCAAGGCTGAAAATGGGATTGAAGAAAGGTAACCACAGACCAGGCTTTAGGTCAGGTAGCTAGCCCTCCCAGGACCAGAGAGGGCTCTCTCGTTGTCACTTTTACAGTCAAATAAATGACTGAGTATATAATGATCTTAGGCTAGGTATGTAAGCTTAGTAAATAGGATTTGTTTTATGTTTTAAATGTTGGATAGAAAAGTCAGTGAGAAGGTTGTGTGTAGAGTTTTTAGGTCTAAAATTCCAAGGTCAATTTGCAGAGAATGTGTGAGGCTAGATAGGTATTTTGAAAGCATGTTTGATAGGTCATTGAGTATGGGATGAAGTAATAGAGAGTTTGAATGAGCACTGAGGTTAATTCATTCATTTAGAAGTGAAAATACATATCATGTAAACCTTGCCTAAAATAGAAAATGAATAGACATGATTTCTACTTATAAACTTACAAGATAAACATATGGAAAGATGTATCTGAAAGAATAAGATGTATAATTTAGCATGAATAGATAAACATACATAAGAAGAAAAAATTTTCCAATGCATACCACAATATTATCAACACAAGTTCTGCAAATTTGCCTCCGATTTCATTCAAAAATGTTGATTACAAAAGCTCCATTGCAAAATAAGACTATCCAACACCACAAAATACTAAAGAGAGTATAATTTAGAAAATATGGACTATGAAACCTCATTAGGTCGAAATCCCATCCAAAATGGATCATAAATACACAAGATGAATCATTTCCTAAATTCTAGGGATACTAGAAACCATTCCCTGAATTTTAGCTATGAACTAGGAGTCTATGTCCCTCACATTAAATTACATATTCCCTCATGATAGCAAGCAAAAAACAACTCAATAAATCTTATTCCAACTCATAGGACAACAAAACCTAGAATTTGTGACATTTTATGAGCTTGACAAGTGTCCTGTGGAATCCGATGTTGATTTGTAACATTTATGACAGAAGGTTAATAGAAATTTGTAGAAACGTAACAGAAGTTTGCAGGCACTTTTGAGGAACTTTTAGGAGTCCAAATCCACTTCTGAAAGAACATTCAACTAGAAACGTGTGTCTAGGTTCCAAAAAATCTTGAATTTTTCAAAATGACCCACAGGAAGGCCTCCAAAAATCCATTCTCCCAAGGTTACTCCAAAAGCGTAACAGAGGCTCCAAAAAGGTGGCAGAAACCTGAAAAATGAGTGGTTTTTTGGACTTTTCTTCAAAATTAAAGATTTTTATGCCAAGGGGGTTCCTGATCTGTAACGTACTCATCAAAATTCATCCAACCATGTAAATAAATCATCATTTGGATGCCCCCAAACTAAGCGTAACAAAATTTTGTTACTCTTATGTAAGGAGGAATTTCCAGAATTGTGCAAAAATCACAAAAAATACCAAAATTCTTCAAAAACTCTCAAAATTGGTTCTATATCACCTGTGAGTGATGGGCTAAATAGACAAGGAATCTTACAACCAACAAATCTACGTTATCCTCCTCTTTAAGCTTCATTTGAGCTTCTCACATAACCTCAAACATCTAGTCCTCTCAAAACATCTTCTGGCCAAGGGTGAGGCATTGAGTTCATGCATTGTGAAGGGTTCTAAACTGAGGTGGAACCCTCCCTTGAAGCTCTTCTTCTCAGTCTCCATCTTTTTTATCACTGAAATGATGAAAACCCTAGTGTTTTGGTGAAATGAGTATATGTAGTGAAATATGGAAAAACAAAGTATAGGAATAATGTAGGTTTCGAGGGTGAGATGGAAGGTTATGGAGCTAGGGAAAGTTCTACAAAAAATTTAGTAGATAGGGTTGTGTGGTAACTCCATGTTGTGGGTCGAATGAAGTGATATGGATATGAGGAGGTGTGAAAAGATGAAAATACAGGAAATTTCAACACTGTGAAAATAGCTAGTGAAGAGGTGGAGTAGGTTTAGAAGGTGAGATGGAGGCTTATGGAGCTAGGGAAAATTCTAGAAAAAAATTAGTAGATAGGGTGGTATGTTAGCTCCATATTGTAGGTTTAATGCAAGAAAATAGATGTGAGGAGGGTGATGAAATCAAGCAAACAAAGGAAATTCCAAATTTTTAACTATGAAAATTTGCTAGAATTTAGGGTTTTATGATAATGACTTGTTAGGGATGATATGGATGATGGGGATGTGAGTGTGAGGTATATGAGACGTGTAGGGTAGTGTTTAGGTACTAGGGTTAGGGTTTTTTTAGCTGGAGTAGGTTAGGTTTTATCAAATGGAGTCTTTCTATGTCATGGAGAAGTGATGATATGTAGAAATATAGAGTAAGCATGAAAATGATTTGAACACTCAATAATTTGATCAATGGAGGGTATGAGAGTAGTGACTTACTATTTTTGAGAGGTCCAAGGAGTAGTGGTCACAAGCCTTGAGCTTGTTTAAATAGATTTTAAGGAAAAAAAAACTAATTCTAGACCCTTTCAGGAGGTGTAATACCAAATTATAGAAGTGTAACAACACCTCCTAGAAGCGTAACAACTGATTCCACAAACGTAACAAAGGAATTTCAAAAATAAGGCTTTAAGATGGATCCCTATCTCACTAACCATAACGTTTTTTCCAAAACTGAGAGAGGCTTTAGTTCTTTAGCATGTTATGAACAAAACTTTCCTCCATTTTTCCAAAATACTTTCCCATTTTCTCAAAACCAAAGTTTTAAGTTTATCACTCAAAATTTGCAGAAGCATAGCGCACTCTGAGCATAAGCATAGCACCTAATTTGAGAGGGATTTTGGAGGCCTTCCCAGAGGATTTTTGGGCTCACAATGGTATAGTTGGAAATATTAGGATTTATTCTACAGAATGGAGCCATCAAGAACTGCAAACCCTTGCTCCAAACCCCTACAAAATTGATTTGAAGACAACCTTTCCAAAAGGGCAGAAAATGACCTAGAGAAATTTTATTTTGAGCATTTCTCTCAAACCATAACACCTGTTCATAAACTAAATGGCGTGTTTCTTCTTTGGCCTATTATTGACAAAAACCACTTTCACTTTTTTAAAATTTATCTCCATTACTTCAGAAACTGATTTTCAAGCCAAACTATCCATGTGTGCAATGTAAACCCTGGCTTGATCACGAAGCTCTAAAAATGATGTCATGGATCTGAGTTGGATCAAACCTTATGATGAGCTCCCTTATGGACCTTCTTCTCACTCTCCATGATATTTTTCAACAAGGAAAGTCCTAGCTTTATGTAGTGGATAGGGAAGGTGAAAAATCAGGAAAACAGGGGATAGTGGTAGAGTGGTTTTAGGGACAGAAATGAAGTGGAAGGAAGTTAGGAAAAATCCCTAAAAATTTTGGGAGGTAGGGTGATGATTTTTCTATAGGATGCAAGTGTAATTTTTGGGAATAGGCATGTAAAATGTACACAAAAGGTCAAAACACAGGGTTTCACTAGTATTTTTGCCAAAATGTTGTGAAAATTAGGGTTTTAATGAAATTGATGGAAAAGAGGGTTGTGAGTGATAGGAGATGTTATGGTATGGTGTATGAAGGTTATATGAAGGTTGTAGATGGTTAGATTATGGTTTTATAATCTGAAACAAACACAAGATCAAAAACACCAAAAACATAGTGGAGGTAACCTAATGAAGGAAACCACTCATTTGCTGATGAATTTTGACTTGAGAGAAGTATGGAGGGTTTCCAATTACTATTTAGGAAGTGTATGAACCTTTTTACAGTGGTTTTTAACCTTGGATAACTGATTTCGAGCTCAAACACCAAAAGCACAGCACCTGCGCAGCACACCCAAAAGAGTAGTACAAGTAGTGTTGACACAAACTTGCTTATTTTTCTTCAACCCATGGCAGTTGTGGAGTATGATGGTGAAAATAGAGGAGCTCTTTAATTATTTCCCTATATTTTCTAACTCCCTATGCAAATGACTTGTATGGTGAAAATGATATTTTGTCCGCTTTCTTTTATGACATAATTGACTCTTATGCTGGCGAAACAAATGAGACCTAGACTTTGACCTAAATGAAGGTATGGTGAATGACCTTAGAACCTAGATGATTGATGGATGACATGACCTCTGAAATAATGATGACCATGAATGGAGTGAAGGGAGTAGAATTTGATACCTAGACATATTCAGTGAACAAAATTTTATTTGAAAACTGACTTGAAAAATGAAATTTTGACCTAGGACCAATAATAATTGAACTTGAAAGAGTAAATTTGATCAATGAAAATTTGGACACTAACATTGGCTCTAGCTGGGGATGGCAGCTCCTTGAGGAGGTGTCAAGAACACCGTAGACCAGGTAGCCTCATCCATTGGGAAATGGAGTCACTGCATCTACAATCCTCAAACTGATTCAAATCAAACTGAAAACCGAACTTTACATCATCAACTGTAAACTCTACTGGAAACTAACACTGAAAAAGATGCTCAGAATGTTGAGCTTATTCATATCACCTTACCTACTCTAACTGATCCATAAATCACTTAATCAAGTGAAGTCGAAGATCCAATGCAACCATGAAATCAAATGGCTATATGATTTCTTTCTCCTCCTACTTTCCTAAAAAAAAGCGTTGTGGTAATGACAACCCCAAATGAAAACTGAACCCAATCTCTGTGTTGGCGAAGAAAAAAAACTCCATATTTTCTGATGCTTCCAAAAGACTTCCCAAGGGGTATTGAAAATCATGAAACATTACCTCTTGTTGATCAAAAAAAATAAGGGAGATGATTTCAGATATAATGGATGATTGTTCTTCTTCATTTGGTTGATCCCTCTGAAATAAAAATGCAGCAATATGTTCTTTCATATCATCCAGATCGGAAATAATATTTGTATGTTCTTTCATATCTTCAATTGAGGTAGCCAAATCAGCATCAACACAAATATCTACAACTATATTTTCATGTATATCACAAAGAGAATTGTATTGGCTTTGAAAAAAATCTATATCTTGATCATTTGAAGGCTGTTGAACATGTTCATCAAACTCAAGACAACAAAGTTGTTGTACACTGTTTTTTACCTCAACGGATAAATCATGACTCGTTAGAGTTTCTTTATAAGCAAACTCAAAATTCGGATATGCACATATTTCTTCCTGAATTAAAAATTCAGAAGAGGAAAGGAATGAAGAGTAGCTGGACAAAACGTCTTCATATATATCTTGATCGCTTGAAGATTGGCAATACTGCTGCAAATTATCATCAACTTCGAAATATGGAAGATCAATGTCATCCTTTGAAGAATTCTGCTCAATTTTGTTGTCATCCATGGAAGAAACAATGATCTTCTCATGGTGGTGAAAAGGGTTTTCATTCAAATAATCCAAAAGTTCATCATCCATAAACTCTTAATCGTCATAACCACTTTCTAGCTCTTGAATAAAATTCTCAAAGTGATCACAACAATCCTCAATCAAAAGAAAAGAAGGATAGGTTTCTCTATACTTCTAAAAAAATACTGAGTGAAAATCCTTGAGAGACTAAATACAAGCAGGAGGAAAGATTTCTTACCAAAACCGTGTGTTTTCTTCTAATGTGATCATGAACATCTTCATTAAAAAATCTTCATGAAAATTAATCTTCAGGTTAGGCACATGCATATGAAATCTTATTAAATGAAGTGTAGCATCATCACCTTTTCCATCTCTGAATTTTGGAAAGTACGTTTGCCAATCTACCTGAGGCATAGGATTTGGAAAGCCTGGAACATGATCTCGATGCATAGGAGCATACCTAGCATTCCTTATTTCAATTGAATCCATCTTGAAAACAATGAAGTCACCAAGATATTTTTCAAGCTATCGATCTTTGAAAATTGGAGTCACCATAAAAACTTTGAACCTTTGGATTCTTTGACACTGGAGTCACCAGATGAAAGATGCACAGCCTTTCTTGTGCTTGAACATTGTTCAACATCAACAATCAAAGCTAATATTTGTCATTATTTCTTGGGAAATATTTAACCTTCGCTCCTCGAGAACAACGCCAAAATTTTTATCACTCTCCCTAACTTCCCAAGGCTGAAAAATGGGATTGAAGAAAAGTAACCACAAACCAGGCTTTAGGACCTGTAGCTAGCCCTACCACGACCAGAGAGGGCTCTCTCATTGTCACTTTTTTACTCAAGGGAATGACTGAGTATCTAATGATATTAGGTTAGGTATGTAAGCTTAGTAAATAGGATTTGTTTCATGTTTTAAGTGCTGGATAGAAAAGTCGGTGAGAAGGTTTTGTGTAGAGTTTTTAGGTCTAAAATTCCAAGGTCATTTTGCAGAGAATGTGTGAGGCTAGATAGGTAGTTTGAAAGCATGTTTAATAGGTCATTATTATAGGATGAAGTAAGAGAGTGTGAATGAGAACTGAGGTGAATTCATTCATTTAGAAGTGAAAATACATATCATGTAAACTCATAGTGTTCAAAACCGATCGGTTTGAACCGATAACCAGTCAAACTAGCCGGTGAGGAGGCTAGCCTGTCAAAACTGGTCAAAAATCCTGGTCAACCACCCTTCTCACACTTTTTTTCAGTCAAATGGATGATAACCGGCCAATTAAGGACGAAACTGGCTGGTTTAGGGATAAACCAACCTGTTCCGTCCTTAACCAGTCGGTTAACTGCCAACGCCGCAAAGGGACCCACACATGGAGTTTTGGCCTGTTTAGGTTTTTTTTGGAGGGAAGAGGAGGGTTGTTTCCCTCCAAAAACACCCTCCCCAATCCTTTATAATCAAGGGAAGCCTCTCATTTCAAACCATCTCATTTTTTAGCTTTTGTGAGTTTGATTGAGAGCTTGGAGAGTGTTGAGTTTTTGCTAGAGCAGTGATATTGGAGGCTTGGAGTTAGAGTTGGAGCTATTTTGGAGATAGTTTGGAGCTATCATTAGAGTTGGCATATTCAAGAGGAGGCTAAGGAAGATATTTTTCATTTCCAGGTAAGGATTTTCACTTGAAAAATCCCTCATTTCATTGTTGTCCATGTATTAATTTTTTTTGTGTTTAGCTATGCTATTGCTCTCAAATATCTAGTCCTATGCTATCAAATTTTGTATGTTTCAATGTGCATTTTGTTTCCTAAATTTAGCCTTGGTTTTCCATTTATATTAGCTGCAAAATTTTTTTAAATGGCAGATTTATTTCCAAATTTTAATTATTTCAATTCAAGATGGCTCCAAAAGCTAAGGACAGTGCATGGGCCTATAGAAATTATACAAACAATATGTATATCAATGGATTCAATCCGATCATGCGATATGCTAAAGCAAGATACTGAATCCTTCTATAAATTAATTGTAGAAAATAAACACGATCGCCAATCACAACAAGTAAAGAAAGAAGCAAATCAAACCACAACACAGATATTTTCCTGGGGAAATATTGCTGCTCAAAACCCCTCTATATTCTATTGTATATTCACCAAGGAATCATGAAACAATTACAATGCACTCTTCTCACAAGAGTCTTCTGAACTCTCACAACTATCTCACACTGATCCAAAAAAAATCAACCAACAATTAGCCAATTTTCAGCCTCTCCTCGGCCTACCTGCCTTGCGCAATTCATGTGGAATGCAATCCCTATTCTTTAGGAATTTCAGCCTTCCAAAACTGTGCAATGCTCATGGGAAATCATGTGGATGTTCTACTGCATGCGGGCAACCTACTAATAGTACAACTGATATTTAACATCCCTTTGAACTTTGTCTCAACTGGGTCTCCATTGGAACTGACATGCATGCAGCTATTAATAGTAAACCATCAGTTACATGACAGATCACTGCATGTGAATTAAATATGATTTAATTCACTTGACCTCTAACTAGTGCAACAAACAGTTACAACTAGTTAAACTAATTTTAACTCAATTAATTGAGTTAACTGATTTCTCGTGTATTAAACTAATGCACTAACTGCAACTCAAACTCTAAAACACATAGAATCACTCTGCATGCCTCACCAACCACCCTCAACTCGAAATTCATGAGTTAACTGATTTTATCACACTTAGTTAACTATTACAAGTGATTATGAGATAAGATTACATTTTATTGTCCAATTTAATTAAGGGAAAATTAAATTAGACACACATTTCTTGTTGACTTTTCAAGACTCCCTCTCAACAAGAAAGGGATTACCAGCTACCCCAATCCTACCTCTATGGTATTCGAATTTTCTCCTGGCGAGCACCTTCGTCAGAATATCCACATCCTAATCCTCTATGGGAATGTACTGAAGTAACATAATGCGCCTCTAAACACAATCTCTGAGATGGTGGTACCAGATGTCAATATGCTTGGACTTGTCATGGAATACCGAATTAACCAAGAGTTTTATGCAACTCTCGTTATCACAATGTATCATCGTTGGATCCATCTGATGAACAAAAGAACCAACAAGAATATTTCTCATCTAGATGGCCTCACATGCAGCCTGACTGGCTACCATGTATTCTTCCTTGGCTGAACTAAGTGCAACTGATCTCTACTTCTTGTTGTACCAAGAAACTATTGTCAATCGTATGCTGAATTCTATGCCGAAGATCCCTCCCGATGTGCTCTTTCCGTCCGATGGACTCGCCCCCAATCTGCATCGGTACTACCTCTATCCATCCTCCCTCTATCCATCCGTACCATAATCCACTTTGTAGTGCCCATACTTTGTAGTGCCCCTAGGATATCTCAAGATATGCTTCCCCGGCTTCCAAAAGAGCTTAGTCGGCTTAACCATAGCTTGACTCAACTGGTTAGCTGCATAGAAAATGTATGGTTTGGTGTTCACTAAGTACATTAGTGAACCCACAAACTTCCTAAACAGTAGTGTCCACTACCTCACCTGAAGTAGCATCCTCCTTCCTCCAGTTTCTTGCAAGAGTCTCCATGGGTTTACAACTCTCCATGTGAAACTTACTCAAAATCTCTTTGGCATACTTTCCTTGAGAAACAAATATCTCACCATCCCGTTGCCGTATTTCCAAACTAAGGAAATAGTGAAGGAGTCCCATGTCCTTACTCTCAAACTCTCTTGCAAGATCCTCTTTGAAAGAAATTATGAGCTTCTCATCACCTGCCAAAATTAGATCATCAAAATAAAGTATGATAATCAAGAGCTTACCATCAACCACAATATGGTATAGGTTCCCATCCGCTTCACTCTTCGTGAAGCCCAACCCAGTGAAATAATTGTCAATTCTAGTGTACCAAGCACAAGGTGCTTGCTTCAACTCATATAATGCTCTCTTGAGTTTGCACACATGCGACTCATTGTCAAAGGTCTCAAAACCTTCTGGATACTCTATGTACATTTCTTCCTCAATAACTCCATTGAGAAACAAAGTTTTCTACATCCATCCGATGTATCCGCCACCCCATCTCGCGCTCGAGAGTGAAAGGATAGATCTAATCGATGAGTACCTCACAAAATGGGTGTAAAAGTCTCCTCACAAATAATCCTCTCAACTTCAGGAGATCCATAGGCTAAAATCTAGCCTTTTACTTCTCCACACTCCCATTTGTCACATGCTTCACCTTATAGATCCATCTAGATCTAACCATTGATTTCCTGACTCGCCTTGGGACAACTTCCCATGCATTGGTCTTAATGATGGAGTCATACTCCTCAACCATGGCGTCAACCCAAATTGGTTGTTGCACTACTTCCTCAAAAGAGGATGGTTCTGTCACAATACACTTGCTCATAAGAGCCATGTATCCAATAAACCTATCTGGAGACTGTCTCTATCTGCGCAGTGATGAGGTGCTCCTACATGTTCTGTCGCATCAAGTCTCAATCTATTAGCTTCTGTGGTGCGCCTTCTACCATTTCTGGTGGATGGCTCTACCTGAGTGGTTTCTGCCACTCCATGATCCGCTGCATGTGGTTGCTCCAAATCTTGAGGTTCATCCTTTGAAACCAAGAGTTCCTCATCTACATGCAAATCGATCTCCCTCTCAAGGGAAAATCGCATAGGCTTTCTCCTCATCAAATTTTATATCCCGTCTCACAATAGTCATCCTGATGTTTGGAAAATACATCCGATAGTTGTGGGGAGTATCAGTGTACCCCACAAATATCCCAATCTCAGTTGTTGGTTCTAGCTTCTTTCTAGAATCTCTAGTCACATGGCAATAGACAGATGAGCCAAAAATTTTAAAATATGAAACATCAGGTTTCTTACCAAAAAAAGCCTCCTATGGTGTACTCATGCCAAGTATCTGATGAGGACTACGATTCTGCACAAATACCATTGTGTTGCATGCCTCTTCCCAGAGATGCAACGGTAGGCCCTGATCATGTAACATCGCTCGTGTCGCACCCACAATTGTTCTGTTTTTTCTTTCTACGACCCCATTCTGTTGTGGGTTATGAGGCGCAATCAACTCTCTTTGAATTCCTTATTTTCTATAGAAGTTCTTGAATTCATTGGAGATGTAATCACCACCATTGTCACTCCTCAGAGCCTTCACATGATTCCTCGTGTCTTTCTCAACTAGTGCTTTGAACTCACAAAATTTTTAGAACATCTTATCTTTCTTCTGCATGAAGTAGATCCAACACTTTCTAGAAAAATCATCAACAAAGATCACATAATACCTGTGATTTGTTTTCAAACCAGTATAGAATGTTCCACACACGTTTGAGTGAAATCTCTCAAGGATTTTCGCTGCTCGGTTCTCCTTCTCATGAAAAGTGGCCTTTGCATAATTTCCCATGGTACATCCCTTGCACGTGTCTATCTGTGCAAGTGTATCATTTGGAAGCCCCATAGAAATATGTTGCATGAAATTCAAGGCTCCGTGGTGTAGATGGCCCAATCTCATGTGCCATAACTCTCCCTCATCCCGGTTCACCACTTTGTATGCCTTACCCATCAATGTTGCACATCCATCTACATCGAGTTTGTAGAGATTCTTGACATGAATTCGAATCTTCTTGGCTTGTATTGTGGCTTTGTGTTGAATTAATGCTTTCCCTTCACTGAAAACCACATCATAACCCATATCCTCCAACATTGCAACTAAAAATAAATTCTTTTTCAAGCCTAGTGTTATCACTCCACCGGATATCTAAGGCTGAGAAAGAGTCCAAACAGAGGTAACTACAAACAAATATTTTAGCTTGGTAGCTAGCCCTACCAAATTGAAGTGGGATCTCTCCACAAAATCACAGCCAAGAGGGCTGGATGAATTAGGGTTTTAGGCTAGGTATGAGTACAGGGGTTTGTTTGTTTGAATTGGTTTTGCTGGATGGGTGAATTAGGTCAAAGAGGCTAGGTCAGGGCAAATAAGATTAGGATTGCAGTCCATTCAATGGGGCAAGGTAGGTAGGAAGGCTAACACTTTAGGGTTTTAGGGTGAGATGGATTAGACTGATGAGGAGCTAGAAAGAGCAAGATAATGCATGTGTTTTTTCTAAACTGAAGAAATGAGACAAACTACGAAGCTTTTCCCAAAACAGAGCATAGAAGATGTATTCTGCTTATCAACTTGAAAATCATCATAAAATAGAAATTAAATGGATCATGAAGAGTATAAAACATTCACACATATGAAATAGAATAAGAAACAATGTTAAATTTCCATACCACAGGTATCCCAAAGAAATAGTTGCAACTCTTTCATTAATTTCTTTCCAAATACTGATTACACTAGAGTCTTTGATCAATGCAACAACATCCAACCTCTGAAATGAGTCAATAAGTGAAAGATATAGCCATAAAACAACCTCTCCCAACCTCAGGGGTCGAATCCCTAAGTTGAGGTGTTTTTCCACCAAAAACTGAACTGCATAGCTAGAGTGTAGGGAGGTCAAACTAACTCATCCCTCACTTTTTGGAAACTGATTCATTACATCTCATCAAGAGTTTTTACCTAATGAATTTACCCCTAGGTAACTTAAAAACATGATTATTAAATTTAAATCCTTGAATTACATTAGTAAAAACATCATTTCCCAAGGCGAAACTGAGAAAACTAAGAAAATTCACAAATTTCAAGAAACTTAGAAAATTGGTAAAATGCGCAGCACCAACTTCAACTCCACTTTAGAAGGGGTTCCAAGTGTCCAAATTGAGCTTAGGATAGCTTATTGGAAATCTTGTCCTGTCTAGATTATCGATATGTGCTTATTTTAAAAAATGGTGTTGCTTTGACCCTCCAAAACGTAATTCTCCCAAGACTGGTCAAAAGCGCAGCGCTAGCCTAAAAAACAGGGCAGAAACATGTATTTTGAGGTGTTTTTTGACTTTTTGATTGACCATTTGGCCCTAAAATGTTGAGATTGCAACAAGATGATGAGCTTAGTGAAAAGAGTCGCCTTCACTAAGTGGGCCCGCAGGCTATTTTTGGCGCAAGTCTATTTTTAGACATGTCGATCATATTCTATGAGTTGCAGGATGCTATTTGTGGATGGTTGGTCAAATTGGAAAAATAGATGGACTTCTATTTTTAGACATATTGGGCGGAATCTATTTTTAGATTGCCAGTCTAAAAATAGATATGTCGAATATTATTAGCTCTTAATAATATTTGGACTGTAAACATTATCTTATTCTCTTGGAGCACTTCAGTTAAGTGCACAGATGTGGCACAGGAGCTGACAGAAGGAATTACGCTATTCCTAGGGTTTAGTGGAGCTATTGCATGGTTGAATTTAGTTAGAACTCATGTGACAGAGTTTGGTGGAGTTGATGAGACAGTTAA
Organism: Pinus albicaulis; assembly: GCA_034641835.2. Classification (NCBI taxonomy): domain Eukaryota; kingdom Viridiplantae; phylum Streptophyta; class Pinopsida; order Pinales; family Pinaceae; genus Pinus; species Pinus albicaulis. The sequence goes on from CM076572.1 coordinate 1,163,547,044, forward strand.
TGGAGTTGTGTTCAGTTTAACTTAGTTGAGCTAGTTGTATCTAGTCTAACTGATTGATACAATTAGTGAGAGTGGTGTGAATTAATTATTAATTAATTCACTAATTATTAACTCATAAATCAACTAAAGAATACATCGGTTAACTGCAGTGCATGGGCCCGGTTTCGGTGGAAGTTAGTGGAGATAGGTGAAAAATAGGTGTGACTATGTCAGTTGTGACTATCTTGTGGTGCATGATTTGCACACACATTGATGGAGATGCCAATAGAGGATAAGCGCGATGAATACCGAGGTGGATTGGAATTCATTGAGCCAATATTGATGAGGATTGTGCGGTAGGGTAGGCTATCAGGTGGCAAAGATTGGAGCATGTGATTTGCTAGATCAAGCTTGATTAGTGTGTAGCAATTGGAGATTGTACTGAGATCTTTGTGAGGAGCTTTGTATAATGATTGTTACATGATATATATGACATATAATATACAAATAGTTGGAGGTTTTAAGTTTTAAGCTTTCCCATAAAATACTATGTTCATATGTGTGATTGTTTATGGTTTTAATGTGCGCATGGGATTGTTTTCATTTCCGCAATTAATGATCAATGGTAGAAGAGATTATGTATTGTGCATGAAGTTAAAATAGTGTGTGATCAGGAGAATATTATTGCATAACATATCAATTATCAAATTTCTACATGGTATGAGAGCGATATTGATGATTGGAGCAATTGCAAAACATTGAAGTGGTTGAGTTTTGTGCTGGTGGAATTCGAATTTGCAGCAGTGTTTTCTTAGTATCGAAGTTGAGATGTCTTTCAACGGACACGGTGGAGTATTCCCTTGAGGAAGCTCAAATATTGCATGGAAGGACAGGATGGAGGCGGTGCTGGATGAAAATGGGTTGAAGGAGTTCATAGATGCAGAAATTCCAAAACCTGCTTCTGGCGATGCTGCCGCACTTGACGCATGGCAAAAGAAGACAACAAAGTGTCGAAGAATTCTGTTGGAAGGTGTAAAGGATCACATAGTGTCTAGCCTTCATGGTAAGGCTTATACATTCTTGATGTGGAAAGCATTGACATAATTATTCCAAAGCAAGAGCGACCAGAGGAAGTTGGCGCTCAAGAACAAACTCAGAAACATAAAAATGGAGAAAGGAGATAGTATGCCCAAGTACCTCATGAAGTTCATCCAATGCAGGGATGAGCTGGGAAGTGTGGGGGTGAATGTAGATGATGAGGACTTGGTGAGCTTGGCTCTCCTTGGGCTTCCGAAGAGTTGGCATTCCTATTAGGACTCTGTCAATGGTGGAGAGAAATTGCCAGGATGGGAGCGACTTTGGTCGGATCTTGTGCAAGAGGAGATAAGGTGAAGTACCAAGGACGGATCTTCATCAAAGAACTCTGATGAAGAAAATTGCGCTTTGGCTGCCAAAGCAAGGAAGGGGAAGAGCAAGAAGAATGCTTCTCAATCTGGTGCGAAAGGCAAGAAGCAGGACATGTCCAAGGTGAGGTGCTTTCACTGTCACCAACACGGACATTACGCCACTAATTGTCCACAGAAGAAGAAAAATAAGCAGGCTACTGGATTTGCAACTGGAGAGGCCTTAGCCTCACAGTTTGAGCTAGATTTTTCGCTGATCGCATGCTTGGTCTCACGTATGATGGGTTTAGTGTGGTTTCTTGACAGTGGTGCATCTTTTCATATGACCGGAGAAAAAGATTTGTTTACTGATCTGGATGAGAAAGATATTGGAGTGCACATTGAGATGGGCGATGATGGTAGATACAATGCGACCGGTATCAGTACCATTTCCTTTGAGAGGGAGTCTGGTAAACCCTTCGTATTGAAGGAAGTGATGCATGTTCCAGGATTTAAGAAGAATCTGATCTCGGTGCCCATGTTAGAAGACAAGGGATATGATGTTGTCTTTAGCGAGGGAAAGGCTTTCCTACGCAGTAAGGCAACTGGTGAGACTCGGAGGATAGGGGTTCGAGTTAAGAACCTTTATCAATTGCAGGTAGATGGCTGCGCAACAATGGCAGGCAAGGCAGAAGGAGTGGTGAGCCGAGATGATGGCGAGCTATGGCACAGGAGATTGGGCCACCTTCACCATGGAGCTTTGAAAAATTTGCAGCAGATTTCTACCAGGCTTCCCAAAGGTACACTTGCGCAGTCAAATCAGTGCAAGAGATGTACTTTGGGAAAATTTGTGAAAGCCACCTTTCACGAGAAGGATAGTCGCACCATGATGATCCTTGAGAGAATTCACACAGACGTGTGTGGACGTTTCTCAGTATCTTCGACAACAAATCATAGGTACTATGTGATATTTGTTGATGATTTTTCTCGAAAGTGCTGGATCTTCTTCATGCAAAAGAATAGCGAGACATATTTAAATTTCTGTGAGTTCAAGGCACTAGTTGAGAAAGAATCGGGGAAGCAGGTGAAGGCTCTTAGGAGCGCCAATGGTGATGAATTCATCTCTGGCGAATTCAAGGACTTTTGCAGGGCAGAAGGAATTCGAAGAGAGCTCATGCAAGATGTTATTTGTGGATGGTTGGTCAAGTTGGAAAAATATATGGACTTCTATTTTTAGACATATTGGGCGGAATCTATTTTTAGATTGCCGGTCTAAAAATAGATATGTCGAATATTATTAGCTCTTAATAATATTTGGGCTATAAAAATTATCTGCACATATGTGGCACAAGAGCTGACAAAAGGAATTACGCTATTCCTGAGGGTTAAGTGGAGCTATTGCATGAAGACTTCAATTAGAACTCATGTGAGAGAGTTTGGTGGAGTTGATTGAGGAAGTTAATGGAGTTGTGTTCAGTTTAACTGAGTTAAACATAGCTGAGCTAGTTGTATCTAGTCTAACTGATTGATACACTAGTGAGAGTGGTGTGAATTAATTATTAATTAATTCACTAATTAATAACTCATTAATCAACTAAATAATACATCGATTAACCCGGTGCATAGACGATTTAGATGAGAGACCAGAGTGGAGAGATAGGTGAAAGAGCAGTGTGACTATCAGTTGTGACTATACTGGTGCATGAGTTTGCACCACACATTGATGGAGATGCCAATGAGGATTGCGCAGAGCATACCAGGTGGATTCGAGTTCATTCAGAGCTAATATTCAGCAGGGATTGCGCAGTAGAGGCAGGCTAACAGGTGGCGAAGATTGGAGCATGTGTTTTGCTAGATCGGACCTGATTAGTGTGTAGCAATTGGAGATTGTACTGAGAGCCTGTGAGGAGCTTTGTATAATGATTGTTACATGATCTCTATGAAATATAATATATAGATATTTGGTGGTTTTCAGCTTTAAGCTTTCCCATAAAATACTGTGTTCATATGTGTGATTGTTTATGGTTTTAATGTGCGCATGCGATTGTTTTTATTTCCGCAATTAATGATCAATGGTAGAAGAGATTATTTATTGTACATGAAGTTAAAATAGTTTGTGATCAGGAGAATCTCGGTGAATAACATATCAGTTATTCAAATTTCTACATGGTATTGAAGCTATATTGATCATTGGAGAAATTGCAAAACATTGAAGCGGTTGAGTTTTGTGCTAGTGGAATTCGAATTTGCAGCAGTGTTTTCTTGGTGTTGAAGTTGAGATGTATTTCAACGGATTGCGATTGGAGTATGCCCTTGAGGGAAGCTTGAATTATATTGCATGGAAGGACATGATGGAGGCGGTGTTGGATGACAATGGGTTGAAGGAGTTCATAGATGCAGAAATTCTAAAACCTGCTTCTGGCGATGCTGCCGCACTTGACGCATGGAAAAAGAAGACAACAAAGTGTCGAAGGATTATGTTGGAAGGTGTGAAGGATCACATAGTGTCCAACCTTCATGGTAAGGCTTCTCCATTCTTGATGTGGAAAGCTTTGACAGATTTATTTCAAAGCAAGAGCAACTAGAGGAAGTTGGCGCTCAAGGATAAACTCAGGAACATAAAAATGGAGAAAGGTGATAGTATGCCCAAGTACCTCACGAAGTTCGTCCAATGCAGGGATGAGCTGGGAAGTGTGGGGGTGACTGTTGATGACGAGGACTTGGTGAGCTTGGCTCTCCTTGAGCTTCTGAAGAGTTGGCATTCCTATCAGGACTTTGTCAATGGTCGGGAGAAATTGCCAGGATGGGAGCGACTTTGGTCAGATCTTGTGCAAGAGGAGATAAGGTGGAGTACCAGGGACAGATCTTCATCAAAGAACTCTGATTAAGAGAATTGCACTTTGGCTACCAAAGAAAAGAAGGGGAAGAGAAAGAAATCTTCTCAATCCAGTGTGAAAGGAAAGAAGCAGGACATGTCCAAGGTGAAGTGCTTTCACTGTCACCAACACGGACATTACGCCACAAATTGTCCATAGAAGAAGAAAAATAGCGAGTGCTTTGGATCACATGCTTGGAGAGGCCTTAGCCTTGCAGTTTGAGCTGTATTTTTCACTGATCGCATGCTTGGTCTCAAGTGTGATGGGATCAGTATGGTTCTTGGACAGTGGTGTGTCTTTTCACATGACAGGAGATCGAGATTTGTTTTCTGATCTGGATGAGAAAGATCTTGGAGTGCACATCGAGATGGGTGATGATGGTAGATACAGTGCGACCAGTATTGGTACCATTTCCTTTGAGAGGGATTCTGGTAAACCCTTCGTATTGAAGGAAGTGATGCATGTTCCAGGATTGAAGAAGAATCTTATCTCTATGGCGATGTTAGAAGACAAGGGATATGATGTTGTCTTTAGCGAGGAAAAGGCTTTCCTGCGCAGTAAGGCAACTGGTGAAACCCGGAGGATAGGGGTTTGAGTTAAGAACCTTTATCAATTCTTTGGTAGATGTGCCTGATGGTAGGCAAGGGCGAGAAGGAGTGGTGTGAAGGTTGATGGCGGTATTGGCCTAGTGAGATTGGGCCACCTTCACCATGGAGCTTTTAAAATTTTTGCGATTTCTAGGGCCCAAAGGTACACTTGCGCGATGGATCGATTACCCAGGGATGTACTTTGGGAAAATTTAGCTAATACCTTTCACGAGAAGGATAGTCATACCATGATCCTTGAGAGAATTCACACAGACGTGTGTGGACCTTTCTCAGTAGCTTCGACAGCAAAGCACAAGTACTATGTGATATTTGTTGATGATTTTTCTCGGAAGTGTTGGATCTTCTTCATGCAGAAGAAGAGCGAGACATACTCAAAGTTGCTTATACGCTCTCTGATATGTTCTAGCCAATGTGCCCATTTCAGCCGTTTTAGGCTTGCTGACCCAATCTGACCCTGAAATGGTGATAATGGTGGTTAGATGGGTGTATTAGGTTAATCTGATGAAGGATTAGGTGTTTTGGGCTGAGACGGAGGAAGCCTATCTTCAGCATGTTGATCAATAGGATGAGATGAAGAAGGAATATCTTCAGCATGTTGATCTTGTGGAGATTTGAAGATATCATTGGAAATTAAGGTGTCCCATGAAATATGCAATTGGTTAAGGTGATGGAGGACAATGATCTTGATGAGAGAGTGGTGAAATAGGTTGTTCATCTGCTGGTCATAATCTCTCCTTTGTACAATGTATGCCATTTTGTCCATGCTCCTGAACAGATAGTATGGGATATTAAGTAATTTGACTCTTGTGAAGTGCATAAGCAGTCTAATATGATATGTATAGATTCTAGAAAACCTTCCTTCACAAGAAAATTACTTCATGATGATCTTCATCATGGGGGTATACCTATCAATAAGGTGGCTGAAAGGAAAAACTCTCCTTATCTCATTTTTGTACCTTGGCTTGATGAATGGTTCATAATACTAATCATACAAGTCTTTGGATTTAAAAAACCTTTCACCCATGTTTGGAATCCCTGTGGAAGTAGCAATGATAGATGTAGATAAGGTGAATGTTACACCTGCAAGGGTCACCTGATTTCCTTTGAGGTTTGAAATGAAAAGTCTGCTCGAAATAGGGTGATGTTAACCTCTTTCAATCATAATACAAAAAACAAGGCAGCCAAAATATTGAAAGCAAGAAACTTCCATTGGTGAAGCCATCATTTATCTGGTGTTCGTGGGCTCAATCCTTAGGATTTTTCCTCCCTTATGTGGCCTTCTCCCTTCTCTATCCTCCTCTTCCTTCATGTAATATTTGTCTTCTTCCATGGTGTTTTTTCCCTAGAAACCATAGGGATGAGGAAATGGGAGTGGGGATAGGTCTAGGGAGTGAGGATAGGTCTAGGGAAAATTAGGGAGATGGGGGAAGGGGTTTTTGAACTTAGGGAGGTGATAGGGGATCAAAATGTTTAAGGAATTGGGAATTAGAATTTTATTACAGGGTTGATAGGGCTGCCTAGGAAATTAAGATGCCTAGGACTTAGGGTTTAGGGGAAAATGGATTTAGGGACATAAATATAGTAACGTAGGGGTAGGGATAGGGTTTACAGTGATGTAGGAAGGGAATGCAAGGTTTATGGGCATAAAATTGGGAATGAGGGAGTGAGACTAGGGTTTTAAGCTAGACAAACTGCCAATTTTTCATGTAAACTCAAACACCATGAAAATGCTCTTGAAAAGTGAAAAGAGGAGGAAAATGTGTCTTACTTACTTGATAAGAGGTGATAAGAATATTTGGTGGAGTTTAGGAGCATTTTTCATGAGTTTTGGGGCTTATTAGGCACACTGGGAAAAAGTGCAGCACCTCACCCGGAAGCGCATCGCCCTTCAACAAAAAACACAACACACTTGTCCAAAGGCACAACGTCTGTTCAAAAAGCATAGTGCCACCCTCCAGAAATGCAGCGCCCTCCAAAAATTCTAACTTTGACTTTGCAAATTGGTTTTTTGAGCTTAGGGAGTGCAAGCTCAATGGTTGCAATGGAAAATGAGCTTCTTCTTTGTCTTATGGTGGTCTGTATACTTGATGAATTTGATGTTTGGGCCTTGGGACCCACTTCCTCTTTTCTTCTCTTTCACTTTACACTTTGAAACTATCCCTTTTCTCTTTTTGACTTCATTATTTACACATTGATCATTTGATGATTGAAAACTCTTCACATTTGACTTTTGATGCTTTATTGACATGTGGAACTCTGAGTTGGAAACTTGGGAATCATGAACTTATTACAAATTGAGTGACATGAAATTACATAATGAAAAATAAAAATTGCATCTTGGAATAAGAATTACTCCTTATAGTTCATCTTTACATGGTAAAGAGAGGTTATTTTATCATTTTCTTACTTGCTGCTCTTATGCAATGGAAATGGTTTATTATTGGACCTTGAAAAACCCTAGAAACCTAATGAAACCTTGAAAAACCATAAAGACCTGATGAGAGCCTTGACTAAATGAAATTCATGGTGACATGACTGAACAAGTGATAAAAACTCATGAATGATGGCCATTCAAAAAATTATGAAAATGAGCCAGCAAGTAATGGAAATTTAGAAAAAAAGTGAAATTTTTTTATTTTAGGGCTACCATCAGTGAGTAAATTTTGGAATGATGACCTAGTGAAATGAAAAAATTTCTAAATAAGACCCTAATATGATATGAAAAGATGATTTTTTATCACTGATGGCAGGATGCAAATACTGACACTAACACTTGGTACATGCATTACATATTTTAATAAGAAAGGTTTATGTGACTGTCTCTGGAAGGTAACTGTACCAATCTCGGTAGCGGTATACCTTCCGTCATCACCCATTTCGATATGCATATAGAGATCCTTCTCCTCCAAGCTACTGAAAAGTTCTTTATCTCTCGTCATGTGGAAATATGCACCATTATCCAAGTACCACACTGATCCCATCGCACTTGACACCATGCATGCGATGAGCGAGAAGTCCAACTCAAATTGCGAGGCCAAAGCCTCACCAGCTGCAGATCCTGAAGACTTCTTGTTCTTCTTCTTCTATGGACAATTAGTGGCATAATGTCCATGTTCGTGACAATTGAAACATTTCACTCTAGACATGTCATGCTTCTTTCCTTCTTTGTTGGTCTCAGATTTGGAATAGGATTTCTTTCCTTTCCCATTCTTTGACTTACCAGCCAAGGCACAATTTTCCTCATCATATATATTAGATGAGGATCCATCCTTGGTATTCCGCCTTAATTCTTCTTGCACCAAATCGAACCAAAGTCACTCCCAATCTGGCAGCTTCTCCCTCCGATTGACAAAGTCCTGATAACTATGCCAACTCTTGGGAAGGCCTAGAAGAGCTAGGCTCACCAAGTCATCATCCGCTACAATAATTATGATGCTCCCAAGCTCATCTCAACATTGGACAAACTTGGTTAAATATTTTGGAATAGTGTCGCCTTTCTCCATTTTGATTTTCCTGAGCTTGTCCTTCAGTGCCAATTTTTTGTGGTCACTACTACTCTAAAATAGATTTGTCAAAGCCTTCCACATTGCATATGGAGTCACTTTTCTATGGAGACTTGAGAAAATGTGGTCTCGTACTCCCTCCAATAAGATCCTCCTCGCATTTGCAACCTTATTTTTCCAAGCATCAAGAAGAGCGTCATTTTCCACTGTGGGTTTGGGAATGTCATTATCAATGAATTCTTTCAACCCATTTTCCTCTGGAACTGCCTCCAACCTGTCTTTCCACACAATATAATTGGAACTACCCTCGAGTTCATATTCCAATCTCAAGCCATTGAAAGCCATCTTGATCTTGATTCGTCTGTCGCACCAAATAATAGTTTTGCAAATTCGAATGCTATTCAGCACAAAATCAATTTCTTCTCCACTATAGTGATTTCCTCCACTCTGATACCATTTAGAAATTATACAAACAATATATATATCAATGGATTCAATCCAATCATGTGATATGCTAAAGAAAAATATTGAATCCTTCTACTAATTAATTGTGGAAAATAAACACGATCTCCAATCATAACAAGTAAAGAAAGAAGCAAATCAAACCACAACACAGATATTTTCTCGTGGAAAGCTTGCTGCTCCAAAACCCTCTATCTTCTATTGTATATTGACCAAGGAATCATGAAACAATTACAATGCACTCTTCTCACAAGAGTCTCCTGAACTCCCACAACTGTCTCACACTGATCCGGACAAAATCGACCAACACTTAACCAATTTTCAGCCTCTTCTCAGCCCGCCTTGCTTGCGCAATTCATGTGGAATATAATCCCTATTATTTATGAATTTTAGCCTTCCAAAATAGCGCAATTCTCATGGGAAATCCTATGGATGTTTTACTACATGCGGGAAACCTACTAATAATACAACTGGTAGTTAACATCCCTTTAACCTTTATCTCAATGGGGTCTCCACTAGAACTGACATGCATGCAGCTATTAACAGTAAATCATCAGTTATGTTATCACTATAAAAAAAAAATTCCAAACTTGGACAGTTTGCTTTGTTTCTAGTCATAGTTTTTTAGATAGGTGTGAAGTCATGCTAAGTTTTTAGGGGTTAAGTGATAGGGTTAGAGTCTCATTTCCATTCACAAAATAAATTCTAACAACCTTATTTCATACCTTAACAGTCTCATACCATGTTTAGAGAGTCAAATTTTAAACCGTTTTGAAATTTTTTTGATTAAGCCATGAAACCACGTTTTCGTAGCGCAGACAGTGTTAAAAACTATTTTTGCGCTACGAAAATGCTGCTCATTTCGTAGCGGAAAACCCTAAAATTGCATTGAGCGCACTATGAAATCAAGGATTCGTAGCATGTCTTGTCAGTTATCAAATCCACCAAAATTCTGTTCATCATTCATGACTAGGTGTCAGCCACGAGTCTTTTCTCACACATGAAACCATTCATAGCCATCATAACATTCGTTTGAGGTCATTTGTCTTATGTCATTTTCAAATTTGAAAGGGGCTGGTTTTGGTTTTATTGTCTCATGCAAGAAACACATGATGCATACCCTCTTCTGAATGGTAAGCTCATGGTGAGTAGAAACCAAAGCTTCTCTTTCATTCATCAAGCAAGGCAGTGTCTCTAATCAAGCGAGGTAGTTTACTCTGAAATCAAGTGAGGCTATTGGTTACAAGTTTTCAAAAAGCACACAGGAATTTCAAGGAAAGGATGACACAGGAAAGAAAGAATCACAGGTCAGGCCACTGTTTAAGGAAGCTCTGTGAAAAATTGCAGGGAGGTCATAATCAAGTGACAAAAGAGTTTGCTTTTCATTTCACAGGTTTGAATACAAAGTTTGGTCTCTTAAACTTGAAAATTTCCCCTGAAATTATATCTTCGGTGACAGAGATTCCAAGGGGAGAAGAAACATGGTTCAAAAATTTTAGGTTTGAGATGGAGCCTTGTAAAATTTTTCTGAAGCCAAGGTTTGAAGAGACAGATTTAACTAAAGCAGTGCCAAGAAGCTACATCAAGAACACCTATGCTAATCTTCTCTACAACATTCAAAGGTACTTCACCTATGAGGTAAGATACCGTAAAGTGTATTCTTATCATTTCAAACTCTTGTTGCATTTTACTGGAATGATTTCTTTGGATTTGCCTTTCTTTTTGTTTCAAAGTTTAGCTAAGATGGCAGATAAAGTGAAAATGAAATCTCAATACTGTGAAACTTCACTTTTCCATCATGGTCTAGTTAAATTGATAGTTTTACATGAGCTTCAGAGGATAAACAGAGAATGGCCTACATTTTTGTTTTGTGTGGATTTGGGGTGGAAACACAAGGAGCAGGTATTAACCCTAGGGCCAAAGAAAAATCATCATCAGAAACCAGTGACCCTGCAGAGACAAGATCAAAAAGATTTATCAAGTTAAAGCCTAGAAAGCAAGTGAAAGAGCCAAAGATTAAAACATCAGTGATTATTCAAGAAACCCCTCAACCTGCACAAAAGAGGACAACTAAAGTTAAGGAAACAGTACAGGAACAGTCAACCAGCAAATCAGCCCAGAAAAGATTGACTAGAAGTCAAATAGCAAAGGAAAAGGGAAAAATAGTGGTTTCAGAAGAAGATCCAGATTTAAAGGGTAGTTTGAATGATATTTTACAGGCTATTGATATTGAGGAATCTCCTTTAGTTCAGGCAGATTTTATAAGATTGGATGAAGGGAAATCTAAGAAGATCAAATCTTCCAAAAAGCTGGATTTTGATGATGAAATTTCAGAGTTTGTGTTCAAGCCCAGAAGGTCTCTAACTAGGAAATAAAAAAGGTTGCAAGGGCTAGATATGGAGTTAGATAAAGCTGGGGAAGTTTAAAATGTTTATGAGGAGCCCATAGACCTCTCATCACTAATGCCTGAAGGTGACAGAAACAGAGTTTTCAACACTCAAAGAGAAAAGAGCAGTTATGAAGGAATTAAAGAAAAGTTGAGACTTGTTAATATTGAAATTTCTAAGCTTAAGAAGAAAGCAAGGACACATGTTTTTGAGAAGACAAACTTCAATAGAATAAGAGCTCTGTGGGAGGTTGAAAGAGTTTCCAAAATTGAAACAATCAGCAGTGAAGCTCAATACTTTACCTGGACTGTCCCTGCAATCAAAGAGGCAAGATTTATGAGGATGATAAATGTTAAATTGAGGGCTACCAACAGGAGAATGAAAAGGCATATTGAAGATCTTGAAATTCAATTGAAAAAGTCTGAAGGTCAGCTACAGCAGAGGTAGAACAAGAGCAGTAAGTGACAAACCCTTAATACAATTTTGTTTTTGGGAAGGACATCACTTTTTGAAGACATTTCAAAGTTGACTTATTTTGATTGTTAAGGTCTATTAACATCAATTAAATCATTAAAAGACTGTAAATACTCTTAAAATCTGAAGATTATGAAAAGACTGTGTAAAAAGGATATACATAACAGCTTCGTAGCGCGCTACGAAACTGCTGTAGGTGCATTTTTGAACATTTTTGTAAAATTTTTGAGAGGTAAAAAAGCTTGGTTTCCGAATTCTGATGCTGGTGGTGGTTAGAAAGGGTTCACAAATGAAAGTCCAGGTCTCAAGGAAAAATAAAGTGGATGGTTGAGAGATGTTTACAAAGATACAAATTCTGCGCTACGAAAACAACTGCTCATTTCGTAGCGCAGCCATACCGTCTCTCCTTATACTTTTTCAAAGGCTTAGCTTTCTGTACAGGTGGAAAGGCATGGTTCCATGGAAATAATAACACATGTCCCTTATCTTAAAAGGTCAACATTTCCAACAAAAAAGGTTCGAATATCATCAAATAAGGAAAAGGCTAAATTACAGGAAACATGTCCCCTGTTTTGTAGGGAAAATAAGACATGAACCAGCATGATAGCATAACAAGATTGCAAGCATCATCAAGGTCGAATATATGGAGGAACAACTATCAGAGATATTATTTAAGTTCTAGATAAGGTTGTTAGACATAATAATGAGTTTTAATCCTATTTGTATTAGGACTTTTAGAAGAGACAGTTAACTGTCAGATGTAATTATGAGTCTGTTTTAGAAGCAGATAGGTGTCAGTCTAAGAAATTCAAATTATCTTCAAGATGGATAAGAGAATCTAAGATTGTAATTATGACTCTATAAGAGACATGAGGTTGAATTGCTAAAGGTTGGCAATTTTCATTAACAAGCAAACTATGTCACTATAGCAGACTGTGTGTTTTTATCTTAATACAGATATTGGCTTACTACTCAGGATTCAGAAAGAGTTTTTAATGTTTGATCTTCCTATGGATTTCCTTATCTACCTATTTTCAGTGGTATGAAAATATGTTACTTAGAATTCATTGGAAAATTCTCTAACTTCCTGCATATGTTTGTAAACTGTGTTTTGTTCACTCTTTTACTGTTTTGCTGATATATCTAAAAAAATCTGAAATGCTCTCACTTCCATGATAAGCTAATTTTGATGTTTTTTGGAAACATACCTTGAATCCATAGCCCAATAGATGTTTTTTGATCAGTAATTCAACCAGTCATACACTTTTATCCAATTTATTCCTAGAGTTAGCCATCTAATCCTTAATTCAAAATCTTAAACTTAGTGAGAGAGCCCTCTCAGGTTGAGGAGGCTAAGCCTCAACTAAAAGTCTGGTTTGAAATAGTTACTCAGATTCTACTTGATTAGCAGCCTATCAGGGTCAGATTTTGTGATAACAAGTTACATGACATATCACTGCATGTGAATTAAATATGATTTAATTCACTTGACCTCTCACTAGTGCAACAAACAGTTACAACTAGTTAAACTGGTTTTAACTCAATTAACTGAGTTAACTAATTTATCATGCATTAAACTAATGCACTAACTGTAACTCGAACTCTAAAACACACAGAATCACTCTGCATGCCTCACCAACCACCCTCAACTTGAAATTCATGAGCTAACTGAGTTTATCACACTCAGTTAACTATTACAAGTGATTATGTGATAAGATTACATTTTATTGTCCAATTTGATTAAGGGAAAATTAAATTATACACACATTTCTTGTTGACTTTTCAACAAGGCCTATTGTGATGTGGTTGATGGAAAGATGATATGCAAATTTTGTGAAAAATCTATTGAATGTGGGGATATTCTTAGATTGAAACAACACTTGGCTGGGATAAGAGGCCAGGTAAAGCCATGTGATGCACCTAATGAAGTGATAGGTCATGTTAGGGCAGAATACCTTGCCAATTTTGAAAAGTTTGAGGAGACTAAGGCTAGGGAGAAGGACATCCAAGATGAAATTTCAAGGAAGAGGGAATTAATAGAAGCCATGAAACAGAGTGGGTATGATAATTATGAGATTCAAGACTCCACTTTTATTCCTTCCACCAATGACCCCTTTCACTATGTTCCTCCTCTTGTCCAAAAATAAAAACCAAATAAGAGATCCAAAATCCGGAGTTATTTCTCATCCATTTCTAATCCCACAACCACTTCCTCCTAGCCAAGTCGTCAACCCTGTTTGGATCAACATTGGAAAAAACAATGCAAATAAACTTCTTATCAGTACATTTCTAGATGGTGGTATGATGTAGATATCCCATTTAATGTTTCTTGCTCACCTTATTACCAGGTTATGTGGGAATCTCTTTTAGTTGCATGAAAGGGCTTCAAAGGCCCATGTGTGCATGACTTGAGGGGATCTCTTTTGTAAAAATATATTTTCTCCATTGATGAGTATTTGGCTGACTATAGATAGTCATGGCTCAAAACAGGTTGTTCTATCATGTCAGATGGATGGAAAGATGGAAAGAACCACACTATCATTAACTTCCTTGTTTCTTGCCCTCAAAGAACAATATTTTTGACATCAGCTGATGCATCTGATAAGGTGAAGGATGCAACCCTTCTATTTGAGATTTTGGATGAGATTATTCAGGAAGTAGGGGAGCAGAATGTTGTGAAGGTCATCATAGATAATGCCTCAAACTATGTTCTTGCTGGAAATATTCTTGAGTCCAAATATAGGACCATATTTTGGATTCCATGTGCTTCAAATTTCATAGACCTCATGCTTGAGGACATAGGCAAAGTGGAGTGAGTAAAAAAAATTCTGGAGCATGGCAAGTGTATTACAAAATACAATTACAACCACTCATGGGTATTGAGCCTAATGAGGAAAAACATTGGGGGAAGAGAGCTTGTTAGGCCTGCAATTACAAGATTTGCAACTCACTTCCTCACGTTGCATTGTCTCAATTCTCAACAAAAAAAACCTGCAGAAAATGTTTTCTTCTGATGATTGGACTGAATCTCAGTGGGCTCGTAGATAAGATGGAAAAGACACCAAAAAGAAAGTCTTTGACAATTATTTTTGGAGAAGGTCTTCAAAGCTGGTAAAAATTACTGATCCCCTTGTTAAGGTGCTAAGGATGGTGTATGGGGAAAAGATGGAAATTGGATACATTTATGAGGCTATGGATCAGGAAAAGGAGCAGATACGGGAAGTTTACAGGGAAGGGTTAGATAAATATGGTTGTATATAAAAGATCATTGATAACAAATGGAAAAATAAACTCCATCGTCCTATATATGCAGCTGGGTATTTTTTGAACCCAAAGTATAATTATAAAGCTTGACTAGGAGATCTATAGGAAGGGGAGGTTAGAGCTGGATTGATTGATTGCTTGGAGTGAATGGTCCCTATCCATGCAAAACTATTGGAATCACATATACAACTTACTCTTTTCAGTATGGCAACTGGTACCTTTGGAAAGAAATTGGAAAAAATGGCAAGAGATGTGGATCAACCAGGTAAGAAATTCCAATTTGTTTTTTTTTTCAAGTCAAATAAGTAATGAAATGAACTATGTTACCAATTAATGTCTTTTTATTTGCAGCACATTGGTGGGGGTCATTTGACGGCCAATGTCCTCAATTTCAAAAAATTTCAATTAGAGTCCTAAGCCGAACTTGCAGTGCTTCAGGTTGTGAGCACAATTGGTCTGTTTTTTAGCACATACACACAAAGAAGAGAAACCATTTGGAACGGAAACGGTTAAATGGTCTTGTGTTCATGCAATACAACCTTCTCTTGAGGCGAAACCAAATGATGAACAAAACACTTGATCTAGATCCCATTGTGTTGGACGATATTGATCCAACATCAGAATGGGTGGAGGAGACTAAAGATCCAGTGTTTGAGGCTTATTTTGATATTGATGCAGCATTAACGGGGAATGAAGCAGATTTGGTGGCGCCCTCAGACCTAGGATTAGTATCTACATCAAGGAAAGGCAAACAACCAATGGAATGCACTAGTCATCCAGCTTGAGTAACTTGTGCTTCCATTAGGTCCACTTCTATTGTTATTGGTGGTAGTGGTATTGAGGTTGCAAATGAGTTGATGCATCCTCAGACTCTCATCAAGATGATGTCTATGTAGCTCCTGATGTTGATCCTGTGTCTAGTAGTGGTGATGAATTTGATGATTGATCATGTGTACATTGTAGAGTCTAGACTCTAGACTTGTAGTCTTGTACTAGGCCAATGGCCTCGTGTAGGTTTTAACCCTGAACATAAATTATCTACACACGAATCTTATAACAGAAAATAAACAATAACGAGAGCATAAAACATAAAACAGATAAACACAGAGATTTTCCCCTGGATCCCAAATCGGGACGACCAGCTTGATTTTTCATTATATTCCTTTTAGTGTTACAACACATATATATACATGTCGAAGCATACATAAACCCCAATCCATTAACCCTAGATTAGAACATAACTGTAGTTCCCTTAACCAGATCTACAAAATACTAGGGGTCGAAAACCATCGTACCCCAAAACCATGTGTAAAATCATGCACAAAACATGGGTGGGTCTGCCTATGAGGGGGTCCGCACACCAAACAAATTTTTGCTGGGGCGCTGCCCCGGACACCAACAGTGGGGGCTGCCTCCCCCCTTGTGACCCCCCTGCTGCGCCCAGCGCAACGTATAGCGCGTGGAGCTAGTCGTGGAAATAATATAACACATACCCAACATTCTCCCACTTGTTGTTTTCTTTCCACAAGGGACCACGGGAGTGCTTAGTCATTGGGCCAATTCTTCAACACCCATTATTTCTCTACACCAAGAGAACTTCTGAGTGCTCACAGACTTCGTCAATGCATCTGCAACATTCTTCAAAGTGTCCACCTTTACCAGCAACACCCTTTTAGCCTCAACCATATCTCTAACAAAGTGATATTGAACATCAATGTGCTTTGTCTTTGAATGATAAGCAGGGTTCTTAGCCACGAAAATTGCACTTTGGCTATCACAGTCTATCCTTATAGCTTGTTGTACCAACCCCATACTTGAACACAATCTCTGCAACCAAACTGCTTCCTTGCTTGCATGAGTGGCTGCTATGTATTCTGCCTCTGTAGTTGAAAGAGCCACTACGGACTGTCTTTTACTCATCCAACTGACTGCGCCTCCAAATAGGCTAAACACATACCCACTTGTAGATCTTCTTTGGTCCAGATCTCCAGCCCAGTCTGCATCAACAAAACCACGAATGTCAAACATTCTTTCCAATCCTGGTCTTCCCTGGTAGCACAAGCCATAATCACTAGTGCCACGTAAATATCTGAAAACCCGCTTCACTACTGTCCAATGCTCCTTCCCTGGGTTTGACATAAACCTGCTCAATACTCCCACTGCATGTGCAATGTATGGTCTAGTATAGACCATTGCATACATTAGGCTACC
Organism: Pinus albicaulis; assembly: GCA_034641835.2. Lineage (NCBI taxonomy): Eukaryota > Viridiplantae > Streptophyta > Pinopsida > Pinales > Pinaceae > Pinus > Pinus albicaulis. The sequence goes on from CM076572.1 coordinate 1,163,564,190, forward strand.
CACTGCACTTGCATATGGAACAGGGGACATATCCTCCTCTTCTTCTTGTGTCTTGGGACACTGTTCGTGAATATTTCCCACTGACGGGAATGAGAAGAAAATTCTGCTAGTTTCATACTGCATATTGAACCTCTGCAATACAGTCTCGACATACTTCCTCTGGTTTAACCAGAGCTTCCTCTTTGCCCGATCTCTCTTAATTTCCATGCCCAAAATATAGTTTGCAGCACCAAGATCCTTCATGTGGAATTTGGAGAACAGTTGGATCTTCAAATCTTGGATAATTTCTTTGTCATTTCCAATCAACAACATATCATCCACATACAAGACCAAATAAATAACAAGATCACCAATTAATTTAAAATAAACATAGTGATCCTCCTTGCTTCTAGTGAAGCCACATCCCCGTATATAGGTATCAAATTTCTGATACCACATCCTTGGTGACTTTTTTAACCCATACAAAGACTTCTTCAACCTGCACACCAGTTCTTTCTTACCCTTCAGCATAAAGCCTTCAGGTTGCTTCATGTAGATCTCCTCTTCTAGATCCCCATGAAGAAATGTTGTCTTCACATCCATCTGTTCTATCTCAAAATCAAATGCAGAAGCAACAGATAAAAGTAATCTAATAGAAGTAACTTTGGCAACAGGAGAAAAAAATATCACCAAAATCAATTCCAAAACAGACAGTGCTGCTGCTGCTTTGACATTGTATTTCTCACCACACCTTCTACATTTCTTCTTCACTTCTTACTTAAACACCATTTCTATTTTCTCACAGTGGGCTTACCACTAGTCCTTGACGGCTCCACCCAAGTCCCATACCCTCATTTTCTTCGGATGCCATTTCATGACAACGGCCTCCTTTAAGTTTTCCAGTCCTCTGAATCTACCTCCTGACGAGTTACGGGATCATCATCGGTGAGTTATGGATTAGACAAGCACAGACAGAAAGTAGATGGACTATACCTTCCCGTCTTTTTGCTGCAGGCAGTCTTCAAAGGCACGGGGTTGTGGCTCTTCCTCTTAAGATCTTCTTTACACATTTGTGGTCAGGTTCATACTCATGGCTCAGCTATCTTCTCGGGTTCTTACAGTATGATTTCATGTTTAGCAACATATTTCACCTCTCTAAAAACACCACATCTGTTGTACCAGGTACTTCCTTGTTTACGGGTTCCAAAGCTTGTAACCCTTTAAACCATCCTTATACCCAATAAAGATGCACCTTTCAGATTTATTATCCAACTTGGTCCTTTTCTCCTTTGGAACATGTACATATGCATCACATCCAAATACCCTTAGATGTGAAAGAGAGGGTTTCTTACCGGTCCATACCTCATGTGGAGTCTTATCCTCCAACGCTGATGAAGGTGATCTATTAACTAAGTAACATGCAGTCTCACCCCTTTCTGTGAAATTGTCTAACCCATCCACTGTGAGCATGCTTCTTTCCTTTTCCATCAGTGTTCTGTTCATTCTTTCTGCAACTCCATTTTGCTGAGGTGTGTATGGAGTAGTCTTTTGTTGTGCTATACCACACTTCTTACAGAACTCTTCAAATTCCTTCTTGCAGAACTCCCCACCATTATCTGTCCTCAGTGCCTTTATCTTCTTCTCTGTCTGGTTTTCCACCAGAACCTTAAATTCTTTAAATCTGTCAAAAGCTTCAGATTTCTTTCTCAAGAAATATATCCATGTATTCCTTGAGAAGTCATCTTAATAGATAGGCGCACGTACAGAGACTTTCGGTGAGTAGGACTAACACGGTCCAAACAGCACATGCTGGAATTTCTAATATTTTGTTCGCCTTCTTAGCACCAGAAGGAAAACTCACCCGATTCTGCTTCCCATATACACAATGGTCACAGAAATCGAAATCCAAAGAGAAATTAGACATACCTTCTACCATACCATTTCTATGCAGTATCTGAAGCCCCTTCTCTCCAATATGTCCAAGCCTTTGATGCCATAGCATGGTCTTTTCTCCAGAGATAGCTAGGCTTTCCGCTCCACTTCCAGGAACCACAGAACTGTTACACCCATCAATAACAGTGCTACCTTGTAGTTTGTACAGATTTCCAATCCGAACTCCTCACATTAATACTAGTGCTCCCCGAACCATCTTGCAGGCATCTTTCTCGAACACTATTTTTACACCTGCATCATCCATCTTGCTTATAGAAATTAGATTTGTGGCCAATGCAAGAATATGCAGAACACCAGGAAGTGTTCTAATCCTTCCACCTTGCAGCTTTAGCTTGACCTTTCCACATCCGACGATTCTGGCCTTCCTATCATCCCCTAGGAAGACATCACCACCATCATATTTCTCATACTCGCAGAACCACTCCCTATGGGGAGTGAAGTGAAAGGATGCACCTGAGTCAATCAACCATGACTCATGGTCTACATGTGTATTTGAAGAAGAAGCCAAATACACATCCCCACCTTCATCCGAGGTGGTTTTTGCCTCTGCAGAGGGAGCTTCATCAGATCCCTTTCCTTTCTGGAGCTTTGGTCACGTTCTTTTGTGGCAGTGTCCTTCACTGCGTTTCAGGCACTTAACTTCCCTTACTTTCTGGGAGATTTGAATCTCCTCTGAATTTGGATTTCTTAGAGACTTATTCTTGTTCTATTTTGGGACCTTCTCACTTTCGAATAAACATCTCCATTTCATTTTCCATATTTCTCCGTCATTTCTTCCAACAGTGGGAACAATGTCATCAAAATTCAAGGTAGCTGTATTGCTACCTATTGCAATAACCAGACTGTCCCACGAGTCTGGTAGAGAACACAACAAACCGAGTACTTAACTCCGCTGTACGAGATTTTAATATCAATAGATGACAGCTGACTTACCACAGTATTGAAGGCATTTAGATGCTCTGTCACCAAGTCTCCATCCTTCATCCTCAAGTTATACAGCTTTTTCTGCAGGAACAACTTATTCACTAGAGACTTAGATTGGTACAAAGTCCCAAGTTTTTCCCACAAATTCTTCGTCGTAGCTTCCCCAGATACATTCAACAATACTGAATCTGAGACACACAACCGTATTGTGCTCTTAGACTTCTGATCCAGTTTCTTCCAGTCTTCATCTAACATTGCCGTTGGTTTAGTACCTGGATCTACCATGATCCACTGATCTTTATCCACTAGCAGATCCTCAATTTTGAGCTTCCACAACTCAAAACTCTGACCATTAAATTTCTTGATCTCTATCTTTCCACCGCTCGCCATCTTCTTTCACCACAAGAATCAATCCCGCAGATCTCCCACTGAACAGGGTCTACCTGAGGCCCGAGCAAAAAAACCTCAGAATTAAAGGCGTCCCCTTGAAGCCGAAACAACTTTGATACCAAATGTAGTTTTTAACCCTAAACATAAATTATCTACACACGAATCATATAACAGAAAATAAACAATAGAGAGAGCATAAAACATAAAACAGATAAACACAGAGATTTTCCCCTGGATCCCAAATCGGGACGACCAGCTTGATTTTTCATTGTATTCCTTTTAGTGTTACAACACATATATATACATGCCGAAGCATACATAAACCCCAATCCATTAACCGTGGATTAGAACATAACCATAGTTCTCTTGACCGGATCTACAAAATACTAGGGGCTGAAAACCATCGTACCCAAAAACCATGTGCAAAATCATGCACAAAACATGGGTGGGTCCGCCTATGAGTGGTTCCGCACACCAAACAAATTTTTGTCGGGGCACTGCCCCGGACCCCAACAATGGGGGTTGCCTCCCCCCTTGTGACCCCCCTGCTACGCCCAGCGCAACGTACAGCGCGTGGGGCTAGTCGTGGAAAGAATATAACACATACCCAACACCTCGTATATTGTAGCATTGTTTTTGGACTTTATGGGCCATTTGGAGCCTCATTTCTTATGTATTTTTCGATGATATGTATTGCACTCGGTGCCATTTTGATATATTCACCTTTACATGGTATATAAATTAGAAAATTTTGCATATTTTGTCTCTATTGGCTTGGAATCATGGTTGCAAATCTTAAAAATAGTTTTTTTAATTAAAATTCTATTATTTAATGTATTTTTTTTAAACCGGTTCATTTAGACCTGACCAGTACCAATTAGATCAATTCCAGTTAGAAACCCGGTTCATTGGGTCCACTGGTTCCGGTTTTTAATTCTATGTGTAAACCTTTCCTAAAATAGAGCATGAACAGACATGATTTCTGCTTATAAACTTACAAGATAAACATATGGAAATATGTATCTGAAAGAAGAATATATATCATTTCGCATGAATAGATAAACATACATAATAAGAACAAATTCTCCAATGCATACCACAAGATTCTCAACACAAGTTCTGCAAATTTGCCTCTGATTTCATTCCAAAATGTTTATTATAAAAGCTCCACTGCAAAATAAGACTATCCAACACCACAAAAGACTAAATAGAGTCTACTTATAGAAAATATGGACTATGACACCTCATCAGGCGAAATCCCATCCAAAATGGATCATAAATACACAAGATGAGTCATTTCCTAGATTGTAGGGAGGTTAGAAACCATTCCTTGAATTTTATCTATGAACTAGGAGTGTTTCTCCCATACATTAAATTACATATTCCCTCATGATAGGAAGAAAAAACCAACTCAATAACTATAATGCCAACTCATAGGATAGAAAAACCTCGAATTTATGACATTTTCTGAGCTTGAAAAGTGTCTTGAGGAATTCAATTTTGATTTGTAACATTCCCGACAGAAGGGTAACAGAAATTTGTAGAAGCGTAACAGAAGATTGTAGGCACTTTTAGGAGTCCAAATCCACTTCTGAAAGAACGGTTAGCTATCCCTGTGTGTTTAGTTTCTAGAACATCTTAAAATTTTCAAAATTACCCATGGGAAGGCCTAAAAAAATCCATTCCCCTAGTGTTACTCCAAAAGCATAACAGAGGCTCCATAAAGGTGGCATAAACATTAAAAATGAGTGGTATTTTGTTATTTTCTTCAAAATTAAAGTTTTTCATTCGAAGGGGGTTCCTGATCTGTAATGTACTCATAAAAATGCATCCAACCATGTAAATAAATATTCATTTGGATGCCCCCAAAATAAGCATAACAAAATTTTGTTACTCTTCTGTAAGGAGGAATTTCCATAATTGTGCAAAAATCACAAAAAATAACAAAAATTTTGAAAAATTCTCAAAATTGGTTCTATATCACCTGTGAGTGTTATGAAGGTAAATCCCCTCTGCGGACAGAGGCGATCCCTCTAGCCCTAGGGTGGGTCTAGCAGCAAGAGGACATGCTAATGTATTGATTCCTAGTTAATGAATGAAACTGAGTCCGGATAGATGTCCTACCTTTATTCCAACGTAGTTGTCGTAGCTATGGTATATTTCTTACGATATTTTCCCCGACACGTTGCGGTCCTTCAGCAACAATACTTAGGTGCCTGCACAAGGATCAGAGAATGAAAGCAGCATATGAAACAATAATTGCATTCATAACTATCTAATTGGTTAAGGAGAATTAAACGTATTGCACAAGATTAATCACATCAACACAATACAGGAACCAAAACATCAGTCATGTATTAAGTAAGAGAAAGAAAGAGATTACAACCAAATGAGCCTTGACGTCGCAGCCTCCTTCAATGCATCTAGTCAAAACCCGTCTCAAGCATTCGTCGAGGAATTGGACTTGGTGAGGCAATCAGCCTAGACTCTTCTCTACAAGGGGTCTCTCTCTGCTCTATCTCACACCAACTATATCAGACTATTTCAGCTATCCTCCAAAATGTTCAGCTATTCCTATTCAACTAGTTGCATCTATATGAGAGAGATGTGTTTATAGAAGGAGAGGAGGAGGATGGGATCCCTCATATGGTGGAAGGGAGGCCTTATCCTTTGGGAGGTTGCCCCAAATTTAGGGAACAAGAAGCCAAAGGAAGGTGCTCGACGCTATTTAGTCGAACAACCCATGCTAACTCGCTCACGAAGTGGTTATCAATGGAAACTTCGCTTCTATATTTAAAAAAATTTCCAAAAACAGCTCAGCACGGGTAGTCCACTGAGACAGAGTGCCAATGGGCGTGGGGCCCAGTGCTAATTTCCCTTATTGGCGTGAGGCCATAACTGCCTGCCAGCGCCGACCCAAAATCATGTGTTTTTGATGGTTTGTTACAGGAATAGTTAACAGAGGAAATGTTGTCCTCATGGTAAGGGATGCAATGACAATTTTTGCAAGGCACGACACTACATATAAGTCACAGAAATGCTCATCCAACATGCGGGATGGGGATTTTAGGGATAGTGACAAAATTTTGTGTAACAAATTCCCCCTAAAGAATGAGGTCTGAGAGAGAGGGAGGAGCGAAATGCTTTACGAGAACGCTTATCGAACCAAAAACCAATGTCGGAAGACTTGAAAGTACAAATACAATTGATATCTATGATACATGAACATGTGGAATGGGTGTAGCCATCCATAATAGAGTACATATAAATTGAGATCTGAGGTATGGACACAGCCATCCAGTAGTAAGGATCAACAAATAGAATCAAGTATGGTCGCAGCCATCCAATCAAAAGTGTCATGCATATATTCATGATAAACCAAAATATCTCGCAGCCTGTATTTTATCACACAAAACCTAGGGTCTTGCGCTCCATCTCGACCCGAACAAGTACAAATTCAAGCATGCGAATATGTGAGCTGAAGTCGAACATGCAATAAATTCACCTGATTACCAGCCAATGATGTAAGTTGTTAACAGACACGAGAGAAACCACCAATAATGACAATGGCTCTCAAGATACAACTAGCACAATCCACTGAATGTGAACAATGATCTGGCGTCGAACACCCATAGAATCACCCAATCAAAGGCCAACGATGTGATCCTGTCTTCGATTGCGAAGAACTTGCCATTGAGGCATGCAAGCTCCAAGGTACCAGAAGGGAGTCTCTAGATCAACTTCCTAGACAATGAGCTGAAGTCGACAGGAAGTGGCCTGGTCGAAGGAGGGCCATAATGTTTCCCATATTATCGACACGAGACAGAGGAACATGATGATAGTGAATCAGGACCAAAAAGAGGATCATAGGGAGGTTGAAAACTGCAAACGGAAACTTCTCTTAAACATATCAGTGACACGACTCCGTATTTGGAAATATTTTACATCAAGGGATCTTAGGTCATGATGACGTGGCAAAGAGCAGATGAGAGGTCAAAACATATTACCCAAACCCGTGGAGGAAAAAATGATGAAATCAGATGTTCCCAACCTGACACGAATGCAGATGAGTATCATGTTCAAGAGCGACATACTGCCGACACAACTGAGAACTGGTTCCATTTTCCATCACCATTACTGGTGAGTACCCCAATTATTTTTGGAACAAAATCTTGAAGGGGATAGCATATGCTTGTCATGTAAGTTTTTCCTTCGGACAAATCCATGCTAGTACATTTTACGAGCCCTAAGAAGGAGGAACTCGGTAACGTCATGGAGACGGTTTTCGATGTCATTTAGGTTTTAATGAGTCTGACAAAGGAAGAACTTGGCATATTTTCATATTTAGAGAGTTTGAAAAGAAGCGGAAAAGAAAACTCCAGCAGGTCCCTTTTTTTAGATAGTCTAACAGATCCGAAAAGGTAGAAAATTGCGTCTGAGAGAACCTCTTAGTCGCAATAGGCTAAGGTATTCCTTTTTCGTAAATAATCTATCCCAACCCGAAAAAGGGGTAAACGTATACTGGGTAGATATCATTTCACAACCATTTAATGAGTTCAAAACGACAAGAGTCTCGACAATCTTTTCAATTTCAAAGAGTCAGAAAAAAGTTGAAATATGACTCCAACAGTGACTTTTTCATGTTTTTACCGAGTCTAAAAAAGTATAAAATACAACTCGTTACTTCATCGTCATCATGTCGAGGACCTGTTGCTGCACAAGAGACACACATAAAACCCAATTTTCGAAATAAAACAGCAATATAATCGAAAAATATGCCTCAAAACCTAATTAGGGTTCTGAAAAGTTATAAAATGGCAAATATGGTAAAAAAATAAATTACTTTTCACTTTTACCTCTTGTGAGCAATTTGTTACCCTTTTTCACTGTGATTTTGTGGCGCTGACAGCAAGCAATCTGGGAAGCCAATCGTGAATCTCTTTGTTTTAGGTAAGAAATCACATCCTTCCCTGCATTTTGATAGTATTTTCATTACCTAAAACCCCAATTTTATAGATATATGGGGGGATTTTGTAAAATCTAGGGCGCGATGGTCGATGCGAGTATCAGGCACAGACTCGCGCCACCCAGCCTAAAATTTGAACGAGGGCACACCAACCGCGACAACCAATTTTAGCATGTAAGTTCAAACAAGAAAGCCCAAATTAACTAGTCAAAAGCATTATATTTAGCTTATGACAACCATATGGATGTTTTTGCAGGTGTGAAAAGACAAAATGGTGATTGAATGGAAAGAATGAGAACACGGTGAAGAAGATGAGGAAGCCATGGGAAATGTGAGATGCATGGAAGCTCTCACAGATTGCGGGCTCAAAAAATTCTTTATAACACCATGTCTCAGAGCTCAAATGGAGCTATTGCAGTACTTGATCAGTGTCTGGGACATTCATCAGGAAAAATTCATTATTCACGACCAGGAACTTGAGATTGAAGTCTCAGATATCTATTTCATTACCAGATTGTCACGGAGGGCGGCAGTACCAATCCTGACTGGTACTCAGCCCACAATGGAAAACATGGCTATGGTTATTGACAGAGTGTGCCGAGGAGCATGGAAAGGATCCAAAAGAAAGAAGGTGGATATCCAAACCATTCCCAGTCTGGCACTCAGAGTAGTGCTACACACCATCATGCGAGCTGCAGGAGTTCAAGCTCCACATGAGGCTACAAAAACAAAATTACTTCTTGCAGTGGATTGCATGGTACCGACACTCTAGAACTGGGAAAAGGAAGTAAAAATCAACATAAAACGCTAATCGAAAAAATGCAAGAATGGTAAGCTGAAGCAGTTCGGCTATGGGTCCATATTGGTACCTTTCATCTTGGAACTGTTACCAATCTTCCAGCGTCAGGAGGTAATAGTCCCGACACCACCAGCCCAGGAGCCACGGATGGTCCGTTGGGCAGCTTTGATGCCAATGTTAGGGGGCAATCAACAGATGTCCTGGAGACCGGAGTTCTTAGAGTGGCTCGGTCGATAGCTGATTGTAGTGGAGGACTAACCCTACTCTGGCACGGATTTTACCGGTGATGCAGATCTCCCACTCCTAGAAGGAGAGGATTGGGATGAAGTACTAAGTAAGACTCATTTTTTATTTTAATGAGTATTATATATATTTGTTGTTATGCATGTTCTGACGTTAATCCATGTAATCGTAGATGTTGGCCCAAAAATACCTGTAGGCATGTCGCCAATAGCACGGAGGATTCCTCGCGACTTTGATGTGGCCCCTCATGGTGAGGGAGGCAAGGAGGAGGAAATCATATGCAAATTGGAGGGAATCTACGATGGGATCTCGGACTATGCGCGATTCGATGATGTTCCTCGCGCGTACCAGAGACACACTGCAGGGGTGTCAAACTGTGTTCACCTCTTGCTGAGGCGGTTTGTACGTGTAGTGACATGCTATCATGAGCGTCACACCAACTAGACACCTAGGTTTTATTTCTGCATATTTTTTTAGAGACTTGATGTCTTAGGATGTAATCAAAACACACATATTTTTTGAGCTTATGATGCACATGGATGAAAACACTCGATATATATATATATATATATATATATATATATATATATATATATATATATATATATATATATATATATATATATATATATATATATACCTCTATTTTCCTGTATGGATAGTGTCATGTGATGATGATTTTTTACAAATTATGCAAATGTATATCTAATACAATGTTAGCTACTGTATCAGTTAATGCATTCATTCATCTAGGAATATGTTGATATGTAATGCAATCAAAACTTCTTTCCAATAAACGAACACGCAAATACAACCTTAATATGTGAGGGTTCCTAACAGAATAATGCCCATTAAATTGAAGAAAAACAAGCTGTGAGTCTAGGTTAACAATCAATGCACGAATGTCGAGAGCAATGGCCTCGGTTAATAGTTCAATAATAGTACTGTATTCAGCGACATTGTTTGTGGTTCATCCTAGACAAATACCTTGAAGGTCTATTAACTCACCAGCAGGAACATAAATCACCCAGGCTACTAAAGATAGGTTCCGATTACTGTGGGAAGCACCATCCGCGAAACCAACATAAGGGGTAATAAACATCTGCACAATAAGCAACGATCCAATAAGCAGGAAAACGCTCGCAAAGCACACCAAGCCAAAAATGTACAAAAATGAAAAAAACACCTATGTACAAAGAAACATGCACGAATGACTCATGCATAGTACTTTTTAAGATACAACCCATTTCTCAATTGATCCAAAGGATTACCTTTATAATCAATAAGCTCATAAGCCCCACTCTAAAATATGCGTTTAACAATTTAGGGCACATGCCACATGGGTTGAAATTTTCCCGCCCCCAGCTTATCGTGAGCTTGGTCGTATAGGAGGACGAGGTCTCCTTCTATGAAGGAACGAGGGGAAACCAACTGGTCAAAATGAGCTTTGACCTGCTTTTTTTGTGCTTCTATGACAAGAGCAGCAAAGCGGCAAGTTTCATCAAGCCTCTCTAAATAGAGAAGATGCTCTTCTTCTGGCGAAGTATTTGGCAGCAATTCAATAACTAGTTTGAGCGAAGGTATTTCACATTCAATCGGAAGGGTAGATTCTAGGCCATAGACAAGCTGGAATGGAGTGAATCCAACTGCATCCTTCACTAAGGTTCGGTAAGCCCAGAGAGCTGAAAATAACATGAGATGTTATTTTTATTTGTGCATCCCAATCGTACGTTGAAGCATAGTGACGAGAAATTTGTTCACGGCTTCAACCTGGCCATTGGCCTGAGGGTAGTATGGCGTTGAGATCTCGTGATGTAGACCCAACTTGGAAGTCAACTCCGCCACCATGTAATGCAAAAAATGGGAACTATGATTGGTAACAATGGCTTGAGGGACACCAAACCTAGAAATGACATGATTGAATAGAAACTATGTTTTTGTCTTACCGTCAGCCGTAAGTGTAGGCATTTCTTCGTCCCATTTGGTGAAGTAGTTCACGGCTACGATGATATAAGCATGCCCCTCGGCCGAGTGAGGGTTACACGTCATAAAATAGATGCCCCACTTCATAAAGGGATCAATGGTAATGACAAGGTGAAGATGGGAAGGTGGCATGTGCATCTTGCGCTGATATATATGGAAATCATGGCACTTACAGACATGGTGAGCTAGAAATACCCAGCACGAAGAATCTTCTAAGAAGTATCATATCCAGATATGTAACCACCACAGGCACCACTGTGACAATCATTTAGGGCCTTTTCAGCCTCCTCGAGAGTCAAACATTGGCGGAGAATGGAATCAAGTCCGATGCAGTAGAGTGTATCTTTGACTATGCGATAGGGTTGTGATTGATGACGGATGCGTCAGAGGGAATCCTTCGTCAACTAAGATAAGAAGGTGGAAGGTTGAAGATATAATATGATATCACCGTTCCAAGGATCGAGGGTGCTAATCAGAAAAATCATGTCATCCGAAATGCATTCCTCGGAACCAGATAGAGCAAAATCGAAAGGGAGAGAGCAAATCAAATCAGCGAAGAATAATGACTTCTTCGACTTGGCGGTAGTGAAATCCAAATCTAACTCTTGGAGGATGAAAATCCACTTCGAGTACTTTCCCCCCAGCAATTTATGAGTCAATATGTAAGTCATAGGGTTGCAATCAGAAATCACAGCCACTGTGCGCAATAGGAAGTAGCGAAAAAAATGTTGAAAAACTTGAACAGTAGCCAATGCTAACTTCTCGACATGGGCATATCACGTCTTAGTATCGAGAAGGTTGCAAGACAGATAGTAAGTGACATGCTCATCACCATCATCATCATCTTGTACCAAAACCATGGAAATCGTGCTAAACGTGACAGCCAAATAGAGGGAATAATCGCGATGATAATTTGGAGGACGCAACAGAGGAGAATTGACGAGAAACGTCTTCAGTGCATCGAAGGATTTTTGGGTGATATCATCCCAGAGGAACGGGACGCCTTGCTTCATTAATCACGTAAATCCTTTGGCCACTTCGGCATATTTAGATATAAAACGACGTAGGAAGTTAGCTTTCCCCTGTAGAATCTGCAGCTGATGTAAGGAGGAAGGAGAGGGGAGATTAACGGTAGCTTCAACTTTGAGTGGATTGAGACGAATACCGTCTTTTGAAATGATAAAACTTAAGAGTCTACCAGATTCAACGCAGAATATGCACTTATGTGGATTGACCTGGATGTTATAGCGTCGACAGCGAAGAAAAATATGATGGAGATGATCAGGATGGTCTTTACGCTTAGCTGAATGAATCGGAAGGTCATCTAGATATGGCTAAACAATGCGCTTAATATCGTAGAAAGCATATGGCATTTCTCGCCGAAATATAGCCCCGACATTTTTAAGACCGAAAGGGAGATTTTTATAAGTGAAAGTACCCCAAGGATAGATAAAGGCGGTCATATGTTGGTCGTTCAGAAGAATGTTAATCTATTTGTACCCAGAAAACCCATCCATAAGGGAAAAAATCTCACTCCCAGCACAATTATCAATGATTTGATCAATAAAATGAGTGGGATAATTATCCTTAGGGAAAACTTAGTTAATGTCACAGTAGTCAACACAGACATGAATGGTACCCTATTTCTTATCTACAGGAACAATATTGGAAACCCATTATGTCAAGGGAATCGGATAGATAAAACCAGCTTTAAGAAGTTTCTCAACTTCTCCCATAATAGTAGCAACCTTTCTAGGGTGCACAGGACGAAGACGTTGGCAAACAGGCTTCGCACTAGGATAGGTAGGAATCTCATGCACCACTATACTTGGATCGATGTTGGGCATCTCTTCGTAAGACCATGCGAAAACGTCACGAAAGTCGTGAAAGAGACTAGTATAGACCTGAACCTCATCGGGAGAACAAGTCACCCCAATATAGATGTTCTCGACAACCCCCGGTTTAACGGAAATGTTGATAGGCATCGCCCGTGTGATGTTACTCAAGTTACCTTCCGCAAAGACTTCATGCGTCAGTATAGGTGTTTGAAGCGGAGGAGAAGGAACCTGAGAAACAAACCTATCGAGACACGTAGACATGGCCCCAAGGCCGGGCATGAACGAGGAACGATGATGACTATCGTCCCAAGGAGGATCCTCAAGAGACATAGTTTCCACGATGGCCTCATCAGAGGGAAATATATCCCTCAAGGGATCAGGTCAATTTGAATCGCCGAGCCAAGGGGATTGAGAAAAAGTGTTAAGAGACATGCCCAAAGGATCATGATCAGGAGGTGGAGGATCCGAAGCCGAAATAAGTTCACAATAATCAATCTCGATCAAACTTAACGACATCGAATCTCCAAATGAATAAATCTGCACGGGCGAAGGGATGATCCACAAATCAGAAGGCCTGGAGATCATATTAACCTGAACAGTGTTGGGTGGAAGAAGAGGAATACACCCATGAGAGAAAGATATTTGAAGATACCTGGCCCTACGCTCTCGTAAGGCGTAGGAATTTGATCGAGATACAGAACGTTGCTCTTGGAAGAAGAAGAAGTGAAGAAAGACAACTAATCGACAGTAATGATCTTTCCTTTGTGCGGAAATCACAAAACACGAAAGAGAGTGGACGGAACGCACAACATGGCATGAGTCCAACTACGACCAAGGGCAAGATTGTAATTGTGCTAAGCATCAACTACTTCAACCTCGACGTTGAATTTTTTCCCTTCTAGAGTGATCAGTAAACTAGCGAGAACACCAAGAGGTTTATATTCTCTTCCATCAAATGCTTCTAGATCATTTAGATATGAATTCAGAGCTAGAGAACCGATGGCTTTCCAGTAGGAAGATGACATGATGCACGTAGACGGACCCTCGTCCATGACCGCTCGATGGATATTCAGTCCATTAATCCCAACTTGAATGATGAGCGCAAGCTGGTGAGGGAGACGTGGGATGAAATTCTCCAAGTCGAAAGTGATAAGGATCGAATCAGCAAGATCAACCCCACCGATGGCAGATAGAAAAGCCTTTCGTTGAGATAGACAACTTTGAAGTACTTCCAATGCAGACATCTTAGATGGTTCCTGAGCCAAATCCTCAACAATATTGTAATGTTGAGCAACACGGGCATTAGGATTGTAAGAAGACTTATGGATTACACCTTTGGAAGGTGGTCATCCAACGGGCTCAGTACCGGGCCTTTCAATCTGAAGAGGGCCAGAAGCAGGCGGAGGAAGAGGACCATCAGCGATCTCTTTCCCCGCTGCCTGACGTGGTTCAGTATAATATTTCGACCTGGTAGCAACAGAAATGGATGCAAGACCATTCATCATGAAAACCTGAGAGCCAAATGGGGCAGAGGACTAAGGTTTCTCTACCAACTGATTTTTTTGTGACAGAAATGGTTCTTTGATAAAAACTGGAGTTGCTTGGGTGCCTTTGAGCAATCAACTCACTTCGGCCTGTTGAGGACAGTCCTTGGTGTAGTGCTCTTCATCACAAATCAAGAAAGGATACTTCAGTTTACGCTGTGAAGCATCATCAGCATGAGATTTCTGAGAATCCTGTTTCGAGGTATCGGCTTTGGCCTTACGTTTACCCTTATTTTTACCCTTGGAAGTTTTATCCGCCGGATTGGCCTGAACGACATTCACTTCCATGGTTTTACCAAAATTCAAATTCGGCTCAGAAGAAGTATCATTGGAAGGAGTAGATTTTTGCTTCCGAGGATTCGAAGGAGGAGACTTCCGAGAAGTCTGAGACACGGAACCAATGATACCATTGATTGATGGTGTCTTCGGTGCTTTAGAAGTTCCAGGTCTAGGAGCATCAGGCAATAGATTCTACAACGTGTCAGACTGAGAGTACACAAGATAAAGGTACTGGGCATGAGCAATGGCTTGTTCCTCAATAACACATGCCCCCATAGAAATTCCTTAGCAATCGGAGCAACGAAGGAGGCAGTAAACCAATCAGTTAGAAGCTGGTCAGGAATGTAAAACTTGATCAAGCGATGAAGACGCCTCCATTCATGAATATGATCTGAGATATGAGTAGCTCGATCTTGTTTCAAGGATGTGAGGAGGTGTGTCCCAGTTTCATACTGAACCGGTAACTAAAAGTGTGTGAGAAACGCCATGGCCAAATAATTGAAATCTTGGAAGACACCACAAGATAACTCGATGAACCACTTGGCAGCAACACCAATAAGGGTTTGTTGGAAAAGACGAAGTCGAATAGAATCGTCAACCCAAGAGTTAGAGGAACACCAAAGATGGTATGTCATAACATGCGCTTGGGGGTCTTCTTCGGACTTGCCCTCAAAGTTGGGACAGTCACCAGGTATTTTGGTTGGAACTGGAGGCCAATACGGGTTTTGAAAAATCATATCATTCGTCAACTTTGACACATAGCGAGAAATGGTAATTGAGGATTAAAAGGCATTGCAAGTCGTTGATAAAGACCAGTGTTAGAATTCCACCCAGGTTGAGAGAAATTATGCCCCCATATGTTTTGTCCCGGAGGATTCTGAGCATACCACTGAGGTCCTTGCTGAGAAACATATGGATTTTTTTACGGAATGTAAGCATTGCCTTGAGGTAGATTATATACCATCTGGGATTGACCTTGAGGATAATAAGTGAAACCTTGGGGTGCACTATATACCGTTTGAGATTGACCTTGAGGAGGGTAAGTAGTGCCTTGAGGTTGAGCAGGTTGAACAGGTTGTCCCTGTGGAGCGGGTTTAACCGGATCCTAAGGTTGGACGGGCTGTCCCTACAAGGCAAGTTGGCCTAGATATTGAGGTTGGGTAGGATGTCCCTACGGGGAAGGTTGGCCTTGATACTGAGGACCACCGGTTTGCCCTTGTGAAAGAGGTTGGCCCGATGGTTGGGATGGGCCAGGTTGCCCTTGAAAACCAGGTTGACTTGGCACAGGTTCGTAGGGTTTGTTGGAAATACTGAGAGGGGGGAGGGGGGTGAATCAGTATTCCTTTCAATTAGAGAATTAGTTAATCTTCAATTATTATCAGTGTTTTCCCAATGATAGAAACAAACAAGAGGAACACAAATGCACACATTTTTTAAGGTGGAAACCCACTCCGAGACAAAAACCACCTAATGCTTTTCTAATAATTCTTTAATATTCAACTCCAATTGAAAATAAAGCTCCAACTTCCTAGAATCTAGAAAAGCATTCTTCTCCAGCTCCCACTGGATGGATGCTCCAACACCCAAGATTCTTCAGTAGTCAACTGAACGGATGCCCCAACACCCAATGAGCTACAACTCACCCTAGCACCACCCTACCACCCTATATAAGAATAAAAGAAGAATGGACTCCCGTACCAAGGAAAATGGTCCACTTTACAATGATATAGAATGATGTAGAAGAAGAAGATATACTAGACCATAACCCCAACTTTGACACAACCACCTAATGATGATCCTAGACCTCCCAACACTGCCTCTTCAACCCTTGGCAGATAGACACTAGTACAATTTTTACAATAATGTATTTATAATGACTTAGTACAATGATACCTTTACAATGATTGTATGCAGTGCTGCCCACTTGAAGACTTCATATGATGAACTTCTTGCTGTTGTTATGCACCTTTGTTGCTGGTCTTGTCATGCTACCTTCTGCTACACCTTGCTTTGCTTTGCTGCCATAGAAAGTCTGGTCCTTTCCAACCCTTGACAACACATGATCTAGCTTTTTCTTGCCTTCTAGGAGCTCGATATTTAATCTGATGTATCTCTGTTATTTCAGATCTTCAATATCTAATTTTTAGTCCTATAGTATTCCTCTGAGTCATCTTTCAAATTCCATAGGTCTGACCCAATTTGGATTCTTCAAGGGAGAGTTATACCCAATATCTCACAATGCCCTAATTATGGACTGTTTCAATAGAGCGCACTTGTATGGCGTGCCCCGTGTCACTGTTTCTTCATTTGGCTCTAAAATTGATAGAGAAAAAATTACAGACTATGCACTATCTGCCACTTTTTATGGAATTCCAATTTGATACTCAGAGAGAGAGTTATGACAAATTTACCAAGGTCACTTCTTTGAGATTAATTTCAGGAGCTTGCAAAAACCCTGACTTCCACAGATTATATCTCCAAAAAATTTGTGCACCTTGATCTGAAATTTTTACAGTAGCTTCCTCGGGATTTTAGCTTCACCTCATAAAAATTTCAGCTTTTGAACCTTCATAGAAAAAAATTTAGAGCAAAAATTCCACGATGACCTGTTTCAGATGGCGAAATCCCTTGCCTTAGGAGGAAATGAAGATCACAATTTATATAAATGCTTAAGTTGAGAGGGGCTTCAACAAGTGAACGTGGGATGCATTTTAGGAGCTTAAAAAATATTAATTCTGACTTCTCAATGACCCATACCCCAACCCCATGGGGTTTTAGCCCACTAACTGGGGGTACAAACTTCAAACGTGAATATCTCTCAAACCATGAAGAATTACATGGTGTGCCATATATCAACGGAAACATCTCGACAAGTAGAAACCATCAAAAGCATTATTGACCCAGAATATATTAATTTGTTAGGTAAAAATTCCCATGCAATATTGGGTTAGCCCCTAGTGCTGCTTGGGTTGACATCAATGACAATCGTTGATCAACAATCTCCCCCTTTGGCATTGATGGCAACATAAGTACTCCCCCTGCGATCATGACACCTCTTCCTACAAAATTCTCTCCCCCTTTGACATCAATGGCAAAGGGTAACTCCCCCTGAAACGCAACCATCCTGCAGACCTGTACACACTTCCACTCCCCCTGACACACAACCTTCCTGCAGACCTGTAATCTACTTCCACTCCCCCTTTATATTCTGAAAAAGGAAAATCTAATGAGAACTTGGGAGAATCCCAAGCTTCTGGTGAAGATATTCCAATGTTGGTGAATATTTAATATGTGATTCTTTTGGTGCTTCTTGGAATCTTGCTACTTGTCCAACTGCTTGCATAACATCTGGTCGAGAGGTTGCTACATATAGAATACTACTAATCATAGATCTATACAACCTTTGATCCACATCCTTAGATGAGTCGTCTATGCTAAAATTGCAACCTGTTACCATTGGAGTAAGGATGGGTTTGCAATCTTCCATTTTAAATTTCTTGAGCATTTCCTTGATGTACTTGGCTTGACATATAAATATTCCTTTCTCTTGCTGAGATATTTGAAGCCCTAAGAAGTATGTCAGCTCACCAAGTAAAGACATCTCGAAATCACTTTGCACCTTTTCTTACTTAGTCGATCATTATTGCTACCAATTATTGTATCATCCTCTTTAGCTATTAGACATGCTTTAGTTGCTTCATCCAAAACATATATGTTGTTTGGAGCTCGACTTGCTGTAGCCACAATTTCACCATACACGCCTTTCCTGATTTCAAATTTTGTGGAGTTGAATAGTATTGTGTGTCCTTGATCACACATTTGTCCAACACTGAGCAGATTGTGATTCATGTTTTCAACCAATAGAACATTCTTGGCTAGAGCACCTTTGCTTCCGAGAGTGATAGTACCTGATCCTATAACATTTGAAGATCCATCATTTCCAAAGGACACAGTTCCATCCTTCTTCTCTTTTAGAGGTACAAATTTATTTCTATCTCCAATCATATGCGTTGAGAAACCACTAACAACATACCACACATATTTGTTCTTTTGAGCCTTGAAAGCGAGAGCACAATTATCATTCTTCTTCTTTTTCCATGTTCGTTCGTTCTGTGGCTTCGGAGATTCTTCTAGAGGATTTTCAAGTCTGCAGTCTTTGGCTATGTGTCCAAAGTTTAGACATTTGTAACATTCAATATTATTTCTTAAATGTTCAAATCTATTGATGTTTCGCTGAGCCCTGGGAGGTTCATATTTGACAGATCTCCTAGAATTGTATTCGTTCCTAGGGTACATGCAACATTCTACAGCTTTATGACCAAATTTTCCACATGAATAATAGTAGCCATAAAAAATATGTTGGTACCTGGATGGAAATTTTCATCGAGGAACTGTCTTCCAAGGCTGTTATTGTGAATCTTGTCCAGTGAAGTCTACATGCATGTCAAATCTCATAGGTTCATTGTATTTTGTTGTAGAAGGTCCTGCTTCTTCTTCTTTGTAACTGATGCCAATTCTATCGTTGTAAGATCGTTGATTATTGATGAGTTCTTCCAATGCCCTTGAGTTGTTGGCATAGTTTTGGATAGTTTTTCCTTTCTTCACTTCCTCACGTAGCGAGACTACTTTGGCTTCTAATTCTTCCCTTTCTTGGTTGATTTCTTCCAAATTCTTTTAAAGTGACTCTTCAATGCATTTGTGTTCTTCAACTTCAATTTTGAGACCTTGAACTTGTTCTTCAAGAGTATTGGAATGGATCTTCTCGGCCTTGAGATCTTTTATAAGCTTGATTGCTTCCTCATAAAATTCTTCTATGGTCCATCCTTCTTCTTCGTTGTTTGATACCTCTTGTTTATTGTGCTTGGCCATAAACAATACTCTCTCATTGGCTTCTTCTTTGTTGTCACTTTCTTTAATGGAATGATGAGCTATATTCTTTAGAGAGAAATTTCCTTTTGGATCCTTGCTTGTTGAATTTCTTAAAGCCTTTATTTCCTTTTGAGTTTCCATCACTTCTGTTTGGACATTTTGCTGCAAAATTCCCAACCTCATTACAGCTGAAACATATCCATGGAATTTTACCTTTGAATTTTCCCTTACTAGGTTTTAGTTTTCTCGTAAAGTAAGCATATTCTTCATCTGAAAGACGTTCTCCATCATCTCCCTTTTCTTCACACTTGCAGGTGCATGTCATTTCAATTGAAGGTTTTTTGTCCTTATTGGTTTGCTTAGATGCAACGAACACAGTTTCTAGATTTGAAGTACCCTTTTCTTCATCAAGTCTCATTTCATATGCTATGAGAACTCCATGTAATTCTTCCTTGCTGAGTTTGTCCAGATTTTCACTGTATTCTAAGACTGATACCTTTGGGTTGAATCTCCCTGGTAACGTTCTAAGAATCTTCCATATAATAGTCTTCTCGTCAACTAGCTCTCCCAATCCTTCCAGAGTATTGGTTATTTCATCAACGTATTGAAAGTATGCAGCAATGTTGCAATCTTCTTTCATTCCGAGTTGCTCAAATTTTGCTCTATAGATTTGAAGCTTTTCTTCTTTGACATTTGAGTCACCTGCATATATATTCTCAAGCTTGTCCCATACATTTTTGGCGGTTTTACAACCCAACACCTTATGATAAGCAGATTCAATAAGTCCACTAATAATAATATTCTTTTCTTTTGCATCATTTACCAAATTCTTCTTACCTTGTTCATCCGTGGTTGATGTAAATCCATTTTGAACAGTGTCCCATACTTCGTAACCTTGCGCCAAGAGACAGACCTCCATTCTTCCTTTCTAGAGTGCATAATTATTTTCATTGAATAGAGGTACACCATTCTTAGTATGCTCCATGACCTCCTTTCAGCTGTTAAACTGCTATTGAAGGAACCAAGCTCTAATACCAATTGTTGGAAATACTGAGAGGGGGGGTGAATCAGTATTCTTGTCAATTAGAGCATTAGTTAATCTTCAATTATTATCAGTGTTTATACAATGATAGCAGCAAACAAGAGGAACACAAATGCACACAGTTTTTAAGGTGGAAACCCACTCCGGGACAAAAACCACCTAATGCTTTTCTAATAATTCTTTAATATTCAACTCCAATTGAAAATAAAGCTCCAACTTCCTAGAATCTAGAAAAGCATTCTTCCCCAGCTCCCACTAGATGGACGCTCCAACGCTCAAGATTATTTAGTATTCAACTGAATGGATGCCCCAACACGCAATGAGCTACAACTCACCCTAGCACCACCCTACCACCCTATAGAAGAATAAAATAAGAATGGACTCTTGTACCAGGGAAAATGGTCCACTTTACAATGATATAGAATGATGTAGAAGAAGAATATATACTAGACCATAACCCCAACTTTGACACAACCACCCAATGATGATCCTAGACCTCCCAACACTACCTCTTCAACCCTTGGCAGATA
The DNA here is from genome assembly GCA_034641835.2 of Pinus albicaulis. NCBI lineage: Eukaryota > Viridiplantae > Streptophyta > Pinopsida > Pinales > Pinaceae > Pinus > Pinus albicaulis. The sequence goes on from CM076572.1 coordinate 1,163,585,529, forward strand.
GACACTAGTACAATTTTTACAATAATGTATTTACAATGACTTAGTACAATGATACCTTTACAATGATTGTATGCAGTGCTGCCCACTTGAAGACTTCATATGATGAACTTATTGCTACTGTTATGCACCTTGGTTGCTGGTCTTGTCATGCTACCTTCTGCTGCACCTTGCTATGCTTTGCTGCCATATAAATTCTGGTCCTTTGCAACCCTTGAAAACACATGATCTAGCTTTTTCTTGCCTTCTAGGAGCTCGATATTGAATCTAGTGTATCTCTGTTATTTTAGATCCTCAATATCTGATTTTCAGTCCTGTAGTATTCCTATGAGTCATCCTTCCAATGCCATAGGTCTGACCCAATTTTGATTCTTCAAGGGAGAGTTATACCCAATATCTCACAATGCCTTAATTATGGACTGTTTCAGCAGAGCACACTTGTACGGCATGCCACGTGTCACTGTTTCTTCATTTGGCTCTGAAATTGATAGAGAAAAGAGTACAGACTGTGCACTATCTGTCACTTTTCATGGAATTCCAATTTGATACTCAAAGAGAGAGTTATGATGAATTTACCAAGGTCACTTCTTTGAGATTAATTTCCAGAGCCTGCACAAACCCTGACTTCCACAGATCATAACTCCAAAAATATTGTGCACTTTGATCTAAAATTTTTATAGTAGCTTCCTCAATATTTTGGCTTCGTCGCATAAAAATTTCAGCTTCTGAACCTTCGTAGAAAAAAATGTAGAGTGAAAATTCCATGATGACTTGTTTCAGATGGCAAAATCCCTTGCCTTAGGAGGAAATGAAGATCACAATTTATATAAATGCTTAAGTTGAGAGGGGCTTCAACAAGTGCATGTGGGAGGGATTTTAGGAGCTTAAAAAATATTAATGATGACTTTTCAATGACCCATGCCCCAACCCCATGGGGTTTTAGCCCACTAACTAGGGGTACAAACTTCAAACATGAATATCTCTCAAACCGTGAGGAATTACATGACGTGCCATATATCAACGGAAACATCTCGACAAGTAGAAACCATCAAAATCATTATTGACCCAGAATATATTAATTTGGTAGGTAAAAATTCCCATGCAATATTGGGTTAGCCCCTAGTGCTGCTTGGGTTGACATCAATGACAACCGCTGATCAACAGGGTTGTCCTTGTTATACAAAAGCTTGGCCTTACTGAACGTAAGGTTGATGTTGTTGCACACAAGGTTTTCCCTGTGGTGGATAGATTTTCCCGCCAAGAACAAAATATTCTCCTGGTTGAAATTGAGGTTGAGTAGAAGGACTATAGGGTTGTCCTTATTGGGCTGAAGGCTGTCCCTGTAAGGATTTTCCTTGCGAACCTTAAGGTTGTCCCTGTTGGACCAAAGGTTTTCCCTGTAAGGGTTGTCCTTGTAGGCCTGAGGGTTGTCCCGGCTGGTAAACGGGTTGATTGGGATCAATCGGAGGCAAATATACGAGATTACCATATACATCATAATGATGTGGAGGATTTCCAGAAGCTCACGGTTGCTGAGAACCCTGAGGTGTGGAATTCTTCTACTGAGGACTCAGAGAGGGAGCATACTGTCGCTGAATATCCAACAGATACTCATCGAATGTATAACCTCTAGGAATAGAAGTAGAAGCCATAGGTGCAGTGCACGTAGGATTTATGTCTACAGTGCAAGGTTGTGGTCTACTCACAGTGAGCCTAACCGGTGTCGTGGGATTGATAAAGATAGACCTGTGAACAACAGAAAACCCTAATGATTGAGTCGTACTAACAACTGGTGCAGATGAAGCCACACAAATGGTGGGTCGGACCGGGATAGATTTAACAATGACCGACGAGATGGGTGTTGAAGGCAACATTCCTGATGCAGGAATAGACGAGCTCCCTATGGGAGTCAAAGCACTGGACTATGTCATGGATGCAACACCAGAAATGATCTGACCCAAAGTACAATAACCGGGTGGAAGAGACACCGATTGAGGGGAAGGTTGACTGGAGACATACAGGAAATCTTCTGGTAAGATTTGATACTCTCCGGTAGAAACATGAAGCTCTTCACCGCCGACACGACTTGAAGAATCCATGTCTAACGAGGCTATAACATCATCGAGAAGACGACAAGGACTAAGAGGTAAAGCAATGGTTAATAGTGGCAACCCCGAAGTAACAGGAGAGAATTCTTCCTCACTCCCAAAACCAAACCAAGCACCCTGAGGTTTCCAATTGATATCAACTGACCCTTCAGGAGGAGACCGAGTAGCGAGAGGCAAGATACTCGAAAGGATAGGCTACAAAAACACAACAGACCTAGTGGACTGAGGTGTTTCAGAAGAAACATCAGGAAAAGGATCACCACTAGGAGGCAGCGAAGAGGATGACGAAACTGGTGATTCTGCCACTGTGACAATGTTTCAAATATGAAAGAAATTAGATAGCCTATTCGAGGCTTCAAGACCAAACACTAAGGAACTACTATGAACAAGCCAAGAAAAAATATTTAACGAGCATGTGATCGTAGGTAGTTAATTTTATGACACTGAAACGAAACTTTGTTGTTTCATGTTTTAAGAGTTGAGAAACAGACAAAAGATGACTCTAGTCACTTTCAGATTGAACGAGCGTGAAAGGAAAAGTGTTCGATGATCTTTTCACTTTTAGAGAGTCGCGAAAAGACAAAAATGACTACTCAGGTAATCTAAGCAAGAGGGTGTACCAAGCTTCCGTGAACTGCCATATACACCTTGGTGATCAATGTTGGGAAAAATACTGAGAGGGGGGGGTGAATCAGTATTTACTGCATATTCAAAACTTTCATTTTTTCTGCTTCTAAAACGCATACGCTACTTTCCTGAACCAGACTTGCGTATATAAGCGGATACCCTTTACGAAACTCGCGTATACACAGATATCTATTTATGTCATTAATTCTTCACTCAAATCATTCCTTCAATTATTCATCAGATATTCAATAAGCAGTAAACATGTGCAGTAAGAACAGAATAAATCATGACACAAGCATCACACATGAACACCAGGATTTTTAGGTGGAAACCCAAGTCGGGAGAAAACCACCGCTGCAGTTGCTCAGCCTTCAATATTTTATTATAGAGAAAATATCTTACAACATATGTGCTGGTGCAGACTCTACCAGCACGCAGGCACCCACCTGCGCTCGTTTACCAGCCTCTCCTGGAAGGGAGCTCCAACCCCCTGACTCGTTTACCAGCCTCTCCTGGAAGGGAGCTACGACCCCCCGATCTCGTTTACCACCCTCACCTGGAAGGGAGCTACGACCCCCTGACTGAAGGCTACAACCCTCAGCACCACCTTGGACCACGTTTCATCAATTTTCACACTGGATCCAACCACTTCAATAGAACACAACTTGAAGACCGCAATTCATCATATTTCCAGACGGAACCCTTTCCATATTTTTAAGCACGAACATACATCATCAACAGATACATATCAACACAGATCAGATAGCAGAAACACAGCAGAACAGATCAGATATTTCATACCCCTTGCTTCAGCAAACCCTAGTTTGCATACGCGCTTTTACTTCACCGATGTCGCGTATATACGCGCTTCCGTCCACACAAACCAGCGTATACCTCAGTGTATATTTTATTGCGCATACGCGCTTTCTCTTCGCTGAAGCCGCGTATATACGCGCTTCCTCCGCGGTGAAGTAGCGTATAGATCTTCAATTATTACAGAGCAGCATACTTCATCAGATCAGATATTTAGTTCAGATCTACCCTTTTGCTTCAGACAGATGTTCGCCTAGATGCTCGCCTCATCACAGATCTAAGCCTTCCATAATCAGATCTAGCAAATACAAGAGCAATTCAGATCTAGATCCCCTTCTTCATCATTAGTGCATCATACATTCAGATTTATCATTCAAGTGTAACCCTTTCCATTCAGATATACTTCAGAGAGAAGTATTCATTCAAGCTCAGACATCTTGCACCACACACATCATTTGCACAATGAATTTCTTCTCCTTATATAGGTTTATCTTTTTCAATACCATGAGCCCCTTTTTCAATACCATGGGCCAAAGCAATACCATGAGCCCAAAACTACCTGGACGGGGTTAATTAGGTGGATCATTACCCAATACAATGGGTCAATACCATGGTGGTTACCCTTGGTTTTGCACTTTTTGAGCGCTTTAGCCCATACGCTACTTGGCACGTTCCTTTCCGCATGCATACGCGACTTCCCCTAGGCCAATCCGTGTATACCGAGAGACATACTCTTTTTCATCATACTTTGAGTACATTCTGAAATCCTTTCTTCATAGCCTTCTGTACACACTGTAGAAACATCATATTTTCTTCATTAGGAACACATTCTCTTAAGCACAACTTCATCAAGTAAGTTGTCATCATCTTTATCAAGTGGGTTGCCTTTCAAGGACAACATTCAGCATCATATTGTCAACAAACATTATATCATATCAGATTTACATCATTTACTAAGTCCATCAAGTCAAGAATAACTTCATCAGATGGTTTTCCATCAAGGACAACACATGTCAACAAATAAATTGCTCCTATTCATCAAAGGCTATCACACAACATCCGAAACATCCCGCATCATATTTCCAACAATCTCCCCTTTGGACTCGATGTAAGCAACCATGATGGTGTTTGGTTACCACAACATAGATACATTAAGAATACAATGACACCATGTCATTCTCCTATTTTCCATGTCACTCTCTCCATTTTGGCATCATCCAAACACCATGTTACTTCCTCCTCCTTTGACATCACTGGCAAGTAAGGCACACCATTATCTCTATTCAAACACCATGACATCAAGGGCACCACTCTGATCAAAACCAATATACTTCTCCCTTTCCTCATGTAGAAGAAGCGTTTTGCGATCTGATGTAAACCGAAGTAACCAAGTCTTCCGAGTTCATGTCAATATTTTTCAATGAAGTACATGACTCATGAACTTCCTATCACCAAAAGACTCACTACATCAAATATCCAACCAAGTGGATTTACATATGAGACTCAAGTACCCAACCAAGTGGGTTTACACATTTCAATTCAGCTACCCAACCAAGTGGGTTTACAAAATTTGACTCAGCTACCCAACCAAGTGGGTTTACAAAAATGACAAGCCCTTACATGACTGAATATTTCAATTTTCTCAACAAGACCTTTTCATCAAAGTACAAATATGAATTTTCATAATTAATACCAAAAAGTCCTCAAGAGAGTTCATATATCAGAACCACCATAATGCCAACAATGCATTATACTCAACAAAACTAATGCTCCCCCTGAATCTGTGCAACCAAGCAATCCTTCCAAATGACTAAGGCTCCCCCTTAGTTTGTGCATCCTGAAAACTTCCACCATCAAATCATCAAGGCATCTTCATCAAAACATTAGAAACAGAATTATGAGAACTGGAACACCACCAGAGATACCAAACAGTATCGGGGAGATAATAACAAAGACGTACTGTGGCCAAGAGAGTCATAACTAACCAAAAATACGCAACTAACCATACGAGCTTTCTATGAATGAACTCGTATACGCGACTGTGTTTCATGAAACCCGCGTATCCAAAGCCATCTTCTAAAATTATGCATGTTTTCTTTGACTGGCAGACCCTTCCAAATTTTCCTCGTCTTAGATGCCCTAACGCCTTGGGCGCAGGTTTGCAAAGATATCGAAGTACTCTGTTCTTTGAGGTAAGCATACTTTCTCTATCAACTTCACCTTTGTTCAAGCACTGAGCCACGTAAGAAATGATACTGATGGGAATGTGCTTGGTCTTTGAATGCACAATGATTCTCTTTGAACATCATTGGCACTTGTATTATCACACATAATGGAGATAGGAGTTGCACATTTGATTTGAAAATCTTGCAAGGTTTGCATGATCCATAGGAGTTGAGTGCAACAAGATGCGGCAGCTACATACTCTGCTTCAGCTGTTGATAAGGCAATAGAATTTTGCTTCTTGCTGAACCAAGATACTAACCGGGGCCCCATGTAAAATGCACCACCACTAGTGCTTTTCCGATCATCAAAACTTCCAGCCCAATCTGCATCAGTGTAAGCATGAAGAGTAAGATCAGCATCCTTTGGATACCATAGACCAAAGTCTTGAGTTCCTTGTAGATATTTGAATATCCTTTTGACAGCCTGAAGGTGAGATTCTTTTGGATTAGCTTGGAATCGTCCAACAATCCCAACAGCATGCATAATGTCTGGTCTGGTCCCAGTGAGATAAAGTAGACTTCCAATCATCGATCTGTATTCTGGTTGATTCAGAGTGGGAGAATCATCATTAGAACTGAGACTGCATCCGGTTATCATTGGTGTACTTACAGGTTTGCATTCTTCCATGCCATACTTCTTCAGAATTTGCTTAATTTGCTTAAGATATTTTGCTTGTGATAGAAATATACCATCTGCAGATTGATGCACTTGCAAGCCAAGAAAGAATGTTAGTTCCCCAAGTAAAGACATTTCAAATTCTTGCTGCATGACATAAGCAAATTTTTGACTCATAGATTCTTCGTTACTCCCAAAAATGATATCATCAACATATACAACTACAATCAATAGTTTATCATTTTCAACTTTTGTGTATAAGTTGCTATCAGCAGACCCCTTTGAAAATCCTTGTTGATGAAGATATTTTTCAAGACGATAATACCAAGCCCTTGGATCTTGTTTGAGTCCATATAGAGCCTTTTTAAGTCTACAAACAAGATTTGCATCATTTCCCAAAAATGAATCCTTCCGGTTGTTCTATATATACTTCTTCTTCTAGGTCACCATTAAGAAAAGCAGACTTAACATCCATTTGATAAACTTTGATTCGTTGATAGCTTGAGAAAGCAAGAAACATTCTTATGGCTTCAAGTCTAGCTACAGGAGAAAAAGTTTCTTCAAAGTCTATACCTTCTTGTTGAGTATACCCTTGGCAAACCAGTCTAGCTTTGTTTCTTACAACATCCCCATTCTCATTTAACTTGTTCTTGAAGATCCATTTAGTTCCAATGACATTTTTATCATGAGGTCTTGGTACCAAATCCCAAGTTTCATTCTTTTCAATTTGCTCAATTTCTTCGTCCATGGCATTATTCCAACATTCATATTTGCTAGCTTCATTGACATTGTGTGGTTCAATTGTGGATAGAAGTGCTTGGTGACTAGAAGATCCCACAAGAGTTCTCCTTGTTCGTACACCTGATTCCTTGTCTCCCAAAATCTGAGATTCAGGATGATTCTTTTGAACGTATCTAGATGGAGCTTTTTCAGATAGATCATTTTCAGGTTCTTCATTTGATTCACTGTCTATATCATTTCCATCTGATGTAGAAGGCCATATGTCATCATCATCTTCTTCTGTTGTTTTTTTTTCTTCTTTAGGAGCTGCAGGAGACTCGTCAATAACAACATCAATACATTCAACAACCTTTTGAAGCCTTTTATTGTAACATGTGAATGCTTTGCTTGAAGATGAGTAGCCAAGAAGTATCCCTTCATCCGATCTAGGGTCAAACTTGCCAAGTTTTTCATCATTATTTTTGATAAAGCATCTACTTCCAAAAACTTTAAAATGCTTTACAGTGGGAGATTTGCCATACCAGAGTTCATATGGATTTTTATCACTGTTTACCCGAACATGAGCCTTGTTGAGAATGTTAACTGCTGCACGAGCTGCTTCACTCCAAAACATGTTAGGAACATTAGAGTCAGTAAGCATAGCTCTGGCCATTTGAACAATTGTTCTATTCATTCTTTCTGCTACACCATTTTGTTGTGGAGTGCCTGCTACAGAGAACTGTCTTTTAATGCCATGTTGTTCACAAAATTCAAAGAATTCATTTGACGAATATTCTCCTCCTCGATCAGATCTAAGACACTTGATTTTTGAATCCAATTCATTTTCTACCAGTGCTTTGAACTTCTGAAATTTTTCAAAGGCTTCATCTTTGTGTTTAATAAACGCGATCTCACACATTCTGGAGTAGTCATCAATAAATAGGATATAGTATTCTTCCCCACGTAATGATTTTTCCTCATAGGTCCACAGATGTCAGTATGAATGAGTTCAAGAGGCTTACTTGATGAACCTTCTTTGGCATTAAATCGGACTCTGGTCTGCTTACCAAATTGACATGATTTGCATATGGTACTTTCTGGAAGATTGATCTTGGGAAGATCACGAACAGCTTGAAGTTTGCTTGCTTTGTTGATTTGAGAGAAACTCAGATGTCCCAGTCTTCGATGCCATAGCCAATTTTCTGAAGATTTGCTTAAGTAACATTGTTCTATGCCGTTGAGTACATACAGGTTGCTTGGATTTCTTTTTCCTTTTATAATGATTTTACCCGTATCAAGATCACGAACCACACATTCTTTGGAACTGAAGACCACTTCTGCTCCTTGATCACACATTTGACTAACACTCAATAGGTTATGCCTTAATCCATCCACATACATGACATCTTTAGCCTTCACCTTTTCTTTTAGAAATACTGACCCTTTTCCTTTAATAACAGCAGGAGTATCATTTCCAAAAGTAACTTTCTTTTCCTTCTCTAGAGCATTATAAGTATGCAGTTTGCTTTTGTCACCTGTCATGTGTCTTGAACACTCGCTATCAATGTACCATTGATTCTCTTCACCCTCTGCAAATAACGCTATCCCACAATTTTCAACCGGTATTTCTTTCTTTTTCCACACTTTAGAGCTTGAGGGAACATGCTCTTTTGGCTGGACCTTGCTCCTGCATTCAGAATCTTCATGACCAAAGTTATTGCAATAAGTGCATTCAACTTCATTTTGAAGAGGAGAAAAATTGTTATAGGTGTTCTTCTTTGGTTCATCATCCATCCTTATATTTCTTGCTTCTCTGGTCATGATGGTTTTATATGCAACACATTGAACAGCTTTATGACCAAAGTTGTGACATGTGAAACATTGTCCATTGAAGTAGAAATTCTTGTGATCATGAAATCTTCTATTAGACTTTACCTGTTGGTTGTAGCCATTTTGAAAGATCTCCATGTTTGTGTTTCTTGAATTGAGGTGATCTTGCTTTACCTGTAAAGATCCATTGTTCCCTTGCTGAGTGGCTGAATGTAGAGAACCAGCGGTGGCTGCTTTTAGAGAATTTGGTGTTGATGTCTGAGAAGATTCCCCAGTATATCCAAGACCTGTTTTTATAAAGGGAGATCGTTGTACCTTGATAATTTCATCCAAGGTTTCTGAACTTTTAGCAAATCTGAGATTGAGAGAATTCAATTTCTCATTATCCTTCCTTAGACTTACTACTTCACATTCTAGATCCTCCATGCGTTTTTCTCTTGCTTCAAGCTGATTTTTAAAAGTCTCAATGATTATGTTCTTTTCTTCTAGGCTCACTTTGAGTTGAATGTTTTCTTCAAGAAGATTATTGTCTTCTAGAGAATCCATAAAGGTACCCTTTTCTTTTTCACATTCTTTTGCGAGAGCCCATACTTTTGCACCAAAATTCAGCAAGGCTTTTGTATGTATACTTCCCATTGTGACGGATCTCCTTTCTCCTTCAAGCGATCAAGCTTCTGCAGAAGGACCTGCTCTGATACCAATTGTTGGGAAAAATACTGAGAGGGGGGGGTGAATCAGTATTTACTGCATATTCAAAACTTTTTATTTTTTCATTTAAACATACACTACTTTCCGAACTGTGATTTATGATATACGTGATATCTTTACGAACTCAAGGTGATATTACTGTGATATCTACATGCAGTTGTTAATTCTTTCAATTAAACCATTCCTTCAATTATTCATCGTATATTCAATAAGCAGTAAGATAAAAAGAAGAACAAAAATCATACAAGCATCACACATGAACACCAGGATTTTAGGTGGAAACCCAAGCTCTGGAGAAATCGACTGCAGTCAATGTTCTCGTTAACATTTGTGACAGAGAAAACATCTAACATGTGTCATGGATTAATTTCAAAGATAGCACTCCACTAGAGGCTTTCTGCTTTTACTCAGCTTTCCCTCTCAGAAGGAGCTGTTTAATTTCGACTGCTGTATCACTCTCTCCCCGGAAGGGATCTACCACCTCCCTGATGTCCGTGGCCTCTATGAACAAGGGAGCTACTACTCCCCGATCTCGTTTAAACCTTCAGCACCACCTTGGACCACGTTTCATCAATTTTCACACTGGATCCAACCACTTTAATAGAACACAACTTGCAGGCCACAATTCATCATATTTCCAGACCGAACCCTTTCCATACTTTTAAGCACAACCATACATCATCAACAGATACATACCAATTCAGACAACCCAGATCAGATAGCAGTAATACAGCAGAACAGATCAGATGTTTCATACCCCTTGCTTCAGCAAACCATAGTTTGCATACGCGCTTTCCCTTCACTAATGTCGCGTATATACGCGCTTCTGTCCACACAAACCAGCGTATACCTCAGTGTATATTTTATTGCGCATACGCGCTTTCTCTTCGCTGAAGCTGCGTATATACGCGCTTCCTCCGCGGTGAAGTAGCGTATAGATCTTCAATCATTACAGAGCAGCATACTTCATCAGAGCAGATATTCAGTTCAGATCTACCCTTTTGCTTCAGACAGATGTTCGCCTAGATGCTCGCCTCATCACAGATCTAAGCCTTCCATAATCAGATCTAGCAAATATAAGATCAATTCAGATCTAGATCCCCTTCTTCATCATTGGTGCTTCATACATTCAGATTTATCATTCAAGTGTAACCCTTTCTATTCAGATATACTTCAGAGAGAAGTATTCATTCAAGCTCAGACATCTTGCACCCACACTCATGATTTGCACAATGAATTTCTTCTCCTTATATAGGTTTATCCTTTTTCAATACCATGAGCCCCTTTTTTTTTTTTTCAATACCATGGGCCAAAACAATACCATGAGCCCAAAACTACCTGGACGGGGTCAATTAGGTGGATCATTACCCAATACCATGGGTCAATACCATGGTGGTTACCCTTGGTTTTGCACTTTTTGAGCGCTTTAGCCCATACGTGACTTGGCACGTTCTTTTCCGCGTGCATACGCGACTTCCCCTAGGCCAATCCGCGTATACCAAGAGACATACTCTTTTTCATCATACTTTGAGTACATTCTGAAATCCTTTCTTCATAGCCTTCTGTACACACTGTAGAAACATCATATTTTCTTCATTAGGAACACATTCTTTTAAGCACAACTTCATCAAGTAAGTTTTCATCATCTTCATCAAGTGGGTTGCCTTTCAAGGACAACACTTAGCATCATATTGTCAACAAACATCATATCACATCAGATTTACATCATTTACTAAGTCCATCAAGTCAAGCATAACTTCATCAGGTGGATTTCCATCAAGGACAACACATGTCAACAGTCAAATGTCTTTATCTTCATTCAGTGGGTTGCCATCAAGGACAACATCCTGCATCATATTTCCAACAATCAAATGAAAGAGAAATGACCAAGGACTTGAAATACGTGTAGGTAGTCTCCATGAATGTTGTGTTCGTTGTATCACGGTTACACAGTGACAGACTCAGCTTCCTATGGATAAATGATTTCAACCTATGAGGGTCTCCCTTTACATACGCGATGGTACAGGGAGCACAAGTCCATACTAGTGTTGTCTATTTCCAGATGACGAATGACAACGACTAGGTTTAACGACGCCAGAACACGTCACTAGCCTAGACCTCTAAAATATGCGCGTTAGGTTTCAATGTTTCCTTAGGTTGATTGAATTCATTTTAAGGTTGATCTTTAATTAATGTTGTGATTTCAATGCCTTACCGAATGTGATCTCGAATTCCTAAATGCACACTACACGCAAAAGAACATAATTTCCATTCAATGAATGCTATATAAGAGAGGGATAGGAATCTATGATAAAATAGAAATCAATTGAAACATAAGAAGAATTCCACTAATGCATCTAATACAACCAAATGAGAAAACGAAAACTCTTTCCTAGTTCACTAAGAGCTAGTAATGAAAAAGAACATTTTCAATTTCAATTTAAGCGAAAGAATGCAATTTTTTGTCTTTTAGATGAATGAGGCACACAATGCACTGTTACACTAAAAGAAAAACAAATACTAGTTTTGAGCACTACGAATGTAAAGATCTAAAATGAACAAATCAAATGCAATATAAACATAAAACACACTCAAAACAAGGATGCACTCTTCCAAGCAAACGAAGGGCTTTCGAAATGATCCAACGAGCAATGTAATCTATGCTCGAAGTGATGAAATGGAGAGTCAAATGAAAACAAAAGTGATCATCCAACAAAAAAAAGACACAAAGAATCGAGAGATATACTAACACAACCAGTCAGTGAATTGAAACGACAAAGATCAAAGTGACTCGAACTTCACTTAGAAGGCCTAGTGAGGAGAGGGCCGAAAAAACAGCACAAGACACCTAGAAACCCTAGGGCTACAAACTCCACTGATAAGATAATGGACAAACAGCCGAGAAGGCCAAGACTACAGAGTCAAAACAATATCAATAGACCAATTTCAAGGTAAAAAACCAATCCAGAGCCAAGAAACACTGACAAAAACTTAGTAAAGAGGTCAAATCAAATCCTACAGGATTCGGTGCGACTGTTTAGCTATAATCCATGCTAAACAGGGGTTGGCACACCTGTAATAAAAACATTTTCCAATCGGCGTGATTGTTCAAGGAAAAACTGCGTCGAGCTAGAAAACCATGGGAAAAAATAAAACCACTGAACATAAGTTAGACTTGATACTTTGGAACTGAACAGGATGGTTGACAACAGTCACAAAAGTCAAGCAAAGCAAAAAATTGATGAAATGACTAAAATCGACTTGACAAGCCAAATTCTCGACAAACAACGAGACGAAAAACACACACCGAGTCCCCAGTATGGTCGCCAACTTGTCGTGTAGGTAAATCCCCTCTACGGACAGAGGTGATCCCTTTATCCCTAGGGTGGGTCTAGCAGCAAGAGGACATGCTAATGCATCGATTCCTAGTTAATGAATGAAACTAAGTCGGGATAGATGTCCTACCTTTATTCAAACGCAGTTGTCGTAGTTGTGGTAGCAGTCTTCCAATCTTCGCCCCGACACATTTTGATCCTTCAGCAGCAGTACTCAGGTGCTTGCACAAGGATCAGAGAATGAAAGCAGCATATGAAATAATAATTGCATTCATAACTATCTAATTGGTCAAGGAGAATTAAACGTATTGTGCAAGATTAATCACATCAACACAAGACAGGAACCAAAATATCAGTCATGTATTAAGTAAGAGAAAGAAATAGATTAAAACCAAATGAGCCTTGACGTCGCAACCTCCTTCGGCGGGTCCAGTCAAAGCGTGTCTCAAGCATTCGTCAAGGAATTGGACTTGGTGAGGCAATCAGACTAGACTCTCTCTCAACAAGGGGTATCTCTCTACTCTATCTCACACCAGCTATATCAGATTATTTCAGCTGTCCTCCAAAATGTTCGGCTATTCCTAATTAGCTAGCTGCATCTATGTGAGAGAGATGTATTTATAAAAGGAGAGGAGGAGGATTGGATCCCTCATATGGTGGAAGGGAGGCCTTATCCTTTGAGAGGTTGCCCCAAATGTAGGGAAAAAGAAGCCAAAGGAAGGTGCTCGACATTATTCAGTCGAACAACCCATGCTGACTCATTCACGAAGTGGTTATCAATGGAAACTTCACTTCTATATTTAAAAAAATTTCCCAAAATAGCTCGGCGTGAGCAATCCACTGAGATAGAGCACCAATGGGCATGGGGCCCAGTGCTATTTTCCCTTATTGGTGCGAGGCCATAACTGATTGCCAACACCGACCCAAAATCATGTGTTTTTGATGGTCTGTTCCAGGAATAGTTAACATAGGAAATGTTCTCTACATGGAAAGGGATGCAATGACACTTTTTGCAAGGCACGACACTACATATAAGGCACAGAAATGGTCCTCCAATGTGCGGGATGGGGATTGTAGGGACGGTGAAAAAATGTTGTGTAACAATGAGTGATGTGATAAATAGCCAAGGAAGCTTTCAGCCAACAAATCTAAGATATATTTCTCTTTAAGCTTCATTTGAGCTTCCCACAGAACCTCAAACATCTAGTCCTCTAAAACATCTTCTGGAAAGGGTAAGGCATTGATTTCATGCATTGTGAAGGGTTCTAACCTGAGGTGGGGCTCTCCCTTGAAGCTATTCTTCTTACTCTCTATCTTTTTTATCACTGAAATGATGAAAACCCTAGTGTTTTGGTGAAATTAGTATATGTAGCGAAATCTGGAAAAACAGAGTGTAGGAATAGGGTAGGTTTAGAGGGTGAGATGGAAGGTTATGGAACTAGGGAAAATTATACAAAAAAATTAATAGATAGGGTTGTCTGTTAGATCCATGTTGTGGATGGAATGAAGTGAAATGCATATGAGGAAGGGGGTGAAATGATGAAAATACAAGAAATTTCCAATTTCAACACTGTGAAAATAGCTAATGAAGAGGTGGAGTAGTTTTAGAAGTTGAGATGGAGGCTTATGGAGCTAGGGAAAATTCTAGAAAAAAATTTGTAGATAGGGTGCCATTTTAGCTCCATATTTTAGGTGGAATGAGAGAAAATGGATGTGAGGAGGGTGATGAAATCAAGCAAAGATAGGAAATTCCCAATTTTTAACTGTGAAAAATTTCTATAATTTAGGGTTTTATGAGAATGAATTGTTAGGGATGATATGGAGGATGGGGATGAGAGTGTGAGGTATATGAGAGGTGTAGGGTAGTCTTTAGGTACTAGGGTTAGGGTTTTTTTAGCTGGAGTATGTTAGGGTTTATCAAATGGATTCTTTATGATGACACGGAGAAGTGATGATATGAGGAAATATAGAGTAATCATGAAAATGACTTGAACACTCAATAATTTGATCAAGGGAGGGTATGAGAGTAGTGACTTACTCTTTGTGAGAGGTCCAAGGAGTAGTGGTCACAAGCCTTGAGCTTGTTTGAAGAGATTTGAAGCCAAAAACCTAATTCTGGACCCTTTCTGGAGGTGTAATACCAAATTACTGAAGTGTAACAACTGATTATAGAAACGTAACAAAGGAATTGCCAAAAATCTACAAACAGAGGGATTATATATGGATCAATATATCACTAAAAATAACATTTTTTGAAAACATGAGATAGATTTTTGTTCTTTGGCATGTTATGAACCACAACCTCCTCCATTTTTCCAAAATACTTTCCCATTTTCTCAAAATCCAAGTTTTAAGTTGATCACTCAAAATTTGCAGAAGCGTAGCGCACTCTAAGAAGAAGCGTAGCACCTACTTTGAGAGGGAGTTTGGATGCCTTCCCAGAGGATTTTTGGGATTAAAGTGGTATGTTTGGAAATCTTGGGGTGTCTGCTACAGAATTGAGTCATCAAGCACTACAAACCCCTGCTCCAAACCCCTACAAAATTGATTTGAAAACAACCTGTCCCACAATGCAGAAAATGACTTGGAGCAACTGTATTTTGAGCATTTATCTCAAACCATAACACCTATGCATAAACGGAAGGATTTTTTTGTTCTTTGGCCTATTATTGACCAAAAAATCTTTCAAGTTTGTAAAATTCATCTCCATTACTTCAGAAACTAATTTTGAAGCCAAATTGTCCCTATGTGCAATGTAAACCTTGGCTTGATCACGAAACTCTAAAAATGATGCCATGGGTTTGAGTTGGCTCAGACCTTGGATGGTGACCTCCCTTATGTACCTTCTTCTCACCCTCCATGATGTTTTTCAACAAGTAAAGGCCTAGCTTGATGTAGTGGATAGGGAAGGTGGAAAATTAGGAAAACAGGGGATAGTGGTAGAGTTGTTTTAGGGACAGAAATGAAGTGGAAGGAAGTTAGGGAAAAATCCATAAAAATTTTGGGAGGTAAGGTGATGAGTTGGCTACAGGATTCAAGTGGATGTTTTGGAATGGGCATGTGAAAGTTACCCAAAATGTCAAAACACAAGGTTTCACTAGTTTTTTTGCCAAAATGTAGTGAAAATTAGGGTTTTAATGAAATTGATGGAAAAGAGGGTTGTGAGTGATAAGAGATGTTAGGGTATGGTGTATGAAGGTTATATGAAGGTTTTAGATGGTTATATTATGGTTTTATCAGCTGAAATAAACAAAATATGAAAAACGCCAAAAACATAGTGGAGGTAACCTAATGAAGGGAACCACTCATTTGTTGATGAATTTTGACTTGATAGAAGTATGGACGGTGTCCACGTACTATTTAGGAAGTGTATGAACCTTTGTGTAGTTGTTTTGAATCTTGGAGAACTTATATTTAGCTCAAACACCAAAAGCGCAACACCTGCGCAACACACCCAGAAGCGTAGCACAAGTAGTGTTGGCACAAATTTGCTTATTTTTCTTCAACCCATGGTAGTTGTGGAGTATGATGGTGAGACGAGAGGAGATCTTTACTTATTTCCAAATATTTTCTAACTCCCTATGAAAATGACTTGTATGGTGAAAATGATATTTTGTTCGCTTTCTTTTATGACATAATTGACTCTTATGGTGGCGAAACAAATGAGACCTAGACTCTGACCTAAATGAAGGTGTGGTGAATGACCTCAGACCCTAGATGATTGATGGATGACATGACCTCTGAAATAATGATGACCATGAATGGAGTGAAGGGAGTATCATTCCATACCTAGACATATTTAGTGAACAAAATGTTATATGAAAACTGACTTGAAACATAAAATATTGACCTAGGACCACTACTAAGTAAACCTGAAAGAGTACATTTGATCACTGAACATTTGAACACTTACAGTTCTGATGCAGAATATTACCACCATGTAGAATCCTACCTACAAGAGGCTACTACCTCCACTTTTTCTCCACCGACCACTATAAGGGAGCTACAACCCCCTAATCAAGTTTTCTGACTCCTACTGGAAGTAATCTCCAACTCCCTCAACAAGTTTACCAACTACCACTACGAAGTTCCAACTCCCTCACTGAAGTCTTCAACCCTCAACACCTCATGGACCATGCTTCATAATATTTCATGTTGGATCCACCTAACTCAAACAACCATAAAAACATGCAGGCCACCTTTCATCATATTTTCAAACTAGACCCACACCCAACATTATGCTCAATACCAATTAACCATTCTGAAACCAAACATTGAATGCCAATATTTTCTCTAAAAACCAATCACTGATCAAACCATGATAAAAATAAACTAATAACTTCTCAATTAACTAATTATTGATCAATTCATAAACTAATCACTAATAACAATACTATCAAATACCAGACATAATTGATAGTTATCATCAAATAACACAGAACCAATATACTATCGTTACACGCCTGGATCAAATTCACCTCGGAATATATACACGACTGTTCTAAAAGGTATCCACGTATGTACACACTTACTATGAATAAAACATGCGTACATATCTCAAATCATTGAATAGAAATATTGAATAACTAAACCATCTCAATAATATATTCATAAACTCTTGTCAGATTCCAACCGAAGGTAGATACTGTCATAACAAAATAGTGCCAATCTGTCAGAATCAATTCAATACTCATCCATGCTCATATTCAATACCATATACCAATCACCAACTAGTTATAGATAAATTAGATCAAGAGATAAATTTTGATCAACAACTATCATAACTTAAATAAAGGCATCCATGATGAACATCAACAAATAACACAATATTCATTCATTATCATAGCTAGAGTAGCATTGTAAACCCTAAAACATATACACGATTTTCATTTAATAGATCCATGCATATACAAAAAATTTATGCAGAATACTCATTTATAGATCTCATACCACTGAATACCAAAGCTAAACCATTCTATCTATTCAAAACAAATCTACCATCATCATAAATATTTCTCAGTAGTAAGAATAACATTCAACCCAAATCAAGTAGAAATTGAAAACTTCAGAATATATACACGACTATTATTAGGCTAAAACACATATGTACGCATTATTCAGGAATCTAATTCAAATATAGATGTTGACTCATTGAATTAAATCATCTCTGCAAACACAACCCATGTTAAACACACATTCTGATAATAGATCAACTATAATCATTGATCTTGCACTCGTTAAAAACTTAAATATTTGCAAATAAATCAAGCACATCCATAAGTTTTCAAATCTCTTAGGTATGAGCCATATCCTTGCTCCCCGGTGCACACATAAGTCCTTGATATCCTTCTCCTTTTATAGCTATTTTCCTTGCCAATGCCACAAGAAAATCCCTTGGTAAATTTGTCGGTAATTGTTGACGGGATCAAATAGAAATTATTGTCACAATACTATGGGAAATTACCATGGGAATAGCTCCTAGTTTTATAATTTCCATGGTTAAGTTTTATATGTGAATTTTGTTCACATAACCTACATATGTAAGTGACTCTTCTCCATAGGGGTCGTGTATACTTTTCAAACTTCACATTTTCAGCTTCTCTTAAGTGAAACTTGTATCAAGGTTGCCAATATATGGTAAGGAACTCCGATGTGGTATATTGGTAAGAACGACGCGTTGTTTGGGGGAGGTTGCTCCTCTACCCAACCATTGGTAAATAATTTTGCCACCCAAAAATTACAATAATTTCAAACCTTCGGACCTTAATAAAAATTCGAACTTTGGATATGTATCAAATTCGGACTTTGTAATATATGCATATTCGACCATTGATATTACATAGTTTTCACTATATAATATTAAATCCGCCCATATTAATTCAGACTTTAATATAATTTAAAATGTGGCTTTCAACCTCGGTCCACCAAAGGGGGCACGTCATGGTGTCCCTTGGCTACACCACGTGTCCTCCTCTAGTTGGACTATACCAACCATATAAAAAAATTCAAATATGACCTTAGGAGAATATATATAAAAAAAATTCACCTTCAAAACTCTCCGAAGAATCTTGCAGTGACACTTGTCACACTTTCATTGGGAGAAAATGACAAAATATTCCCATAGTATCCCTTTTCTACTAATTGGGCTGCCATGTCACCATTCGGTCCTATTCTGCAATTTTTTAACTATATAGGAAAACTAACAGTAGGCTCTATCTTCTTCATCTGGACTTCATTTTTGACGAAACGAATTGTGTCGGATTCCTGGCTACGAGCTCTTTGTTGTCGTTCAGTTTCCAATAAATTATGAGCACTTTCATTTTTTAGCTTTAACACTGAGCTCCTGATCATTCCTCCCCACTGGAAGCCTTTTGGACCCCAAAATCTCTTTGATTAATGATCATGTGGATGAGGGTATAGTTTCCTCACCCTTCCAGTCTCAATCCACTGAAAGTTTCCCATTTTCGTCAACTAGAGATTTTCACAAAAACTAATATTTTTCCTTGACTCTTACGACCTTCACTTGCTGTTGTTGACACCTTCATGCTTCAATTTTCCTAAATTTGCAGTGCAGCAAGTTGTTCTTACAGAAACCAACTTGTTCCTACCTCTATCATTAATCAAAGAAAACTTAAAAACTGTCTCACCTCATACACTGTCGTCATGGTGATTCTTAGCTGATCTTGCTTTCTACTTGCGTCATATTTTGACCAAATATCTTCGCCATTGGCATGTTCCCTTTGGAAACAACAAACAAGCACTTTTGGAGCCCATGCTTTCTTTGTCAAATTTCTTTGTCGCTTTCTCTTTGACCTTTGCACTCTCTTTCACCAACACCTTGTTTCCAACACTGATGTTGACTACTGCAAATATTTTACATCATGTTTACCTCCTTTCAAAGGAAACCTGTTAGAGTCTTGAAACATCTCATTACAAGCATAAGAAACTTTAATGAAATCAAATTTATCACTCGATGCATCGTTTTGAAAGGCCTCATTCAAAACATATCTATGTTTGATCATTAAAAATGTCAAATTCTGACTTGCATTCACTATCCTCTTCATTTATCCTACATGTATACGAGACAAACTTGTATTCTTCTTATGTACTCTAACTATGTACTCAATTCCATCTTTAAACAAGTGATACTTATTCTCATGGCGATGAAATACTGCTTTCATATAATAAAGATAAGGACTTCCCAAAACAATACCTAATATCTCAAGCGGCACCACATCAATTTCAACTTCATCAAGAAAGTTTGAATTGATGGCGAATCTTAGTATGCACTTCCTTGTAACCTGCAAGTTTTCATTATTGCATATCCACCCTAAAGGATAAGTTCTTGGATGTCTAACAGTTTCAAGGTTTATTTTCTTAACGAATTCTTCAAAAATCAAGTTAGCTTGAGACCCACTATCAAAAATTGTGTCTATCTTGGTATGTTTAGAGACAACTCTAATATGGAAAAGTTCAATTCTTGTATCTTCATCTTGAATTACATTGGAACAATTTGAAAAACTAGTGCTTGCTATATGCTTACTTTTAAAACCCATGGCTATAATATTTGTTTCATCTCCTGAATCTGAACCTAAATCATGTTCAACTATTGCAATAGTTTTCCCCTTTTCTTTGGCTTTCAGTTTTTTTGGCTTCAACTCTGGATGAAGTTGCCAAAAATGATCTTCATCATGGCCATTCTTCAAACAATGTTTACATGTGAGTTTCTCTTTCTCTCTTTTGATAGAGCTATTTCTCTTTCCTCTTCCATTAAACTAACCCTTTCCTTTGCCCTCACTACCACTTTTCTCATCTATATTTTGTTTCCCTCTTGCTTCTAAATGTGTGGCTTAAACACAAACCTCATCTATGTTTGTGGGATTTAAAATGAGAATATTGTGTCTAAGGTAACTGTGAAAACCCCTAATATATTTTAACAAAGTTTCTTGATAATACAAATTAATACCCAAAATAAGAGCTCTTCTCCTAAAATCATGAGTATAATCTTGCACACTTTTCCCTTTCAATTGTCTAAAATTTTGACAATCCATAATGGCCTTTTTCATGTAAGCTAGAGGATAAATTTTCCTTTTAATGGCAGCAGTAAAACTTGGCCAAGACATAGAGATCTTACCTTATTTTTTAATCTCTTCTTGAGTCCTTGCTTCCCACCATACAAGTGCAGATCCTTCCATCCTCAAGGAAGCCAATTGAATCTTTATGGCATCTTCATGAAGGTTTTGAATTCTGCAATAAACCTGTTGAGTCTCAAAAGTGTTCTCCATATTCATACATATTTCCATTATGTCATAACCATTTAGCTCTTATTTCATAGCCATTTGACCTAAAACCCTACATCAAGTAACCATTTTCATAAATATATGGGTTAGGATCCTTGTTTTCTAAAGTTACTTATTTTATGTATTTTAAGTGAATTTATGATTAGAAACTAGAAAATTAACATAGTTTCATATATCTATATATGTGTTATGAGTTTTGTGACATGTGTAGGTCAAAAGGAGACTTCTAGAAGACCTTTATGTGGCACTCTAAGGCCAAATTCGAATTTGGTTGGAAAATATTATGGGATCAAGAGGATATGTGTTTCACTTCCTTGTTGTATTGAAACTCTAAGAGGATATGTGTCTCATTCCTCAAGTTGTGTTGAAACTCTAGAAAGACATGTGTCTTATCATTTCCTATTTTGATTGTAACTATAGAGATGGAGGGAGAGATTCATGGACTCCCATTAATGAGATGACTCCTCATATTTTTTATAAATAGGAGAAGCTTTCTCCTATCATAGGTAATGAGGAAGTAATGAGGAAGTAATGAAAAAGTAGTAGAGAAGTCTTTTGTAACAAAGTTCAAGATGGAATGGGATGTAGATTTGTGAGTTCTTTTTAATAGAGAAATTCAGTTCTTTGATGTTGTTTTGATTACAACTTTAAGGAGCTGAAGGACTTCACTAAATTGGTAGCAGAGGGCCCCTGCTATCCAAGGAGGCTTTTACATGTTTTCTAGATAAGTTGCTTTCAATTCTGTTTTGTCATATTTCCTTACTTAGATTGCTTTCTGAAATCATAGTTTTTAGCATAATTTTTCATGGCAGCCCGGGCATTTGCATATCTTTTGACTAATGACATGGAATCAATATTGTTCTGCTGCTAATTTACTTTTTGTTTAATTCCAGCACTGCTTTGTTTATTTCAGTCTTGCACATTTGTTTCAATAGTTAGATTTAGATATATTAAATTGCTCATGTCATTTTCAGTTACCTCCGAAAGCCACAGCTGGACTGATGGTGAGGGATTGAAGTATGAGTGTAGTTTGATATTAGTTTACTTTCTGCAAGTTAGATATATTAAATTGCTCATGTCATTTTCAGTTACCTCCGAAAGCCACAGCTGGACTGATGGTGAGGGATTGAAATATGAGTGTGTAGTTTGATATTAGTTTACTTTCTGCAAGTTAGATATATTAAATTGCTCATGTCATTTTCAGTTACCTCCGAAAGCCACAGCTGGACTGATGGTGAAGGATTGAAGTATGAGTGTGTAGTTTGATATTAGTTTCTTTTTCTGCAAATTAGATATCAGATTGCTCAAGTTGTTTATGGTTACCTCCGAAAGCCATAGCTGGACTAATGGTGAGGGATCAGAATATAAGTTGATGTAATTTGATTTAGATTAACTTTGTTGCAATTCTTGGATTTCTTTAAGTATAGTTTCTTTTGTGTTTAAACAACAGCAAGGATAATTTGGTTTTCATATTCAATAGTTCACTATTTGATTTATTAGGCTAGCAGCACATTTTCATTTCCTTTCAAGTTTTGTCATTGTATGTTTCAAATTCTTTTTTAAGTTTGAAGTTTGGTAAATCATTATAAAGGACATCATTGCCTTGAATATTCATAACCATACTTGTCTTTTAGAATTTCCATCTCACATTAGGAAACCAACCAAGATCAATAAAAATCCAAAAACGACAAAAAGTAAGAGATAGGTTATCTTGCACATATAGTGCGCCACACTTTGTCAGCTTACGAATCCCTGGTTGATAATTTATGTTAGCAATTTAGGACACACTAAATTGACCAAACAAAACCTCCAAATGACGAATCCAATTGTCCAATTTATTGCATTTACCTCGCCATTATACATTGGAAGCTCAAATTTGACATCAAGTTTGAGTAAGGGAGTTTTCCTTTTGTGGTTTTTGAGTGATTTTGGGTGGTTTTGGCTGTGGAAGTGGGAGATGATGATGATGGTGAAGATGAGGATGATGATGAAGATGGTGGAGATGGAGGAGGATTTTCTCCAATTCCCTTTGAATCCTTCTCTTCATCCTTCTTTCCTTCTTAGGTTCCCTCTCCATGTGGAGGCTTAAAAGTCTCTCCAACCATCTGGGTGTCCCTCTCTTCAAAGAGGATCCTAACTCTTTCATTTAGTTCATAGAAAGCCTTCTTTTATGCTTCCTCTTTTGAAATACCTTCAGTGTCTCCAAAACCTAACATGATGGCTATGGATTCAAGCTCAGCTTTTGGTGTAACTGGTACCTCCTCAATCAGTTCAGCTTCTGGTGCAACATGTACCTCTTTAATCTCATCTAGAGATAAAACTTGAGGTGCTTCAAGTGCGGTTGTGACTGAAATTTTGGGTGGAGATGGTGCCCTTGTGGCTCTTCTTCTTCTGGTCCTAATCTCAGGACTAGCGACCAACAGTTTCCCTTCTCCTCTCTACAAATTTAACCTTGTAAGCATCACAAACTTGCAACCATTAAAACCCTACTTGCACAAAACTCAAGAAAATCAAGCAAATAAACTTTGCAACCTTGGGCTCTGATATCACCTTGATATGAATTTTAATTTTAATTTTGTTGTGCTAATTTCATCTTCAGATTTATATTTAAATTGTTGATCAATTGCTTCATGTGCATAGGTTTCTTGAAGTGTTTATGAGATTTAAATAGGTAAATAACTGAGTTTCATGTTAAATTCATGAACATAAAAACATTAAAACATAATGTTGAACAAGATCAATAAAATGTACAGCAAACCATCACAATGATCCATTAACACAGTTTTTTGATGAAGGAATTCACCCCTCTTGGGCTACATCTCCTTGGTCCAACTTCTATGGCTTGGGCCTCTGTATTAGCTAAAATGTCAAAAAATTGTTTTTTACATTCATCTAATGCTTCTGAAACCTGCTCCAATTTGTTTAGAATGTCCAAGTCTTCCAGAATAGCCTCTTCTTGCTCCCAATTTGGTCAAATTTTGCAAAATTTATTGCCAAAACATTTTGGCCTAGGAAATCTCCACTAAATCTGGAGATAACTCCAATTAAGGCCACCAAATATGGATTTGGTGCCTAATTTGGAGGACCGCCATATTAAACTCATATTTTAATTAAATGCTAAATGGGTTTAACTATGGATTAGCACCATAAGCATGGTTTAACATAAACCCACATTAAACATATGGTTAGTGCTAATTAATATGATTTATGGGTATTAAACCCGCATTTAACACTAATCTCCATGCTTAACCGTAAGCACCCCACCATGGTCGTAGTAGTGAGGACGTGGGAAGGGGTCTGGCCTGTGGGGTTGGCCCCCTCCATACCCTCGCTGGTCTCACTATTTAAATTCAAATACAAGTAGCGAGCATATATGGTAAGGAACTCTGGTGTGGTATATTGGTAAGAACGACGCGTTGTTTGGGGGAGGTTGTGTCATCGAGCCCCGACCTCCACTTATCCGTTGGTAAATAATTTTTCCACCCGAATATTACAATAATTTTAAACCTTCAGACTTTAATACAAAGTCGAACTTTGGATATGTATCAAATTCGGACTTTGTAATATATACATATTCGACCATTGATATTACATAATTTGCACTATATAATATTAAATTTGCCCATATTAATTCAGACTTTGGTATAATTTAAAATTATTATATGATAATATACCTACAGAGACTTTTATATTAGCATATGGAGTAATTAGTGGGGAATTGTTAAAGCATTTGTAAAGCTTTGTTGAAATCTACAACAACCTTGTTAAGGCAATCTTGAAGAACCTTGAATAAAGTTTGAGGTACTTGTGGGCCTATGGAGAATTAATTTTGAAAGGTGTCTCGGACTATTGAAAAGCATTTGAATAACCTATTAGAGAAGCCCTTAGAGAATAGAAGGATTTATTGAGTCTTGGTGAAGAAGCACTAATGACCCACAAAATTTGAATCATATGAAGCATTGTGATTTGGAGCATGCCTAGGATAAGCCTTCATTGTCTTGAAGAATATTTTGAGGCAACTTATCGACACCTTGAGGAAATTTTAGAGACATATTGGAGGAAGCCTTGAAGACCTTAATACGTTATTGAAGCTCTCATGAATTAACCTTTAAGAAAATTGATTAGGTATCCTGAAGAGTATTGGTGACAGTTACTAAAGTTGTCATTGATGAACAAAGTGTCTTGAAGATTATTTTGATGGAATTGTTGAAGAATTCTATTAGGGCTTGTTGTAGAAGACATAGGAAGCCTTGAAGCACCATTTTTACTTGTCTTGAATATTTTCAATAGAGGGTTGGAGCCCTAGAGGACAGGATTCCTCAAGAATATCTGGTTGGAGCTTGTGCCAGTGGAGAGGGTTGGAGCCCTAAAGGTTGGAGCCTCAAAACGAAAAGGTTGTAGCATTGTGGAAGATAGGGTTGGAGACTCATAAAGACCAAGTTGGAGCATTGAATCATAGAGGTGATATGATCTAAAATGGGTGGCTGACTTTTTATGCTTTGCAAGCACCTCCCACTCAATTAAAACAAATTAAGATCTTGCTTATACATGCATGTGCGGAATTGCATATTTGAATCAGGTGTATGTGTTTTAATGCTTTATGTGTGAGGAATTAGACATTTTTTAGGCTGAATAAAATCATGTACAACAACCATAAATTGCATCAAATTAATCATCAACACATAACAGCAAACATAATAAAGGATTTCACTCGTATTTCTTGGGCTACGTCTCCTTGAGCCTTCGTCAATTGACTTGGCTCTTTGGGATTAAGATGGAAAATTTATTTTAAAAGTGGCTACTCAACTCCAATTTTTGTTTGAATAGTACCAATGGATTTAGAATACCATCATACCCCTGAATTGACTACTAACTCTCTGGAAATGGACCTAGGCTCCCTTGGGCTTGACCTCTTCTGTCGGTGTCCTTAAGCTTCCCTGAGCATCTCTGTGGCACAAAATATCTTAGAATTCCTTTTCTGTACTTGAAAATTTTTCTATTTTCTCCATCATATATCAGTCATCGAAAATAGGCTATTCATTTGTACAAAATGAGCTCTGGCTTCCCAATCTATGCCTCCAACCCTTGGTGGCACTAGGCTCCCTGAAACTTCCATGTGGCTTCTTCAGCTCTAGAAGTCTCCAAATGGATCTAAAAATCCCTCCATTCGATTCATAATGTCCAAAATAGTTATAAATGACTATTCATTTGCTGAGATTGGCCTCTGGCTGCTCTGGTTATGCCTCCAACACCTGGTGGCACCCTGTGGCTCTCGACTCACTGAAAAATTCCCTGTAGAATCTCGGCCTTCAAAAGTCTCCAAATTTTTTTCCAAACCCTATCATTGGATTCATAAGGCTCAATATAGTCAGTATAGACTATTGGTTTGCTGAGAATGGCCTTTGGCTCCCCTGGCTATGCCTCATTCTCCTGCTGGCTCATGGTGGCCCCAATGCCCCTTGGAACTTCTCTGAAGAAAAATCACCCTCAAAATTCCTCATCTGGCTCTGAAAACCTCACCAATGGCTCCAGAATTCTCTAATTAGCTAAGAATGACTCCTCATTCACTCATAATGGTTGAAAATTGAGTCTCCTACTCTTTTTCCCAATTACACCTAGAAAAACTCCACTAAATGTGGAGGACTCCACTTAATTGGAGCTAAAATAGTGCTTTCCGCTCAAAAAGGCATGTTTTTCCAAACCACCGCCAAAATTAACTGCAAAATTAAATGTCGCAGTTGGGGTGGCCACATATGCACCCCAAACCTGCGAGTTTCATAACCGTTAGTGCTTTATTCGCACATTTACTTGGCGGTTTTCAGTTGGGCACATGTACCCACCTAACACAATCACATAATCGTTGGATGGGATGAACTTGCGGTAATGACCGTGGGTTGAAAACAGAACTGTGGTTGAGTTGGATTTTACAGAGACCATTGCCGAAATTGTGCGGTGTAACATCGCCATGTGACAATGGTTGCAGACTGCTGGCGGAGACGGTTTAACGTGGTGGGTTTCATAACTGTGCAGTTTGTTGTTATAACATGTGAACACCAACAGGGACCTCCGGCAGTCCCCAACCCCCAATGCAGATTGTATCAAACGTTAAATAGAATGTGCAACCCTTAAGGATAAGAAACAAATTGTACCACAGACGGTGGAGACTTATGCATGCCTTCCAGAGGTCGCGGGGTCGAGCCCTGTAGACCTCAACCCAAAATTTCACACAATAATTCAAGGGCCATGTGACAGCCTCAGGGCTAGCCACGTGGCATATTCTGATTGGTCCACAAACATAAATGTACAACCATTTAACTAATTAAATGGCACCACTTGTCAACTTGTGGTTGGCCCGAAAGTATTCCTCGGAATATTCTTTTTTGTTGACTGTCCAAATGCCCAGTCAACCTTGGTCAACTGTCGAAATTTGCAGTTTACTGGAATTTTCAAAACATGATAACTTCTTCATATGGTGTCGATTTTTCAAATCGTTCACGGTGTCAGAATCACGAAGACGAGATATATCTGGTCGCTCAGGTTAGACACACTTTTGAACTCTTTGAAATTTGAGCTATCACTTAGGTCTTGATCGAAATCTGATCACTCCTCCCCATTGGAAAGCTTTTGGACCCCAAAAGACTTGATTACTTGTTCAGTAGATGAGGGTACAACTCCCTCACCTTTCCAACCTCCATCCACTTTTCCTTTCTTGGTTTAGTTCTTTTGAGCCCAACTCGAAGGTAGTCAACACTTCCCCTCTTGGATGCTCTTGTCCTCCTGTCAAGAATTGTATCTTCTTTGAGCTCATCTTGAAATTATAGCAAGAAATCTTCAATAGAAGGTAGCTGAACATCACTTCCTTGATCATCGATCAAAGGTGGCTCATACAAATGTAAGTTTTCAACATTAACAACTCAATACATTTGCATATGTACAAAGGAATGTACGTCTTACTGGGTCAAGGAATCAAACCACTTCTTACCAAGCCACTTCCATGGCGATTTTTCCTGTTGAATATCTTCTTCTTGTGAATCATCTAGACTCACATCGATGATGGAATCTTTGGTTCCATTCTCGCCATTATTTTTATCCTCTTGCTTCAAATGCTTGGGATGATTGGTTGGATGCAGTGTCCAACATTGGGCAATGAGATGTCCCTTCTTCTAGAAATGTGTGCAAATATTTTGCATCTTCTGTGAAATTCGCCTTTGCTTTGACTATTTCTTGTATGCCTTCATTCTCTTCCATCATCTTGAAACTTCCTGGTTACACAAACCACAATAGGAAAAACAACTCTTTCTCCCATTTATGCATGCAGATTTGTCATGCTTGACATAATCATAAACAACTTGACTATGGGAATAATTATATCTCGAACGTTGCTTTGCATTTCCATCTTTTTTACCTTCTTGAGGAGATGAACCTAAAGAGGTTCCATCTCTCTTTTGAAGACCAACACCAATGTTCATGTCTTGATATCTGTCACAACTCTCTTGCTTGACATAAGCTTCATGTCTACAAACATCTTGCTACAACATGGGTTTGAAACAATGGCATTCATCTTGAATACAAACTTTACATGTTGGTGGATTTGAACCTACAACAAGATTTCTTCTTGGAACTGTCTCAAGTACCTTCATGGCTGTATATTTTTCGCCATAAGATTGAACATAGTCTAGAACAAACTTCTTAGGCCTTTCCTCAACCATAATAGGCTCTATCATGCCTTGTGCATGTTTCCCTA
Organism: Pinus albicaulis; assembly: GCA_034641835.2. NCBI lineage: Eukaryota > Viridiplantae > Streptophyta > Pinopsida > Pinales > Pinaceae > Pinus > Pinus albicaulis. Next base: position 1,163,614,552 of record CM076572.1, read on the forward strand.
GACCCTTGCCTTCATAGCCCATTTTTAACATCAATTTGGACCCTATACCTCTAGTGTGTTTTTAAAATGAACCTACACGTCTATCTAAAGAGGAAATTGAAGACAAATTTGAGTGATTTACCTCTATTTCAAGCATGTGTTTGGTTAAGGCCTCTTGGGAATGATGGAGCTACATCTCCATCTCATGCATTCTTTGAAGAAGTCCTTCTTTCTCTTACTTCATAGCAACCAATTTCTCATGAAGTCTAGTGCTTTCCCTTACATCTTCATACAAACTTTGCACCATATCCTTCAGGATGTAGAAGTCCTCCTTCATCTCTTTATCAAAGAGTCTTGCAAAGGATGAGGATTTATAAGCCTCACTTGATGAAGTTTTCATCACTATGCAAATGAATTAAAGAACTTCAACAGCAATTCACAAAGCTTCAAAAACAATTTGGTTGTAGATTCAAGCTCTTCTTTGTGGCTTGTATCTCTTCTTCAAGCAGCCTCTTTTGCAAACAATCCCCCTTGTGCTTCAAGGGTTTCCTTGAGGTCCTTTGGGTAAGGAAGATGCATTCAGCCTTCTTCCTTCTTGTCCTCTTCTGGACTTAGCTAGCAGTAGCTCCCCTTCACCTCTAGCATACTCAAACTTGTAAGCAACTGTCAATTTTCAAACAGTTAAATTCTTTGCACTGTTAAACACCCTTCAAGTCAAACAAGTAAGCAAGAAACCTAGTGCTCTGATACCATCTGATCTGAAATGGGTGGCTGACTTTTTATGCTTTGCAAACACCTCCCAATCAATTAAAACAAATTAATATATTTCTTATGCATGCATGTGCAGAATTGCATACTTGAATCAGGTGTATGTGTTTTAATTGTTTTAATGCTTTATGTGTGAGGAATTAAACATTTGTTTAGGCTAAATAAAAGCATGTACAACAACCATAAATTGTAGAAAATTAATCATCAACACATAACAACAAACATAATAAAGGATTTCACCCATATGTCTTGGGCTACGTCTCCTTGAGCCTTCGTCAATTGACTTGGCTCTTTGGGATTAAGATGGAAAAAATAGTTTACAAGTGGCTACTCAACTCCAATGGTTGTTTGAATAGTACCAATGGGTTTAGAATACCATCATACCCCTGAATTGACTACTAACTCTCTGGAAATGGACCTAGGCTCCCTTGGCTTGACCTCTTCTGTCGGTGTCCCTAAGCTTCCCTGAGCTTCTCTGTGGCACAAAATCTCTTAGAAGTCCTTTTCTGTCCCCGAAACCTTTTCTACTATCTCCAGCACATATCAGTCATCCAAAATAGGTTGTTAATTTGTACAAAATGAGCTCTGGCTTCCCAATCTATGCCTCCTATTATCACAAAATTGTACTTGATTGGCTGTTGATCAGACAACTCTATGTAACTGTTTCAAACCAAATTTTGACTGAAACTTAGCCTCTTTAGTCTGAGAGGGCTCTCTCAATGGGGTTTATGATATTTGATAATGATAGTACTATATGGCTAACTCTATAGAATTTGTATCTTATTTTTTATGATTGCGGGTTGAGAGAATACAGGCTTGCTACCATTGGGCTTATGGAGTCAACAATCAGTATTTTCAGTGGCAAGTTTTCTTGACATGGAAGCTGAGGCAGATAGGGGTCTTTAACAAAGGCAATTCACTCATAACACATAGGAAAACACAGTCATTTCATTACTAAAGGAAGTCAGAGCATAGAGTTATGAATTTTGAGTAATAGAAATGAAATCTACTACAAGTGGTAAAACATAAGATGTAGATCAATAAAACATTAAAAAAACCATGAGAATCTCAGGTTTGTCAAGAAGAAAGTCCCTATGTATTACTGATATAAGTCAAAATACATAAAGCAGCAGTTTGCTGCAAAAAATATCCAACCCTTCACTACTTTGATGCTTTGCCTTTTAATAGACATTCTTACAACAAGGATGATTTTCCTGATGGATAGATTCATCGAATTATCCTATGACACATCATATAATTGAAAAACATGACTTCTAACAAGAAACTGACATTTATACCTTAAAGAAGACATTTTCTAATAGGACTCAAACTCCTATTTATTACATCACTCTACCTTATATTTGAAACAATTAAATGATGGTTACAACATAAGTGTCACATGCTCGAAAAATCCATAACATAGTTCATCACCACTTTACATATTAAAAACTCTCCTAGACATGTGGAACAAAACCCTATTTTTCAGGAATGCATAATCCTTATCTTCAACAATATCTTTGGCTAATGACCTGTCTCCACAGCACTTCCTTCGAGTCATAAATGTTTGATGTTAAGGTCCCTTGACATGTTGGAGGAGTCCAGCTGTCCAAAACTGCCATTAAGATGCTCCAAAACCTTTAAAAGTAACTGGCTACGAAAACAAGACAGTTTCGTAGTGAGCTTTGGTAGCGTTGAAAAGAAGCTTCTGCAACCAAAAACTCTACTCTTTTGTTTTTCCATGGTGTCAACCTAGTCATGACACATCACCACCATCATTCTCCCTCCTTGAAAACTGCAAAAAGTGAATTTAGAGGCAAAAATGATGCTACAAGTTTTTTCATAGCATTTTCTTGGCTTTAAGCCTAGGAAACGCTACGAAACTATGTAAAAGTGCAGAATTTCCAGATTTCAAAATTGTCTCCAAAAAGTGACCTCCATCTGTAAAAACTTGATCTTCAGCATGCCATGAACCTTCTAAAATGCATTCAAACTCAACTTAAGGCTTATGTGGTGTTTCTTCCTCATTTATGACTAGTTGAGCTATAGGCTCCTCAACCACAATCATCTTCAAACCTTTCTTCTCCAACTCTTCATGAATCAGTTCTAATTGCTCTTGAAGATATTTGACTTGTTCCTTCAGTGTCCTATTCTTAGATTGCAAATGTAGGTTCATTTTTCTTATATGTTTAACCTCTCCTCTCAATGGTTGAGTCCATTTGATCAATTTCTATGTATTTTCCAAGGTCTTTGACACACTTATGACATGTTCTTCCCAAATTTCTTTCATTTTTTCAATCTGCACCTTCTGAACCTTGTCCTTCCTTGCGTCTTTCTTCAACACTGATATTTCATCATTTTCCAACTTCAACTACTCCTTAAGGATTTCAATCTTTGTTTTTTCAATGATTTTCTCTTTACCCTTCTTTTTTTTAATCACCAATTCTTCTTTTGCAGGTGGCGAGAGGTCTATGATGTTTGGTAGTGGCTGAAATGTTTCAATGACCTTATTAGCCTCTTTGTTGCTTTCTAAGACCTTTCTTGCATGTCTTGTCATTGGTTTTCTAGCTTGAAACATGAATCCTGCATCTTCACCCGCAAACTCTAACTTCTTAGTTGTTTTTCCTTTCTTGAGCTTCCTTCCTCCCTCATTTATGTCTTCAGCTTGGACAATGGGAGTTTCTTCAATATCAATGGCATGCAAAATGTCCTCTAAGTTACCCTTAGCCATTGTTTGGCTCCTTGTAACTCTCTCACTGCCATGTTTTCTCACTGTTGGATTTTGTTTTTCAGGTGTATCTTTGGGTGTATCAACCTTCTTCAAAGTCTTAGTCTCCATGATCACTGGCTCAACTTGCTCTGCTACTAAAGGTGATGGGATATCTCTAGGTTTGGGAGTTCTTTTAGGAGTGATAGTATCTACTTCAAAACCACTTATGAACAGAAAAGATGACCAATCTCTGCCTAATATTTTTAACTCCTATAACACTAGCAACTTGATCAAACCATGATGAAAAAGAGAGGCTTCATTTCCTTCTGCTTTAACTTGAACCTTGTCTGAAATTTTAGCTAAGATTTTGTATAAGTAAAAAGGTAAATCAAGAGTCCTCTTACCCATAAAATGCAGCAGAAGCCTAAGGTGTTAGGAACAAACCATGTGGTACCTCCCTTCACAAGTGAAGTACTTCTGAATTATCAGCAACAAATTTGAGTAGTTTTCCTTCATATAGCTCCTTGGGATAGCATTTGTGAGATCAATTTCACTATGCTCTGTCTTGATGAATTCTTTGCAGTCCTGCATGGTGAACTTGATGCCTTTGAACCATTTCTCTCCTCCTCTAGGGATATCTGTTGTTGCTGCAATGGTCTTTGGTGTTACTGTAATGTTTAACATTCCCACCTTTGAAGATATCCTATTAAAACTAATAGCAAACTCCTTAGAAACCTGCACATGGCACCCTTGTAATATTTGGAAAAATTGCAAACACCCTATTCTTCTGAAAACTTCTAATGAAGTTGGGTCTTCATTTAACAAATTCATGTCTGATGGCTCATATTTGAGGTAGTGGCCACCTTTGTTGGTCTTCTTCTTTGCAGCCATGGTGATTTTATACCTTCTTAGCCTCGCTTGATTAGTTACACCTGCAACTTTTGAAAATTCCAACAACTAGCTTGGCTTGGTGAAACAACTCTCCAGAACTCAATAGCATGCAAATATGAAGCGGAGAATGACAAAAGACTCAATTGGGTAATGTTTTAAAGTTTCAATGATAGCTCATGGCTTAATCATGACTCATGCATGTTAAAAATAGTAATAATGACCTCAACCATGACCTTCGTAACTTTGAAATGACCCTAACTGATTCGAATGACATCCACGCTAACACTTATAATCATGGACTGATGCCTTGCACCGGTTTTGACAATACAGATAGAAAAACCCTTTTTTGTAACGTGGTTAGTTCATTTCCTGGCAGTTTCGCTACGAAACTATTAGGCAGTTTCATAGTGAAAACAATCTTTTTACAGTGTAAAACGCTACGAAAAGAAGAAAAACTAGCTAAAGTAACATTTTTGAATTCAAAATCTTGGGAAATGAAATATGTAAGCAAATGATGACTGATAGGACATGATATGACTTGAATGGAGGTGGGTTTGAACCTTAGAATAGGTTAAGATGAAAAAATTTAAATTTTCCTATACCAACTTGTGACAAATGAACTCTAAGACCATGTCAAATAATGTTTCACTTTTTTCTGAGTGATAACACCTCCAACCCCTGGTGGCAATAGGTTCCCTAAAACTTCCCTATGGATTCTTCAGCTCTAGATGTCTCCAAATGGCTCTAAAAATCCCTCCATTAGATTCAAAATGTCCAAAATAGTCAAAAATGAATATTCATTTGCTGAGATTGGCCTCTGACTGCTCTGGTTATGCCTCCAACACCTGGTGGCACCATGTGGCTCTCGGCTTGCTGAAAATTTCCCTGTAGCATCTCGGCCTTCAGAAGTCTCTAAATTATTTTGCAAACCCCATCATTGGATTAAAAATGATCTAGATAGTCATAATAGACTATTGGTTTGTTGAGAATGGCCTTTGGCTCCCATGGCTAGGCCTCAGTCTCCTGCTGGCTCCTCGTGGCCCTAATGGCCCTTGTAACTTCTATGAAGAAAAATCACGCTTAGAAGTCCTCAGCTGGCTCTACAAGCTCTACAAACCTCACCAATGGCTCCATAATTCTCCAATTAGCTAAGAATGACTCCTCATTCACTCAGAATGGTCGAAAATTGAGTCTCCTACTCTTTTTCCCAGTTACACCTAGAAAAACTCCACTAAAAGTGGAGGACTCCACTTAACTAGAGTTAAAATAGTGTTTTCCGCTCAAAAAGTCGTGTTTTTCCAAACCACCACCGAACTTAACTGCAAAATTAAATGTCGCGGTTGGGGTGGCCACATGCACACCCCAAACCTGCAAGTTTCATAACCGTTAGTGCTTTATCCGCGCATTTACTTGACGGTTTTCGATTGGGCACATGCACCCATGGTCACATAACCGTTTGATGGGTGGAACCTGCGGTAATGACTGTGGGTTGAAAACGGAATTGTGGTTGAGTTGGAGTTTGTGGAGACTATTGTCAAAACCACGTGGTGTAACATCACCATGTGACAACGTTTGCAAACTGCTGGTGGAGACGGTTTAACGTGGCGGGTTTCATAACTGTGCAACTTGTTGTTATAACATGTGAACACCAATGGGGACCGTTGGCTATTTGGGACCGCCGGCGGTCCCCAACCCTCAATGCAGATTGTATCAAACATTAAATAGGACGTGCAACCCTTAAGGATAAGAAACAATATGTAGCACAGACGGTGAAGACTTATGTGTGCCTGCCGGAGGTCGCGGGGTCGAGCCATACGGACCTCAACCCAAAATTTTACATAGTACTTCAAGGGCCACATGGCGGCCTCAAGGCTAGCCACGTGGCACCTTTTAATTCACCCACAAACATAAACGTACAACCATTTAAGCAATCAAATGGCGCCACTTTTTGTTATAGCATCATTTTTCACCTTCATATGATTCATGATTGATTTTATGGCTTTGGGCACCCATTCCGACAGACTTGAGAAATTCACTAAAAAATAGTGTAAAAATCCCCATACGCGGTTATGCCCAGACTTTTCCGCGTGTATACGCGAGTCCACATGTAATTTTCCGCGTATGCCATTAAAATCATTAAAAAATATATCAAAATTCCCTATTTTTGGGCTGGGTTGATGGTTACTCTGGTAGTTCAACCACCCCAGCACGTGGCCAACTGTTTCCAACTGATGAAACTACTTTGAGGGAGTATAAAAGCCCCTCATGTGCATGGCCTAAGGGAGAGAGAAATTTTATAGTCATTATACTCTGTTGGTTTCCCAGTTCAATTTTGATTCCCCGTGCCTCCTGCACTTTCCCAGATTTATATCAGGAAATCCTTGTTTCCTGGAGATGTTCATTCAGTTATATGCCATCTCGAGTGCACAACTCTTGGAAGAATCTTAGCGAGGCAAGGGCGGGACGAATCCGGACGACGGTCTGCTCGAAGATCGTGGAAGGATTCAGGTGATCTCTCCACTTTTACTACTGTACATGCTATTCATAATAATGAAGAACCGTCTTGTTCCTGAACTTCTGTGTTAGTATCTATTTTTATATGTGGAAAGATTGATTATTAAGCAGTTATTATCGTTTATATCATGTTTCACATTGATTACACTAACATTTAGGAGAATTATATGCTGTACAAGTAGGTTTCTGTGCACGTTCTTTCTTGTTTTGCAGGTTGAAGGAGGAAGGAAGGTTGCTGGGGGTTTGAACCCCGCGGGATCTACATCGAACGTAAGACTACAGGTGAGTCCTGCTATCGTTGATTTCTAGTTTTTTGCATTCAAGTACGGTTGTGTGTGAGTTATTCTGAATGGCATGCCTTGCTCCGTGGAGGTTTTGACCCAACAAACCTCTAGGGTGATTTTCCCCGAAACAGAACTGGCGACTCCGCTGGGGATTGCAATCATGTGATTCCCTTGTTGGGTGGTTTCAGTTGTTTGATAGGTTTCCAACAGTTTTAACTTTTATTTCCAGTCCAGTTTACTCTTTCTCAGTCAGACTGAAGTTCTGGTTTCTTATCCAGGCTTGATCCTTTTTGTTTTTTCATTATTTACCTTTATATACGCGGGTTTGTCTGCACACAGTCGCGTATACACGCATTTTTTGTTAAAGGGAGTCGCGTATACGCGTGTTTCCTTTAGCACAGTCGCGTATACACACTTGTTGCTAAACTGTAAAGTTGCGTATACCTAGGCAGATTTTGAAATTTTGGATTTCTTGGCTTTTTAGTCCTTTCTGTCTGTGGAGACCTGTTCCTGCAGTGTCTTTGTACCCTCTGGATTGTGAAGAAAGTGGTCTTTGGTCTTTTCTCTCTCTTGTTTGGTTGAAAAAGAGTCTTTTTGGCAAAGTATTGTTTCTTGTGCTGGCATTTCTGGTTCGAGTACCAAGATCTCTTTCTAGGGATTCTTGGTTGTTCTGCTTCATCAGAACAGAGAGCTCCTGCTCATTTACTCATTCCTACCTTTGTGATTTGCTTTGCACTTCGATTTTTGCCCGTTTCTTGGTTGGTTTTCTTGAGTTCAGTCGGTTAGGTCTTGTTGCAACTTTTGAAGAGTCTTTCTTGGTTCTTTGAAGTTTTTGTTTGCAGCAAGGTTGTACTATTCTTCTAGGCTGAGTGGTTGAGTTTTCTTGTCTTCTTTTGCTCATATTGATCTTGCTACTAGTTAGCCCTATAAGATTTGGAGAATTTTTGAAGTTTTTGCTTTAAATTCAGTGTTGTTTGGCTTGGGATTTTATAGTTTTTCTTGGTCTTTTTGAACTCTTCTTTTATAAAACTCAAAAGCTCAAAAAACATTTTGCTTTGTTGTTTGCTTTTGTTTTTGCATTTTTGTTTTCGTTTCTTTGTATCTTTTGAAGCTTTGTTGAGGTTTCTTGCCTTTGGATTTTGGCTTGATTTTGGAAAGGAGTTGTCATTGATTTCTTCCTCTTGTTTTTAAGCGTTTTTGGTGTCTTCATATTAAGAGTTCTTGATTTTGGGAACTAGCTTTCTGGACAACCAAAAAGAGATAAAACTGAAGGATCTTTGGGAAATTTCACTCTGCTTTAGGAGATTTTTCATCTTAGAATTTGCATGCTTGTAGTGATTTGCATCAGGTGCACTTAAGCATTTAGTCATTTTCATAGTTTTTGTGAGTGTGAGTTTGTTATCTGAAAATAAAAAAACAATTTTTAATCTCGTAGAACCTGTGTAGAAGTTGCTTTTCATCGAAAGACAATAACTGCATTTGCATGTAGTTTGGTTTTTATTAATTTCTTTTCTGCGTCAAAACACCATAAGTTTCATCTCCGTATCCCTTTGACTTAACATAACAGCCGATTAAAATAAGCGATATAATTTAAAGTCAACTAGCAAGTTTTCTAAGTGTCATACACCAACTAGCTAGGTTGTAGGGCCTTGGATTAGGTGAGTGGAGAGTTAACTCTCCAAGGCCACTCAAACAAAACATAGAAGTTGATTAATTGAGTGAAACCCAACTCCGTTAGGTGGACCGGGAAAGCTCTCCTCCAGAGAGTCAAGCGCGAGGGGAAGTGAAGGCTGAGAAGAGGGATACCCCCTCTCTGATTAGCTGAATCTGACCTCAAGACCGTTCCACCCGGCTTCTGATACGGATTGGTGCCCATAGTTGCCACTCCTAGGTTCCACACAGGTGACTGCGGGGGGGAATACCCGTGGTACCTGAGGCAGACGTCGCATCACTTTCAGCAGTACTTCTGGGGGGTGCCCTTGTGAAGCTTGGGTGCTTGAGCCAGCAAAGGGTGTCGTTAGGAGGTCGGCGTAACTGTTTCTGATACCTTCAAAATTAGGCCTGGGCCGTAATTATCCCAGACTGCTTTCGGGAGGTCCTATATTTTTCGCTTTCTTATATTTTGGTGTCCGGTCCTCATCACCCGGAGCGGAAATACTTGAGGGTTGTTTGCTTAATTGTATCTCAGGGATTATTTTTTAGTGAGTGCTCTTTGCTCCTAGCTTGCCTAGCTTTATACTTTTTGAGTCTAATTAAAATCTATAAAAGTGGCTGATCAAGCACCTCGTCGATCGAGGAGAATTCGGGGGTTATCTCCCGAGAGTCCAGAGCCTTCTTCAAGAAGGCGTAGGAGTGATTTAGCAGGTGGTTACCACCCTGTGGCGTCTGACGCAGTGGAGAGAGATCCTCCACAAGGGTCTGAAGGTTTCATAGCTGATTCTGGTGTTGGTTCCGAGAGGAGCGTTCCGCTCACCTCGCGAGTGTTATTTCCGCAGGAAGAAGATATACAGGTAGAGGAAGTGTCTGAACCCTCATATTCACTTCCATCTCCTCTTCCTCCTGATTATCCGTTCGTTGTTCAATACATCGGACCCGAGTCAGAGAGACCGAAAGATCCTCCTTATTATACATACCTTTCGATGGCCACGACTGGGAACGCGACTTCTGCTATGAGTGCTGCAGGCATTCAGACTCCTGCTTTTGTTGAAGGAGGGGGCACTATTGCTATATCTTCGATTGCCTCTAGTGCTGCTGTGTTTGGCTCTGGTTTCACCCAAGCACATGCTTCTCAATCTGGTCCCTTCTGTTTTGGAATGCCCACTAGTGGGATTCCTTATTTTTCCTTTTCCGCTGCTGCAGCTGGATCTACACCCATGTCTTCCATGGCTAGTGGATCAGCTTCTTTTCAAGGGTTCCCCTTCGGAACTGGACACATTCCTAGTTTGAATCCTTCTTTAGGGTCCTTTCCATTTACTTCTCAGACCCAGAGTTTCAACCCTTGGTCTGGAGGTCAAAGTTCAACTACTTTTACAGGTTGGAATCCTGTATTCACTACAGCGGGGGCAGGAAATCAGTTTTATGCTGGTCACCAAGGGAATGCTTCTTTCCCTTCATTGAGTGCTTATCATACTTTTTCCCCTCTATCTAATGCCTGGAACCCCTGTCAGGGGCTTTCCTCTTCATTTAATACTTCGGGCGGGGGAACTGGTCCGGTCTTTGGTAACTCGGCGTGGGGAGGAGGTTCTTCTCCTTTTGCTACGAGTTCTTTCTGGCAACCTGGTGCCTCATCAAATCCAGGGTATTCTTTTCAGAATGTTGGGAATTCACCCTATCAAGGATGGAATCCTCAGGCTCCGCCTCGTTTACCTTTTCTGGCAACGTTAAACTTGCCAGATCTGTCGAAATTGACGAATGATCCGATTCGGTACAGTCCAGGGTGGCCTCCGGTCCCGACCAAACTACCTTTAGACATTCCAAAGTTTGAAGGGAAGAATGGAGAGGATCCGGCTGACCACATCACCACTTTCAATTTATGGTGTTCGTCTAACTCCCTGATCGACGATTCGATTAGGTTGAGATTGTTTCAACGCACCTTAACTGGAAACGCTGCCAAATGGTATATTGAGCTAATTGGGGGCAGTTTTGCTACATTTGGAGAACTAGCTGTTACATTTCTAAACCATTTTCAGTTGCCTGTCCGATATGATGCTGGTACTGAACTCCTAGCTAATTTTAAGCAGGACGACGCAACCCACATTTCTGATCACATTCAGGAATGGAGGAGAAGGAAGAGGCTTATTAAAGCTCATATTCCAGGAGAATTCCTTTTGGAATGGTTTCTGAAATCTCTGCAGTCAGACATTTCTAAAGATGTATCCCTTTCTGGGGTATTTTCTGAGGAGCAGGCCATTTTTAGGGCCCAGCAGCTGGAACTGATCTATTCTCAGTCTGGGTACCTTCATAAATATTTGCCCAATGCTCCTCGCTCCAAATTAGATTTATCCAAAACTAAGCCTGGTCCGCATGGTGATGGGCTTATTGGGTCGATCAATAGTGGTGCAGCCAGCCTGCTTACTCAACTGCAGCAGTTGTCTTTGCAATCCGCTCCTTCTAGTCAGGCTGTGCCTGCTGAGTCATCTCCTTCCCAGTCTTTGTCCATAAATGATGTCCAAGCTTCTGATCCCAAAGGAAATCAACAATCCAAAGGGAATAAGAAGGGACGAAATAATAAGAAAAAGGGAAAGAACGGGAAGGGTAATGCGAATAAAACCAACGAGCATGTTGGTGAGGGTCCAAAGGAGAAAAAGAAGGTGAAGTTTCCATGCAAGTTATGTACTGGAGACCATCTCACACACCTTTGCCCTAAAATTTAGGATGCGCAGCGCTTGTTAGCTCAGCAGGGTTCTTCTAGTTCCCAGGCTGTGTTAACAAACCCTTTTCCCCAAGGGCAACAATTAGTTGTTGGCGCGAATCAAAATCCTGGGGCTTCCTCTGGGGGCACCCAGGAAGGGGAAATTCCATCGAACATATTCATGATGAGTGCTCACGCGGATACCGCTACGAGATCCCGTGATTATGGTGTAGAAGAGTCTTCGAAAGCAAAGGATACTCCTGATGTTACTGAGCCGCTTCACATTACGAAGCCTACTGTTGAGTCTATGCCTCGGATGCCCAAAGCATCTTCTAAGTGATCAACGATTAATCCAAATGCTAGGGCTGCCCAGAACTACTCTATTGTGGAAGATCTGGCGCAGAGTCCTTGTGCTATGTCGGCTTTAGAGGTACTCCAGTCTTGTCCGGCTCAGCGCAGTGCTTTGCTCACTGCCATTAGGGCTATTGATCCGAAAAATTCTCTTTTGATTACTTTTGATATGACTAATTTTAAGAAGATACTAACCCATCACATGGCTTTTCATATTAAATCGTCGTACCGGAAATGCAACATCTTTCGGACGGTTGTTGATGAGGGTGCTTCCACATGCGTGATGTCTCTCACATGTTGGAAGACAATTGGATCTCCCAAAGCTGTTCCATCTACCACTCTTCTGACTGCATTCGATGGTCATTCTCACAGACCCCATGGTATTGTCCCAGCTTTGCCCATCTGTGTTGGGGGCAAAACTGTCAATATAGAGGTTGAGGTAGTGGATGCTAGCTTGGACTACAACCTTCTGTTGGGGAGAAACTGGATTTATGAGATGGATGCCATTGGATCCTCATTATTTCGGATTATATGTTTCCCTCACGAAGGGAGGATCGTTACAGTGGATCAACTGGACTGTCCTCCTGTAGACCCGAATGCGTCTACTGACTCATCTGTTCCTAAGTCGGATAATACTAAGGCGCCTGTTGAGAATTTAGGAGTTGGAATGTATTCTTCCTTGATGGGTAATTTCGATATTCCTCCTCCTACGGTGCATATAAATGCTATTTCATCCTCCAAGGCTCCTCTTCGAAGAGAGTTCTTCAGAACTCATTATTTTTCGGACCCTTGGACCTTGCCTTCCCCTACCACCACATTAGCGGAAGGTCAAGTGGGTGGAATGGCATTTCCGATGTCTGCAGCTGAGATTGCTTATCAGTCTATTGTTGACTCTGCAGAATCCAGTCCAGCTCCTCTTTCACCGGAAGAGTTGGATGGTGATGTGGCTCCGGCTTGGACACTTAGTTCTTCTTCTACCCAGGATTGCCTCGATACCACTCTTCCATCTGAAGAGGCCATCCTGGAGGCTATGACTGGTATAGATAGACCGTGGGATGACTTGCATCATCGGTCTTATTTTTTACCTGATTTGAGCGAAGTTGAAGCTAGTTTTCCAAGTCCTCGGTCTCCTGGTCCTGTTCGCCCAGTCCTGAACCCTTTAGCACCAACACAAGTTTATGCTGAAGGGAACATGGCTGTGATTTCTCCTACTATCCCGGTGAACATTTCCAGGGATCCCAATATTATCGAGAATGTCTTCATCGGAGCTGAATGTTCCCGTGAAGAGATTCAAATTTACACCGAGCTCTTTAAAGAGTATAGGGATGTATTCGCTTGGTCTTATGAGGAAATGCCTGGAATAGATCCATCTATTGTCCAGCATGAGATCAAGACTTATGAAAACGCTAAGCCGGTGAGGCAAAAACTTCATCCGGTCAATCCTAGGAAGGCAGCAGCTATCAAAGCTAAAGTTGAGAAGCTGCTTAAGGCGGGATTCATTTTCCCTGTTCCTTTGACTGAATGGGTTTCAAATCCCGTTCCCGTAGATAAAAAGCAAGGAACGATTCGAGTTTGCATCGATTTCAGAGACCTAAATAAAGCATGTCCTAAAGATAATTACCCCACACCATTTATCGATCGGATCATTGACGAGTGTGCCGGTAATGAGATTTTCTCCTTCATGGACGGTTTCTCCGGATATAATCAAATTACTATCCGTCCTGAAGATCAGCATAAGACTGCCTTTATTTTTCCCTGGGGTACATTTGCATACAAGAAGATGCCTTTTGGTCTTAAAAATGTTGGGGCTACCTTTCAGCGGGCCATGTCATATGCCTTCCATGACATCAAAAATATTATCGAGGCGTATTTGGATGATTTAGCTGCTCATTCTCGAAAGAGGATGGATCATCCTGCTCACCTCCGGTAAATATTTAAACGATGTCGGTTCTATAAGATTAGGTTGAATCCGAACAAGTGCGTTTTCGTGGTTACATCCAATCGGTTATTGGGATTCATTGTGTCTAGGGAATGGATTAGGGTAGATCCCTTCAAGGTTGAGGCAATACTTCAGTTGCCTCCCCCGTCCTCTATCCGTCAGATTCAAAGTCTACAAGGAAAGTCTAATTTTCTTCGGAGATTTATCGTAAATTATGCTGAAGTTACCAAGGGATTTATGAGATTGTTGAAGAAGGGAGTTCCATTTCTTTGGGATGACTACGCTCAACGCTCATTTGATGCTTTGAAGAAAGCATTGACCTCTGCTCCTTTATTGAGTCCACCTGATTATAGCAGGGATTTCCTTTTGTATCTGGCAGCAGCAGAATCTACCATTGGTATGGTTCTGGTTCAGGAGGATGATGCTCTTGCAGAGCATGTTATTTACTATCTTAGTCGAGGATTGGTAGGACCTGAACTCTGGTACACTCCGATAGAAAAGTTAGCTTTAGCAGCAGTTCATGCTGTGCAGCGACTCCTACATTACATTATTCTACGAAAACTTATGTTTTGGCAGCAGCCAATCCATTTCAGTTTGTCCTCAGTAGGCGAGTGATTGGGGGCAAATACAATAGATGGATTGTGATTTTGCAAGAATTTGATCTTGAGTTTATGTCTGCCAAGTCCAAGAAATCATTGGTTTTCGCGGAATTGATCTCCGAGTTGCCCTGTGGGGAAGAGATGATCTATGATGAATCCTTTCCGGATGAACATTTGTTTCTTATCTCTTCACAGGATCCTTGGTATGGAGATATCATCGTGTATCTTCAGACGGCGAAGTTTCCCTCGAATTTTTCGAAAGATGAGCGTCGTAAGTTGCGTCACTTGGCCAAGAATTATTTGATTATTGGTGATGCTTTATACCGTCAAGGGGTTGATTCAATCCTGAGACGCTGCTTAACTCTCAAAGAGGCTGAGGCTGTGCTGAATGATTCCCATAGTGGAGCTTGTGGGGGTCATTTATCTGGGCTTGCTACAACCCAAAATATCTTGCGTGCTGGGTACTTTTGGCCTTCGATTTTCAAAGATTGTGTGGAGTCGGTCAAAAAGTGTCATCCGTGTCAAGTTTATACTCGAAAAATGCGCGCTCATCCAACTCCGCCTTTTCCAGTCATTACTGTCGGTCCCTTTACAAAGTGGGGTATTGATTATACTACTTGTAACCCGCCTTCGGCTAAAGGTCACAAGTACATTATCGTAGCAGTTGACTACTTTACGAAGTGGGTCGAGGCTATGCCTACTTTTGGGAATGATGGTGAGACTGCAGCTCTTTTTCTTTTCAACTAGGTTATTGCTCATTTTGGTATCCCTAGAGAGATTGTCACTGATCATGGCAGTCATTTTCAGAATAGTATGATGGCTGAGTTGGCTATCAAATTGGGTTTCCGGCAGGAGAATTAATCTCCGTATTATCCTCAAGCCAATGGGCAGGTGGAAGCCGTGAATAAATCCTTGAAGAAAATTCTTCAAAGGACAATCGATAAAGCTAGATCCAACTGGCATATTATGCTATATCCTGCACTTTGGGCATATAGGACGTCAGTGAAAACTGCGACTGGCTTTACTCCGTTTCAGCTAGTGCACGGGTTGGAATCCGTATTTCCCATTGAATGCGAGATTCCTTCTCTTCAATTAGCTGTTGAACTTCTTCCTGACACTTCTAGTCTTGAAGAACGACTCCTTCATCTGGAACATCTCGATGAGCAGCGTCGGGATGCTGCCACGATGAATGAAGCGCATAAAAACAAAGTTAAAGTTCAGTATGATAAGGCGGTCAAACCTATGGTTTTTTCGGAAGGTGACCTTGTTTTGGTCTATGCCCAAGAAAAAGATGCCCTGGGGGTAGGAAATTTTAAATCTATGTGGTATGGCCCCTTCATCGTTAAAAAAGTCCTTAAGAAAGGAGCGTATACCTTGGTTGATTTCGAAGGGAACATGTTGCCGGAGCCCCGAAATGGGCTCTATTTGAAGAAGTATTATGCCTAGGCTTCGGCCTGGCATGTTGCTTTTGTATATAGTAGTTTTTGCTTTGTACATATCTGGTTGATTTTTGATTTTTGATGAGATGGTGATGTTTTTTATCTGCTTTGGTAGGTTGTCTTGGATGTCATGAGTCATTTTGGTTTCGCCGATGGTGCTAGTAGACACACCCGGAACTTAGCTTCCGCGGCTTGGGTGCTTCATTATCCATCCGGTTAGATGTTAGTATCAAGAGGGGTCTGCATTGGTCCTGCTTCTAATAATATAGCAGAATACACTGCAGTTGTTTATCTACTCTCGGAGGCAATATCTTTGGGTGTTGATTCGTTGGTAGTTTTCTTGGACTCTCAGCTGGTGGTGTCGTAGTTGAACAATACTTATCGGGTTCGAGATCCATTTTTACTCCGGTTGTTCTTGAGGGTACGCTTGTTACAAATATCATTTCAATTTTTAACTTTCATTCATATTCCTCGAGCTGAAAATTGGTTGGCAGACTCATTAGCTAATCAAGCACTGGATTGACATATTAATCATTCCATACAATAAAATTTAATCATCACAAACATCATACATTTTGATACATTTATCACATCACATCAAACATTGCTGTATATATATCATCAAAGTGTTCAAAAACTTTACAAAAATTTGGATCCATAAAATCATACAAAAATTGGGCTTATGCTCGATCATGTTCAGTCTCAAAAATATACAGTCATCTGCTACATCATATCTATCTACTCCTGAGGTCCCTTCCCAGAAGTCGTGTCCCTATAGAACATGATCGCGGTGGCAACTCGGCGGAATAACCGTACCCAGTCTCGGGGCACTCCTACCACCCGTCTCCGGATGGCTTCCGGCAGATCTTCCATGGCAGCCATAGGTACTTGGCGGGTTAATCCCTCCAAGTTCCTCTGTACAGCCTGGAGGGTCCTGTCTGAATCCACTGTATCTGCTTCGCCCCTGCGACGCTTGTGGCGCGGGAAACCCTCAGGTCGAACTGGTCCAATATCTGTATCATGGTCATGTTTACATTGTAAGTCATTATGAATCCAATCAAAAACATGTTTGTTTTTCACATTTTTTCAGACATATTGAAAAAATCCAAAAAATTATATAAGTCAAAAAAATTTTGCAAACTTACCGACTGTACCCCATGCCATGCCTGGTGGAAGGACAAGATCTGGATCTCCACGAAAGTCCATCCCGGCATAGGGATAGTCTTCCACAGCGATGATTTGTTCTCCCCACCAAAGGAAGAACTCATCATCCCAGGTGGTCTGGGGAACTTCACTTCCCCCTAATCTCTTCATCATGTCTGCTCAGCGGGCAATTCTTAGGTCTCTCGGGCTGCTGATGGTATAGATCACTCTGGGTCTCAATGCTGGTATCTTCTCGAAGAAGAATGTCATCAAAATTGTACCGTATCCAAAATGTTTTGTCTTTACTTGGCAGATTGAGGTCAATTGTTGCTTCATGTTTAGCAATAGGGATGTGCACCAATCATATACATGAGTTAAGCATTCCACTGCTATGCTCATTTGCGTCCTGGACGCCTGGTGTAGGGAGGCAGATCCTACCACTCTGCCAATGGTGAAAAGGAGGATTTTCATGTGCAAATCCCTTAAATATTTAATTGCAATTTGAGTTCCAACTTTCTCGGAACCCTCTACGCAGTACACTTAGACGTAATCTTCCACGGTTAGCCCTCCCAAGGGCTTCCCGTGCAAGTCTACTGGTTCCCCCCTCCGAGAGAGTCCAGTGATAAAATATATGTCTTCCACTTCGATGCGTACAGGCATATGATCTATCATAAAGCAGTCCTCTTCCGGTTCCCAATAATTCACGAGCATTTCGAGCAACCGGACGTTACTCTTCATATTTGGCATTTTGAAAAACTTGAGCAAACCGCAATTCCGAAGAATATTTAGCGATGCTCGATCTCACAAGACTTCTTGATCAATTGCACTGTGTTCACGCTCTCTCCATGATATGGTCATCCTGTCAAAATTCAATAAATCCTTCATTAGCTACGCATTTTTCATTTGGGCCTGCGCATACGCGACTTTATTTGTGCACAGTCGCGTGTATACGCGACTTTATTGTTACCAACCCGCGTATGCACAAACCCGTAATTTTTAGCAAGGGTTTCTATGGTGAAAATTACTAAATTTTAATTATGAATGGACAAAATGAATAGCAAGGAGGATTGATGAGCTTACCTGACAAATTCAGTGCGATTTTACGGTCGGTTGCTCCTGATTTGACGAAAGAAGTTTTTTTCTCCAGAGCACTTTTTTCCAAATAAACAATGTAACAATGAACCAAATATGAGGTAATTTGTCTATTTATGTCCAAAAAAGGTTGAAAATTTTCGCGAAAATTTTTTATGCTTATTTTTTCGATCTATCTTAAGCTGCATAACCCGGATGCTTGGAAGTGCCCAATTTGGTATGTTTTCAGGTACATTTTGACGAATTTGAGATTTTTCCCGGTTTTTTGATCCATGATTACTGACTCGTCACGGCAGGTATATGATATTTACTGGCATATAGGTTAGGGAAATCACTTTCCACTGCATCTTGCATACTAGCCTCCATACTAGTCACTTGCCATAGGGTCGATCCCATCAGGTCATCACTATTACACCCATTTCACTCACCGATTATTTAATCATGACTTGGTGGTAGATCCTTCCTTTACATGGGCTTCTTAGTTAGTTCATCGCTATCACTTGTTGCCCATGCTGCGTTTTATGTAGGTTCGGGAGTCCTCTTTAGTCTCGCCATGACTTATGTGTTGAAGCTTCATTCTTCTTCTTCCTCACTATCATTTTTCTCGCTATTACCCTAGAGGCTCCCTGGTGTCGTTAAGTTGTATTACTGCATTGCATATTGGCTACTTGTTTCTCCTGGCCTTTAGCCGGCTTCATTTGGACTCGATGTTTAAGCCAAATTTTGACCTTGTCTATCTGTACAAGTTAACCATTGCATGCACTTAGCTATCGTGACTTGACACCCTTTTACCCATGGATGGAACATTCCTCTGAGTATCACTTACCAGTTTCCGCCACCTTGCATTGAGCATAGGATCATTCCAATCCCAGGAACTAGTGCATCTGTTTCTTGATACTCGTTCTATCCATTGTACCATAGCATTCTTTTATTCTTTTTCAGGCTTATTATATGAAAAAGACAAAAAAATCAAATATAACAAAAAGAGCGGGAACGAGATGTATCTTCGTTGTTTTGATGGCAGTACAGAGTCAGTTTGTCGCCCTTGAACAAAGCACATATACTTATATATATTTCCTTCATTTGGGATGGTTTTAGTTTTGACCTAGGTTCAGCCTTTACCATGTTTCACTTGTCAGTTATCCCCCGGTTGGTTACCTCTTCCAATCATATGGAGAGTTTGTTCTGCCTCCTGCATAACAAACTTATACAGTGTCACTTTTTACTGCCATGGTCATCACGAGTCATGATTTTGTTCAAGGGAAGTTTAGCCTGAGTCGGCCATTCTGCGGTGTCTCTTGACTCATTATTCAGTCGGCCTTCCCGGTCTTGTCAGTATCATGTTCTATCACATCATATGTTTTGGTCTTCTGCTCGTGCTGGTTTGAGAAGGTCCTCATTGACTTCTTGCCGGCGGGTTTGTCTCTTATCGACTACGACACATTGCTCTGAGAGAAAACCTAGAGCCGCACCCTGGGCCTATTTCCATCATTGATAGGTGACCTTGTGCTCAGCATTTGATCATCATTATGGGTCTTTGACTGAGTGGTTTCCCCTGTGTTCGACGTCAGCACACATTATCACACTTGGAATTCGTGCAGTACCTTGATTTCCATTTGACCCTATCGGTGGATTTCTCGCCTCTGTGTCAGCTTTCATTATTGGTTGGTTCAGAGGGTTTCTTCCGTGCGCTAGCTTCATCTTGTGCATGTCGAAAACGTACTTCGGTTTTGGTTCCGTCACTCTACTTCGTCCGATTCCTTCCAAATCTTGGCCTGCGGGTTACACTCGCGCTGGAGTGATGTGGGATGCCTTAATGCCTTCCTTCCAGCAGATCTTTTCCCATCGACTCTGACTCATTGCTCTGGGAATAAGGTCTAGAGTCTTTTTGTCAGTACCTTAGGGTTTGCAGTCATCAGTGGCAGACTCTTCGCTATCGACAATGGGGATTCATTATTGCCTCCTGATTGGTAGATTCTTTCAAGTGTTCGACTTCAACTCATTCATTCGCACTTGTTAGATTGTACTGGGGCACCTTGACACTCATTTTCATTATTGGTGGGTTGTCTCGTGTTGGTTAACGGTATACATTATTGACCGGTAATCCAACGATTTCTCACATGGTCGACTTCAGTTCATTTATTCCCATTGTGTAGAATTGTGCCATAGTGATCGGTGAAGACCTCGGGTTGCATCAGCATGTTTCGGTTCACTTTTGACAGTCCTTTCAGTATCTTCCAGTGATGCCATCCACCCTTATATGTTGCAGTTCAGTACAGCAGCATCCTATATGTTGGTCCCCGAGTTGCGTGATTGTACCGTTTGATTCACCTCTTATGATCCGGTACTTGGAGATTCAGTTACTTATTTGATCATACATCCAGTTGCACCATCTTTGATCAGCTTTCTATATGTGATACTTGGACATTGATTCAGACTTGTATTTCCGGGCCATGCTCAAATGATTCATTGTGTACTTTCAGTTCAGTTATACTTGTATACATGTTGGATCTATTCACTACTTTCTATATGATGTATTTTTGACTGAGCATGGGTATGCCCGCCTCAGCATGAGTTGACTCTCTGGTTTCTTTCATTGGTTTTTGGCAGGCCGAAATCTGGTGAAGTCCTCTCTTGTCCTTGCGAAGTTCTTTCTATGTGCATAATACATTTCGGCCATCATGTACCCCTTATGACCTCATATATTAGGGGGCATCTGTTATAGCATCATTTCTCACCTTCATATGATTCATGATTGCTTTTATGGCTTTGGGCACCCATTCCTACAGACTTGAGCAATTCACTAAAAAACAGTGTAAAATTCCCCATACGTGGTTATGCCCAGACTTTTCCGCGTGTATACGCGAGTCCACATGTACTTTTCCGCGTATGCCATTAAAATATATATTAAAATTCCCTATTTTCGGGCTGGGTTGATGGTTACTCTGGTAGTTCAACCACCCCAGCACGTGGCCAACTGTTTCCAACTGATGAAACTTCTTTGAGGGAGTATAAAAACCCCTCATGTGCATGGCCTAAGGGAGAGAGAAATTTTATAGTCATTATACTTTGTTGGATTCCCAGTTCAAGTCTGATTCCCCGTGCCTCCTGCACTTTCCCAGATTTATATCAGGAAACCCTTGTTTCCTGGAGATGTTCATCCATTTATATGCCATCTCGAGTGCACAACTCTTGGAAGAATCTTAGCGAGGCAAGGGCGGGACGAATCTGGATGACGGTCTGCTCGAATATCGTGGAAGGATTCAGGTGATCTCTCCACTTTTACTACTGTACATGCTATTCATAATAACGAAGAACCGTCTTGTTCCTGAACTTCTGTGTTAGTATCTATTTTTATATGTGGAAAGATTGATTATTAAGCAGTTATTATCGTTTATGTCATGTTTCACATTGATTACACTAACTTTTAGGAGAATTATATGCTGTACAACTGGGTTTCCGTGCACGTTCTTTCTTGTTTTGCAGGTTGGAGGAAGGAAGGTTGCTGGGGGTTTGAACCCCGCGGGATCTACATCGAACGTAGGACTACGGGTGAGTCCTGCTATCGTTGATTTCTAGTTTTTTGCATTCAAGTACGGTTGTGTGTGAGTTCTTCTGAATGGCATGCCCTGCTCTATGGAGGTTTTGACCCAACAAACCTCTAGGGTGATTTTCCCCGAAACACTTTTCAACCTGTGGTTGGCCCAGAAGGAATATTCTAGGGGAATATTTCGAGGAATATTCTAGGAATATTCCCTAGAATATTCTTTTTTCTCACTGTTCAAATGCCCAGTCAACCCCAGTCAACTGTCAAAACTTGCAATTTACTGGACTTTTCAAAATGCAATAACTTCTTCATACTATGTTGGTTTTTAGAACTGTTCACAGCACCAAAATCAGGTAGAAGAGATCTATCCGATCGCTCAGGTTCGACACACTTTTGAACACTTTGAAATTTGAGCTATCACTTAGGTCCTAATCCAAATCTGATCACTCCTCCCCATTGGGAAGCTTTTGGACCCCAAAATACTTGATTACATGTTCAGTAGATGAGGGTACAACTCCCTCACCTTTCCAATCTCCATCCACTTTGCCTTGCTTGGTTTAGTTCTTTTGAGCCCAACTCAAAGGCAGTCAACACTTCCCCTCTTGGATGCTCTTGTCCTCCTGTCAAGAATTGTATCTTCTTTGAGCTCATCCAAAAATTCTGGCCAGAAATGTTCAATAGAAGGCAGTTGAACATCACTTCCTTGATCATCGATCAAAGGTGGCTCATACAAACGTAATTTTTCAACATTAACAACTGAATACATTTGCATATGTACAAAGGAATGTATGTCTTATTGGGTCAATAAATCAAACCACTTCTTACCAAGCCACTTCCATGGAAATTTTTCCTGTTGAATATCTTCTTCTTGTGAATCATCCGGACTCACATCAATGATGGAATCTTTGGTTCCATTCTCGCCAGTATTTTTATCCTCTTGCTTCAAATTCTTGGGATGATTGGTTGGATGCAGTGTCCAACATTCGGCAATGAGATGTCCCTTCTTCTGGCAATGTGTGCAAATATTTTGCATCTTATGTGCAACTCGCCTTTTCTTTGATTGTTTCCGGTATGCCTTCATTCTCTTCCAGCATCTTGAAACTTCATGGTTACCAAAACCACAATATGAAAAAAAACTCTTTCTCCCATTTATGCATGCAGATTTGTCATGCTTAACATAATCATAAATAACTTCACTATGGGAAGAATTATACCTCGAATGTTGCTTTGCATGTCCATCTTTTTTACCTTCTTGAGGAGATGAACTTGAAGAGGTTCCAGCTCTCTTTTGAAGACCAACACCAGTGTTCATGTCTTGATAGTTGTCACAACTCTCTTGCTCGCCATAAGCTACATGTCTACAAATATCTTGCTGCAACATGGGTTTCAAACAATGGCATTTATCTTGAATACAAACTTGACATGTTTGTGGATTTGAACCTGCAACAAAATTTCTTCTTGCAACTGTCTCAAGTGCCTTCATGGATTTCTTCTCACTTGATGAATTTGTCATCATTATATAAATGAATTAAATAAATTCAACAAAAATTCACAAAGCTTTAAAAAAAATTTGGCTTTAGATTCAAGATCTTCTCTACGGCATGTATCTCTTCTTCAAGCAGCCTCTTTTGCAAAAAATCCCTCTTGTGCTTCAAGGGTTCCCTTGAGGTCCTTTGGGTAAGGAGGATGCTTTCAGCCTTCTTCCTTCTTGTCCTCTTCTGGAATTAGCTAGAAGTAGCTCCCCTTCACCTCTAGCAAACTCAAACTTGTAAGCATCAGTCAATTTGAAAATAGTTAAATTCTTTGCACTGTTAAACACCCTTCAAGTCAAACAAGTAAGAAAGCAACCTAGTGCTCTGATACCATATGATCTGAAAAGGGTGGCTGAATTTTTATGCTTTGCAAGCACCTCCCACTCAATTAAAACAAATTAAGATCTTGCTTATACATTCATGTGCGGAATTTCATACTTGAATCAGGTGTATGTGTTTTAACTGTTTTAATGCTTTATGTGTGAGGAATTAAACATTTGTTTAGGCTGAATAAAATCATGTACAAAAACCATAAATTGCAGCAAATTAATCATCAACACATAACAACAAACATAATAAAGGAGTTCACCTATATGTCTTGGGCTACGTCTCCTTGAGCCTTCGTCAATTAACTTGGATCTTTGGGATTAAGATGTAAAATTTCGTTTACAAGTGGCTACTCAACTCAAATGGTTGTTTGAATAGTAACAATGGGTTTATAATACCATCATACCCCTAAATTGACTGCTAACTCTCTAGAAATGGACCTAGGCTCCTTTGGGCTTGACCTCTTCTGTCAGTGTCCTTAAGCTTCCCTAAGCTTATCTATGTTACATGCTCTCTTAGAAGTCCTTTTCTGTCCCTAAAACCTTTTCTACTATCTCCAGCACATATCAGTCATCCAAAATAGGTTATTCATTTGTACAAAATGAGCTCTGGATTCCCAATCTATGCCTCCAACCCTTGGTGGCACTGGGCTCCTTGAAACTTCCTTGTGGCTTCTTCAACTCTAGAAGTCTCCAAATGGCTCTGAAAATCCCTCCATTGGATTTATAATGTCCAAAATAGTTATAAATTACTATTCACTTGTTGATATTGGCCTCTGGCTGCTCTCGTTATCACTCCAACACCTGGTGGCACCCTGTGGCTATGGGCTCACTGAAAATTTCCCTGTAGCACCTCGGCCTTCAGAAGTATCCAAATGCTTCTTCAAACCCCATCATTGGATTCAGAAAGTTCAATATAGTTAGAATATACTATTGGTTTGTTGAGAATGGCCTCTCGATCCCCTAGCTAGGCATCATTCTCCCATTGACTCTTAGTGGCCCTGATGGCCCTTGGAACTTCTCTGAAGCAAAATCACACTCAGAAGTCCTTAGCTGGCTCTACAAACCTCACCAATGGCTTTATAATTCTCCAATTAGCTAAGAATGACTCCTCATTCACTCATAATGGTCGAAAATTGAGTCTCCTACTCTTTTTCCCAGTTACACCTAGAAAAACTCCACTAAAAGTGGAGGACTCCACTTAACTTGAGTTAAAATAGTGCTTTCCGCTCAAAAAGATGCCTTTTTCCAAACCACCGCTGAAATTAACTGCAAAATTAAATGTCGCAGTTGGGGTGGCCACATGTGCACCCCAAACCTGTGGGTTTCATAAACGTTAGTGCTTTATCCATGCATTTACTTGACGATTTTCGGTTGGGCACATGCACCCACCTAACATAGTCACATAATTTTTGGATGGGAAGAACCTGCGGTAATGAATTTGGGTTGAAAACTGAGTTGTGCTTGAGTTGGAGTTTGTGGAGACCGTTGCTGAAACCGCGCGGTGTAACATCACCATGTGACAACGGTTGCAGACTGCTGATGGAGACAGTTTAACGTGGAGGGTTTCATAACTGTGCAGTTTTTTGTTATAACATTTGAACACCAACAGGGATCGTTGGTGATCCCCAACCCCCAATGCAGATTTTATGAAAAGTTAAATAGAATGTGCAACCCTTAAGGATAAGAAACAACTTGTAGCATAGACGGTGGAGACTCATGCGTGCCTTTCGGAGGTCGTGGGGTCGAGCCCTACGGACCTCAACCCAAAATTTTACACAATAGTTCAAGGGCCACATGGTGGCCTTAGGGCTAGCCACGTGGCACCTTCTGATTGGCCCACAAACATAAACGTACAACCATTTAACCAATCAAATTGCACCACTTGTCAACCTATGGTTGGCCCAAAAGGAATATTCTGGGGGAATATTCCCTAGAATATTCTTTTTTGCTGACTGTTCAAATGCCCAGTCAACCCTGGTCAACTCTCAAAATTTGCAGTTTACAAGACTTTTGAAAACGCGATAACTTCTTCATACGGTGTTGGTTTTTTGAACCGTTTGCAGCGCCGGAATTAGGAAGAAGAGATCTATTTGGTCACTTAGGTTCAACACACTTT
The DNA here is from genome assembly GCA_034641835.2 of Pinus albicaulis. Classification (NCBI taxonomy): domain Eukaryota; kingdom Viridiplantae; phylum Streptophyta; class Pinopsida; order Pinales; family Pinaceae; genus Pinus; species Pinus albicaulis. Next base: position 1,163,640,133 of record CM076572.1, read on the forward strand.
TGAACACTTTGAAATTTGAGCTATCACTTAGGTCCTGATCCAATTCTGATCACTAGAGTCTGGTTGATTGAAGATTGGTGTCTTGATCTAGGGTTGGATCCCTAAGAATTATTGTACTTGATTTATTATAAAGAATAGAATTGGAGCCCTTATCATTTCTGATTAATAAAAATATTTATTTCGTCATTGATCATTTTGTGTTCTATTTGTAGGTGATCTAGACTGGTAAGGTAACAATTGTGAAAGAAATCTTGGTTCATTCCCCCCTCTCACTCCTTAATATAAGGAGCATATCTCAATGAGTCCAAGAATTTTCTAGTATACTCATCATCGGTCATAGATCACATCTTCAGCTCATAAAATTTCTTTTCCCTATCATCATAGTAACTTTTAGATAGACACTTCTTCCTGAAAAGTCTCTGGAACTCACTCTAATTTAGCTCCTCTTTCATAATTCCTCTTAAATTCTTCACATCTTCCCACTAAATGTATGATTTTCCTTTAAGACTAAAAGTAGCTATCCTGGCTTTTATATTATCTGAGTAATCATGTTATTTGAAAAACTTATTCATCCTAAGAAACCAAGCTTCTGCATCATGTGAATTCTTCATTTCTCCATCAAATTTGGGAGGCTTCACTTTCTTGAACTCCTCTAGAAAGTACTAATTCTCACTCCTCCTATATAGATGGTGATAGTGATGATGATGTTGTCTCTTTGAACCAGAACTAGAGTAGAGCCCACGATCATTACCCCTCGTGTCAGGTGTATCCAATAACCGACCATCTCTAATTGTGTCATCCCTATCAAAATTGTATCCCGATTGAGACCTGTTTCCATATTTCCCATTGCTCCTTTCCTCCTATCCATAACTGATCATAATCGATCCTGGTCTCTGCAAATTTGACAAACTATGAAGGATAACTACAATAACCTTCGCTCGCTTTTTCTATGCTCTGGAAAGTCTTCCTTGTGACTGAATGATCCTATCATTATCTGCCTTACAACTTCTGATATATTCTTTCAAACTTCTCAATGATTCTATTATGTCAGGGGATTACTCATCACCATGTTGCTCATCTGATCTGTAGGGATAATCATGTGAAATATAGTCCACCATTTTTCTTTCATCCCTGATCTTCTACTTCCTGCAAAGATACCATGTCAGATAACGAAATATAACCATAATCAACATACCTTAGTGAATTTCAAGGGAGGTTATCTCATCTGAAAAATCAATCTAGATTAACACACCATATGTATATATAATGAAATCAACATATCAATCATCTCAACATCAACATCATCAACCTCTACATGACAACACCACTGCAACAATGACTATCAAAATGCATGCATAACAAACACATAGACAACTAACATGCATGCATGACAAACACAACCTGCTCATCTAGTTCAAGTGTTGAACCTGGGAGCTCTAATACTAGTTTGTAACCACCCTTCCTATATTTACTTGATTTCTTCAGCCTACCAGGGTAAACATGAGACAGAGAGCTACTATGACATGACCTGACCTCCTAGATCCAATTAAGGAAGTGGGGTCGACTACTAATTAAAATTGAAAAATCACAACATCCCAAAGGGGCTATAGGTCACTCACAAGCTGAAAAAACCACCCCAGGTGGCCAAACCCTGAGTTCGACCTCTTTTTCTCTGCGCTAGGCGCACAACTACACCCATAACAAGGCCTCCATGCGGTTGGAAGCCTCAAATTGCATGAACAACGGGGAAAATTTTAGGTGCTAATATTTGCAAGTGGGCTACTTTTCCATGCTTTTCAAAAAAAAGATTCATTAATTTCCATTTTTTCTAAAAATTATTCACCCAAATTTTATAGTATAAAATTGTTTTACCGTAAAAATCACCAAAATTTTATATATATACTATATAAAATTATTAGAAATTTGAATACTTTTACAAAAACATTTTTTACAAATTGCATATTATGTAATAGTGAAATTCGCCAAGGTTTATAAAATTTAAAATAAATTTCCATCCTTAAAATTTTCCTTGATGCACAAGCTTGCATCCATGTCGTTCAAGCCCAATTTCTCTAGTTCGGAGGATGTGGTCCCAAATTTTGAGCCACCATTTCAATCTAGCCTCCAAACCACTGTCGATAACTCAATGAGACTTTCTAGAATCATAAATGACATCAAGAAAAATCCATTCATATTGAACTTTATCAAGGACTTGACATAACCAGGCCAAACAATGACAGTCATTTTGTCAAACATGTGATGAAAATGTAATCTGCAGATCATGAATGCAAATATGAACAAAGGAGTTTGAAACTTATCTGAGATTCACCAAGAAGGTCTAATTCCCTCTCATAATAGCTTAAATAACATTTTTTAGCTCATGCATTCATTAACCATTCATTAACTAATCAAAAAATATCAAGATCCATAGCTAGAACATGTTATGGAACCATGCTTATAACCAAAATAATAACCGTGATAGAACATAAACCAAATCCACATAATAAAAAGTACAAATACTCATAGAATACAATAAGAAAATAGCTCTTATTATCATATGCAAAATCCAACAAAGTCAGGGACTTCCACGTACCACCCAACCATAGATTGGGTTGAACCAAATCTCTATTTCATCCAATCACCCATGCGCCATATTCCAAGTGTGAATGTGGGATCTCATGAATTAAACCAAAATAAAACCAAACTAGGGTTTCCATAGGCTAAACCACCTCAACCCTCAACCAATGATTCCACCTCACGGTCGTACATCACTAACACAAACCAGATCTATCTCTACCCAAGTTGTCCAAGGCTCCAAGAACTAGTAACTCAACCTCCAACCTTCCAGGGCTCCAAAGTGTTTGTCCAACCCATCTCCGAGACTAGTAACTCAACCCACCAAGGGCTATAGAGCGCTTGTCCAACCTAGGATCTATGACTAGTAACTCAACCCAATTTGGTCCAGGGCTTCTAGAGTGTTTGTTCCAACCCACAACCATAAATAATTATGAGCACCAACAATAAAACAATCAACTAGAAAATCCTACAACACCATGGCTATCCAGGAAATAGAAAGGGAATGCTAAAACCATTTTCAATCCAGTAAATCCTCCATGCCAATGACAAAACATAACCAAATAATCACATGCACATACCATGCATCCATAAATTATCAAGGAATCTCACATGAAACCTATTACCTGCAAGGCAATATAGTTGTAGTCGTTGTTCCACCTATTCCCTTACACTTTCCCAATTTCCTTTTCCTTATTTCTCCAATCCAAGTGAAAACTAGAGTGCTCCAAGGAAAATCTAAATGTGCAAGAGTATGAGAGAGATAGAATAGAAGAGAGCCTCCAAGCTAAAACTGACAAAAGGTTGTGAACTGATCCTCAAAAGCCTTTTATCATTGCCGCCTTTTTTTTCTTCATTTTCCTTCATTTTTACTTCATTTTTCCTTATTTTTTCCTTCAATTTCCTCCTCATGCAAATATGTGACCTTTCATCTCCCTTTTCTCATATTTTCCTTTATTTTCATAAATAAAATTTCAATTAATGACACTTTACCTTTGCCAATGCCTTTTCCAATTTCCATAGCCATTAATTAATCACAAGTGATCCCCATCACTATGTTTTTCCCAACATTCAACTTGGAAAATGTGTCCCATGACCTTGGTCTTATTTTATTTATTTACATAGGAAATCAACTAGGAGTTGTTACATAAACAATGAAAACCTGAATAGAAGCCAATCACAAAATGGACACAATATTTTTGGAAAAAAACATATGTAACAAAACTATAAATAGAAAACCAATTATTTAAATATGAGGGTTTATTATTATTTTCAAAAAATTCTACAGTTGAAAAATATTACAATATTGTTTTCCAAACCCCAACAAATCTCTGACAAAATATTTCTTCACCTCCACATGTCGATCTAACCCCTGGAAATCTCATGGCCTCCATGTACAATCTAACACGACCTCACATTGGAAAATATGGCCTATATGACCCCACATTTGTGGCTCCCGGACCCTCTGATTCTCACAACTTGGACGGAATCAACCTCTCTTCTCTTCTGGAAACTCGTATGACCCTCATATAAATATCGTACAACCTCCTCCTGGAAAATATGGCCTCCACAAGGAATATCAACCTCCTCAATGAAAACAAAGCCCTCCTATAATCCTCACAACCTCAATAAATCGACCTCCCTATCTGTAGAAGAACTAAATTCCTCCTTTGGATCTCAAAAACTGGAAGAGTATTGATGAAAGAAAAGCCCCAAAAATATTCACTTCTTCAACTACTATTGTAACTCTCTCTCGTGTCAATCATAATAACCATGATCATGATCTCGAAGGTTTCTCATTGATTTCCTTTATAATCTCTTATTGATAAATCACAACCAAGATCTATATATAAAATGATCTAATCAATGGTTAAGATCACTTAAAAACTTTTCTAGAAGTCTCTAGAGGAAAATCAACCATGTCTCAATTATTACTAATTAATTAATCTATATCCCTAAGTTAAAACTTAGGAAAATAAGTGAAGTTGATTAATTAATTTAATTAATATATTTCCATTCAAAATAATAACTTGGGCTTGGAGATATTTTATGCACTTGTGTTCCTAGCCTCACTGACACCACCTGAGGCTAGAAGTTTCTGAGCTACATCAACCAACACTCCCTCTTACTGAGGAAGGTGTTCTACATTGTACACCATCATGCTCCATGCTCACACCTAGAACACTTGTTTCCTTGAGTACCCCATGGTCCATTCCACTATGCCACAAGTCTCCTAGAATGTCGATGCAATCAATGGGTGCAAAATAATCCTCTATCCATTTAGAAAGCTCATCTACAAAAATCATTTTCTACTTCTCGCTCTTCTTGTCACCTTTCTTCTTGTGTGGTATTTTTTTGCAGTAATGAACAAACTCATGACAAACATAACACTTGATCTTTGACATGTCCTTATTCTTTTCCTCCTTGGACTTAGATCCTTTATTGGATCCCTTCTTCACTTTTCCCTTGCTCACAAGAGAAACATTCTCGTTTTCATCTCCTTTTTGCTTAAAACAACTGCTATTATCACTATTTCCTTTCACAACGCTCAATCAAAGCTCCTCCTATGTGAATTCATTCCACAAGCAGTTCCAAGTAGGAAAATCAAATATTCCACTAACCACTTGCATGAAAGCATCCCACTGCTTCTAAAACCCATTTAGGGTTGTTCTCATAAGCTCTTCATCATCAAAATTCTCTCCAATGGCTGCTAGCTCATCTTTGACTCTCCTGATGCAGGTGAGATAATTGACAACATTCTCTCCCTTATTTTGTGTGTTACTTCTAAGCTTCTCTCTTAGGATCATTTTCCTATTCATTTTTTATCTTGGAAAAGTTTGTTGATGGCATCCCACATCTTCTTGGTTGTATTTTATTCCACAAAATATGGAACAATGTGGTCCTTGACCCAATTTGGAATAATACTTTTGGCCTTGGAATCATTTTTTTGGTACTCATGCAACATGATAAGATCTATTGGTACAACAATATGTGTCGTAGCAAACTACTTTAGCCCATACTCTTCCAAAATAAGAAGGCATCAAAATTTCCACACACCAAAGTTAGATGTGCCATCCAACCTATCTTGATCCATCAATCTTGTTGAATCCATTACTGAAGCCCTCGAGAGAAAACATAAAATAAATATCTCTTCTACCAGCTAACAAAAGTACCTAGAAAACCTCATGGTATCCCTCTACAATTGATCTCTACTTCTCTGAGATTTCACAGTCTCCTGGAAAATAATTTGTCCTACATATGTGGCCTTTGGCTAGAAAACTGGATTCACGATGTTTCCTCTAGAAATATAGACCTCCTCCTCAAAGCCCTCCTAGAGTATTTCATCCCTCAACACAACCTCAACACCCTCAAAAACTTTCATGACCTAGCTAGAAATATCGGCCTCTCCTACATAAAATAACACCGGTAAAAATTCCTAAGTAATTCTGGAACAAATTGAACAAATCGATCTAGGGATTAAACCCTTAGCTTCCTCTTCCAAACCCATGCACCAATCTACTCCAGTAAACCTCAACGCTTCAAATCTCTATAATACCATGTGAAAAATCAATAAAAATATTTCTTATTTCAATTAACTGATAACTATCCAATGTATTTAATTCCAAGAAAAAATATTTACTGCGACTATTGAATAAAAACATGATTGCAACATTCAACAAAAATAAACTGCAGAAACTTTTATAGAATCCAATCATAAAATGGACACAATGTTTTTGTAAAAAACATCCCTAGAAAAATCCTGAAGGGAAAACTAGTTCTTCAAATCTAAGGGTTTATTATTATCTTCAACAAATTCTACAATTAATAAAAATTACAATATTGTTTGCCAAACCCTAACAAAGCTTTGAAAAAATATTTCTTCACCTCTACAATTTTATCTAACCTGTGGAAGGCTTGCGATCTCCTTCTGCAACCCAACGCAACCTCACATTGGAAAATATGTCCTATATGGCCCCACACATGCAACATGTAGACCCTCTGATGCTCATGGCTTGGATAGAATCAGCCTCTCGGCTCTTTTAGAAAATATTATGACCCTCTTTTCAATCTCGTATGGCTTCCTCCTAGAAAATATGACCTCCACAAGGAATATTTACATCCTCAAAGAAAACACTACCCTCTTGGAATCCTCACATCTTCCTTTTCTGTAGAATAACTTAGGGAGAATTCCTCCTCTATATCTCAGAAACTGGAAGAATACTGATGAAAAAAAACCCTGGAAAATATTCACTACTTCAAATGCTGATGAAACCCTCACTTGTGTTAATCACAATAACCATGATCATGATATCCAATGCTACCGGTTGATTTCCTTTATAATATCTTTTTGAGAAATAAAAGGCCAAGATATAGATCTAAAATAATCTAATTGATGGCTAAGATCGCTTAGAAACTTTTATGTAAGTCTCTAGAATAAAATTTACCATGTCTCAGTTATTACTAATTAATTAATCTATTTCCCTAGGTTAAAACTTAGGAAAATAATTAAAAATGTTTAATTAATATAATTGAGACATTTGCATTCAAAAGAATAACTTGCGCTTGGAGATATTTTTTGATATTTTGTTCCTAGCCTCACTAACACCACCTGAGGATAGAATGCATGTCTGAGCTACATCAACCAACAATTCTTTGATGGGGCCAACCAAGGCCACCTGCTAAGGTGCGAGGTGGGAGCAGTCCTCTATCTTAGCCATCTTAGTCATAATCGCCATATTAAATGAAGGTATGCACCAGGAAGAGGATCAAATAACAAGGCGGAGTTTCTGGCAATTTGGATGGTGTTGAAGCTAGCAAAGGAGAAAGGGGTATTGTGATTACAAGTGTTGGGGGACTCAAAGTTGGAAATAGATTGGGTAAATCATAAGGCATAAGTGAGAACTTTTTGAATGGAATTGTTATTAGTAAAAATTTGTGAAGAAGTGAATTCTTTTGACCATATTGTATTATGTCACTATTCTTTGTGAAGTAAATATGGAGGTTTATACTATGTCCAATGAAGCTCTTGAACTTTCGGTTAGCTATCCTAATTATTATGTCATGCTAGATGGCGATGATTCGGTATGCCTTTGATACCAACATTGTCGAAGATATTTTCTTCAGTTGATGTTAGAAAAATTGCATAAAAATAAGGAGTATATTGAAAAATACATCATTATACCTCCAACTTTGGGACTGACCTGAAAATGGGCTGCTAAGATCTATAAATATTTTGTATTAGTGAAATCCTCTCGAAATTTTGAGTAAGTTGAGTATAACTTGACTATATTTTTTCACTTGCAACTCTAGCCCCTTAGATAATATAAAATATTCCATAGCAGATTCCTTATGGGAATATTCCTAGAAGATACTAAATAATATTCCTTACAAAATTTTGTCTTAAAAGGCGCACTGTGTAGGGTTCCGCCCCTGGTCATGGTTCTGCACTGCCTAAGTTCCGCCTGTGTAGTTCCTCTGGTCTCATCCTCTCTAGTACGTGGGAAATAAAAAGTATTATATAATTCTTAGTGGGAAGAGGTTCCAATGGAGGGTCATTGGCCCAATGACATCCCCGTCAAATTTAGAAAGTTGACGGTTGGGGTTGGTTTGGGGTTGAAACCCTTCCCACACCATATTTATTACAATACAAATGGGTTGTATTGTCTCTGTTGTATGACCACTATGTTTTTTTGTTGATCGTCGACTATTTGTTTAGGATTGGGGTCGAAGGTTATAACTATGGGCTGGTTCGACTCCCGCCAACCCAAAAATGACATTTGTCGCCTATCCAAGCTTTGACTAATGGTTTGACCTGAGACTTTGGGCTTCTCTCGTGGTGTTATGTGGCACCATTTCATTGGGCCATGTGGCATCACCTCATTGGTAAAAAATATGCCATATGGTGTGTCTTTGAGGCTGACAAGTGGCACACTCTGATTAGCTCATGTGTTACTGACAGGAAGCTGACAAGGTTGCCATGTGGTAGCTTGTGGGAGGGCCATGTGGAACCATGTGGGGCATACCTGCATAAAATTTTCATTGTTTGTCCCAAACTTCATATGGGTATAACTTTCATGTACGGAGTTGGATTGAGGTGTCATTCACATCATTAGATTTAGAATTACGAGCTCTTCATTTTGGTCTAGGTTTTGCTGATATTCAAGGACTTTGAAACTTGAGCCTTTAGGGATCCACCTAGATCATTCCTCCCCACTTAAGGACTTTTTTTCCTCCATAATTATAAACAGTATTGTAGTCTTTATTTGCATAACAAATTTCTCTGGCAGGCCACACTTTCTTATCCTTCACCTTTGTACTTCGTAGCAAACGTTATGAAACTGACACTTGTATCCATATGAAAATCTGTAGCTACCAATACATGTATAACTTGCAAGACACAAACAAAACCATACTTTCCAATAATTTATAACACACTCATGGTCAATTTTTAGAACATAAACCATACCCATGATATATAACTGAAGGCGAAAATATCACTATGTTGCATTCATAAATTATGGTATACACTTCATCACTTTTACAAACATTTTCAAAAAATGTGATTTACAATGGTGGCCATGCCAAAATACTTAGAAAACCTACCCCTTTATTACCTAACCAGGTTAATGGGCCTTCTTCCCGTAGCTAACTTCCTTTTTGAATGCTTCATCGGTTGGTTCCTTCACAATTGTTTTCATATTCTCCTTGTCCTTCTTTGGGTGTAGCTCTGGATGGAGCTTCCAACATGTGGATCATCGATGCCCACCCTTGTTGTAATGGCTACAATGGTTACTCTTCCTACAAACTTTCTTAACCTTATTTGAACGACTGTCTTTGGTGTGGTTCTAGTGAGGAGATCTTGCCTTAGCTCTTCCATCAAAATTTTCACTATCACAGGAATGTTGTGATTTGCTCCCAGTATCCTACACTATCTTATATTAGTCACTTAAGGACTCTCCTGTCTCCATGGGTGTGGAGTGACTTTCATCAGTGATCTTGGAGAATGTCCCATCTTCCTTTCTGATATATCATATTCCTGCATATTGAGGTAGTTCCACCACTTCGATGGGATTCATAATTCCGTGGACATTAATACCTAGGCCCTTTCCTTGATACCTCGTCTTCTTCATTAGCTTCAAACCAATTCCTGTAGTGTTATTTTCAAAAGAACCAAAATCATCATCATAATTTGAATATGACATTGAATAATTACTAACGTTGTTTACCTCAGTTGCTGATTTTGAAGCTAGTGATTATGGTTTTTCTAAGCCTTCACTACTCGTCAACTTTTCCAAGTACTCTTTTGTGGCTTTCAATTGAAGCTAAAATCTCCACTTCTCCTCTTCTGCTGCTTGTAGAAGTATTCTTGGTTTATAATTATCTACTTTAATACTCTAGTTGACCTCCTCAAGTTCTTGGAGCCACGCAGTATTTGGTGCTCTTTTCATTTTTGGTGTAACACCTGCTGCAATATTTGTATCATTTATTGAATCAAAATGCAACTTAATTGGTCCAATACCTACAATCCTAATATTTTTTATCTTCATCACATTTCATGAATCAGAACCCAAGTCAATTGGTCCAACACCTACAATCTTAGCAACTGAGATATTCATCTCATTATCTGAATTGGAATCCAGGTCATGTTGCACTATAGCAACAATTTTCTACTTCCTTTTTCAACTATTCCTCTTTGGATTCAATTCTAGATGCAGTTTGTAGCAGTGATCCTCATCATTCCCTTCTTTCTCGCAGTGAGTGCAATAGGGATTTGATTCATTTTTCCTTGTTTTCGATTCATTCTTTGCATGGTTGTCTTGTCCATAATTTTCCTTGCTTTCAAGGTGAATTACTTTCACACTAGCCGCATCAAGAGTAGTGGGTTCAAACAACAACAAATCATTCTAGAAATAATTATGTAAAGAACCAATATATTTCATCAAAGTATCAGGTGAATCTAAAGGAATACGCAATGCCAAAGCTTGTTTCCTAAATCCCTTTGTGAAAATTTGAACATTTTGACCCTTTCCTTGTCTCAAATGTTGCCATTTTATCATGGCTTTCTTCTAATATCCCAATGGATAAAATTGTCCTTTTAAAGCATAAAAAAATTTAGACAAAGAAGAAAGGAGTTTGAGCAGATGTTTGCTACCTTTCTGAAGTTTTCTCTCCTACCATGTAAGAGTTGTGCCTCCCAGTTGAAGAGATGCTAACTAGGTCTTTGCCTCATCCTCTTCGATCTGTTGTATTCTTCAATATACTTCAATATGTCTGATCCAATTATTTAGCTTTTATGTGTTATATTCTCCATTAAACATGGTAAATTTAAACTTTACATCCAAGTTAAAAAAAATAAAAATAAAAATAAAAAATAAAAAATAAAAAAATTTCAGAAGCTTTTCTAGGATGATTAATAGAATGATGGGAATGAGATAATGGAGTAGAACATTCACTGGAAGATGGAGATGGATATTTAGGAGGTTCTCCTCCATTTCCTTGATTTTCCGAAGCATTATCCTATGTTTTCTCTTCCTTCTTATTTTCCTTCTTTACCAATTTCCTCTCATAATCTACAAACATTTTTTCTACCTTATTTTCCATGGTGTAGAAAACTTTGTAGAAATCTTGCTCCTCCTCAGTATGAGCATCATCATCTTCCATTTTCCTTCTTCATGTTGCATGTCCAATATATAGATCAAAGGATTGAATTTTTCCTTCACCCTTTTTGAGCTTGGCCCTGGTTATCATTCATACTCGCAATTCACATCAGCAAGAAGATCACTCTGATACCAAACGTGATCTAGTATGCCTCTTATACCAACATTATCCAATTTATTTTTGACGTTTGATGTTAGCATAATTGCATGAAAAGATCATGTAAAACCATATGTGCAAACACTTAAAGAATAGGAAACCTAAAGGAGACCATAAAGACAATGAACACAAAAAATTGATAATGAAGTTCGTCTAGTGTGGACTACATATTCGGGCCCTACTTCAACAGTGGGGAGGCCTCTTCATTCATCTCAGCAAAAATAAGAAGGATAAAAATGCATCATCATACCTCAAATTTTGAGAGTGACCTAAAAATGGGTTTCTCAAATCCAAAAAAAGACCGCACTAGTGAAATACTCTCAAAATTATGAATAATTTGAGTATAAACTTGACTATATTTTGTCACCTGTAACTCTGGTCCCTTAGAGAATCTAAAATATTCCACATTATATTCCCTATGGGAATATTCTTGGAATATACTAGAGAATATTCCTCAAAAAAATTTGTCTCTAAAGGTGCACTACACAGGATTCTGCCCTTGGTCGAGGTTCCACACTGTCTGAGTTCCAATAGCGTAGTTCCACTGGTCTCCTCCTCCTCGGTCTGTGTCAAATGATAAGGGTTATATAATTCTCGATGGGTGGAGGTTCATTTTCCCAATCAAATCCCCACCATATTTAGAACGTTGACGGTTGGGGTCATTCAAGGGTTCAAAACCCACCCACGCCATATTTTATTACAATGCAAATGGGTTGTAACAAATCTATGTTTTGACTGTTGTATGTTTTAGTTGACCGATGAATATTTTTTTAGGTTTGGGGTGAGTCGTTATAACTGCTAGAAATTCAACTCCCTCCAACCCAAAAATGACATTTGTCACTTACCCAAGATTGGAATAGTTGTTTGACCCATCCCTTTGTATTGCTCCCATGGTGCCATGTGCGACCATTTTATTGGGCCATGTGGCATAACCTCATTGGTCAAAAATATGCCATAAGGTGAGTCTTTTAGGTTGACAAGCAGCACACTCTGATCGGATCATGTGGTACTGACAAGGTTGCAAAATAGTAGCATGTGGGAGTTCCAAGTTGCACCCTGTGGGGCCTACCTGCACAAAAAAATTATTGTTTGTCCCAAACTTCATGTTGTAGCTCATTTTCATACTTTTTTTATTTTTTATACAATATATATATATATATATATATATATATATATATATATATATATATATATATATATTACAAAATAAATAAAAAATAGAAGAAAAGAAAAATCAAAGCATGTATTAGCCTTAATATTTTGAAAGCACTAATGGTGGATTAATTTTTTAATTAAGACAAAGTGCAACTTAAGGTTAAATCATAATAGTGGGCCCAAGTGTAGTAAATTCGAATGAGGAGTTAAATGGGGGGTGAATTGTCGAGCGAATTTTGTCGAAGATGTCGGGTCCACCTGATAGTGCAAAGCCGACAGCACAAAAAAAATGGATTTTATTCACCCTTGTGACTTTGTAAACCAGTCAACATTGGTAGGGTTGACTCCTGATCAATGATGCAGATCAAATGCGGGGACACTATGGGTAGGTTAAAACTGTAGCCCTTGTGCTCCCATATCACAATGGAAACTGAGCGCAGTCAACTTTTAAAACTTTCCACGTCACCCCATTTCCATCTATGTCATCCCATTTACACATCACCCCTGACACCTCCACGTCACCATGTCACATCACCTATCCCGTATGTGTCACATCTTCATCATTAAAATCCAATTTTCCCTCGTTTTTCCCATTTTTCTCTCTAAATCCCATATTCATCCTCATTTTTCACATTTCCAGTTGTTGTTCCAGTGTCTGTAGCGCCATCTCAGTCATTTTCTTGTGAAAATTTCAAACTACCAACGTCAGCCAAGGTTGGCATGTATTTATATATCACAATTTGACCATTTAAAAGTTTTGAAATGTCCAAAAAGGTTGCCTTGTATGGTTATACCTCTCACATTCCTCTCATGGACACTAAGAGGGATGTTTTCGATTCAATTTTCTCCGTAAATCTTATGAAATTTCTTCAACACATTTTAGTTAGTCAAAAAGAGACCCCATATATGTTGTTGTTGTGAAGTCTGGTCTATTCGCTACTATAATTCCACAAAACTATATTTTTTCTGAATTTATCCATTAGTTGGTTTTTGCAATGTATCCCCAGAAATGTTTTGTTATGAATGCTCTAGGTGAAAACATTTTTTAGGTGTCTGCTCCTTTAATTCAACAAGCTTTGATTTTCCCATCTTCAAACCTTTACACCCCAATTTTAGAGGAATCCATGTTGGCTTTCTTTTAGAACTTGTCTGGAAAAGATTATTCTCAAATGTATTTTTATTTAATTCCTACATGACAACATTTATCTTTAGACCAAACCCAATTTCGTCTTGAGACTTTTTTTGAAGATGTAAGACCAATTCTACAGAATTGTCAGGTTTTTTCGAAAGCAATATACCATTGTTATAGACCGGGTCATTTTAGGGATTTTTAATGTGATATTGCAACCTAAAACTATTTTAGATATACCAACCTATTGGGATAAATTGCTCAATTCCCAACTATCAGATTTAAATCTCACTGGATGCTTCAAATTCCCTTCATTTATAACCTATTTATTCCTTTATGTTCATGTTGAGAGTTTCATGCATTTAGGTTTGAATATCATGGATGTGCATAAGAGGAAGCAATTAGTAGTAGAGACAAAAATTTTGAGAAGTCAGTCCAATTATGAAGGCTTCACCTACTTTACCTCTTCCTTTATGTCAATTGCTTATTCAATCATAAATAACTCTCCTTCACCTTGTATTTTTCCTAAATCCCAGTGTCTTCTCCAGTTGAGTAAAGATGTCAAAGTAGGAGACCAGTTTCATTTTTAAGACTATACTAAAATTAGGTTGTATGTAGCAGAGGTTTCCCCTTATAGGTTTCCTACATTTGTGCACATGAGACTATTTTCTATGAAATTTATTTGACATACCTTGAATATTGATCAAATTCACTTTGTAGTAGCTAATAAACGAAATTTTTTCAAGCATCCCAAAAAATTTGGCCATTTTATTGTAAACAACAGTTATACCATGGAAGAGGTGGAGAACATCCTCAAGAGCATGCAGTTGCAACTAGCTGAGAAATGGGAATATGACCCACATCATATTATTTCCAATAGAAGAGTGGAAAATCCATATGCTCCTTATGTACATGAACCGAGACCAAACATGGATAAATTAGCTAATGGAGGTAAGACAGGAGCATCAAAAGGAATGGAGATCGAAACTCTCCATGCCATAAAGAAAGGTTTAAATAGGGTCAGTGAAGAGGTAATTGTCTTAAGGGAGATACAATTCAAAGTTCAAAGAAGCCAATATTGTCTGAAAAAAACCTGAACCTTTAGTTGGAAGTTCCTCTGCTACAGATGGTTTTAAAATGCAATTGGGAGAAGTGACTTGCACACCTTATTCTCCTATGCCTGAATATTCTTCTCAAAGTTTTGTACCTGTTTTGAAGTAGTTATATAGTCGGATTGAAGAGAGAAATAAAAAGATAAGAGAGAGTCTTTCATCCCAGTTGGAAACACAATCAGTTTAATATTATCATACCTGATTGTTATCTGCTGTGGATCTTGAAAGAAATCAATTACAGTTTTCTTTTTCTCATCCTTATGCTCTTACAATTTCATTTTTTACAGGTTTAAAGACAATTAATTTAACTATGGATGCAAGAGAAATCCCTTTATGTGACAAAATCAAATTTCATAGGCAAACTGAAGAGTTGATTTACAGTGACTTGAGAAAAAAATCTTTGGTTGCTAGTAATGTTGACGCTTTATTGGTAAAGTTTGTTAATCAATTGAAATTGGAGAAAGTTAATTCAAGAGATTTACTCACACAAAATTAAGAATTCAAGAATTTGTTTGTCAAAATCGATGTAAATCCAGAAGACAGAACTGTTGTTCAGAAACTCTTACATGGAGCAGAAACTGAAATTGAAGTGTTAAGAAATAATTTGAAGTTACCTTCTGTGCAACATGTTATGGCTCTAGATGTAGCTTAAGTGGAAAAATAGAAGGAAATATTGACAAATGAGATTTTACAGGGAAATAATGAAGTAGTTTCCCTAAAAGAAATGAGTTCTAGTTTACAGTAGAAAATAGATACACATGTATGTACTATTTTAGTACAGCCTGATTCTCATGCCCCAACTGATAAATTGACTAGAGTGATGAACGAATTGAAGATATATGAGGATGATATGAAAAATATGCATAGAAACTTGGATGATACAAAACATCTTTTGAAAGCAAAGGAAATAGAATTGGCCATGGCCAAAGAAACTGCATCAAAGTATCACAATGATTACCAAACTTCTTGCAACGAAATCAAGGAGTTGAAGGAAAAGGTGAAAGGTAATATGTCCCTTATTCAGGCTAAGGAAATTATTTGGAAATATATAATTCATTCAATGAAAAATATTTGGAATTTTACGTTAATTGTAGAAGAGGAAAAGACCATCATTAGAGATTTGGAAAATATCATTGCTGCTAGCAAACAGAAGATCCAACAACGAGCACATTTTTCAAATAAAATAATTGAATTTCTTAATTCCAAAACCTCACAGGAATTAAGAGAAATGAAAATTGAAGATAGGAAAAAGTTGGTGCTTGAAATAAATAAAATTGTGCTTAAGAATCTGTACAGGAAGACTACTGAGACAAAACCTGGAGAAATAAAGGAATTTGTTCTAAAAGTTAACACCAACTTTGATAAGAGAACAAGGGCAGGATTTTTTGAAATTATCCAAAGGTATTCAACTGATCTTGTAATGTAATAAAACAAAATACTAAATCCTTCTACAAATTTTGGAAACCAATTTCGATCGCACAATCACATAACTGTTATGGGATGAATTACTCTAGGGTTTCAGTTGAGAACCCCAACAGAGCAAGAAGCATACAGAAACAAGAAGCAAGCAAATTTATAGTCCTAATGCTTAAACTATTAAAATGGGAAGAACAGGTCGTACCTATAGGTTCTACGTTTGAACGTGATCTCGCAGGGTTCAAACCCTCTTCTTCTCCTAGTGCTCCAAAACCTAAAACTCACTCAAGAAAAGCACATATACTAGTAATAACTGAAAGCATGTTCAAGATGTTAGTGTTAGATCATATAATCTTATAAACAAAATAACATGAAATCATTCATAACAGGATAATAACATGTATAAAGCATTAAGATCACGAACATCAAGAATGGGACAGAGCTTCTTTATTGATGTATGTAAAGAAGTGTGGAGGAATACCACCTAATTCAACCATGGCACCAAGCGAAACCGTCCTTCGGATCCATCCAGCCCAAGCCTCAAAATCCTCCTTCCATTAGCATACATATGGATTTCATATAAGAGGAATGAACATCTTCATGAGGGAAACAAGGGTTTCCACAATCTGGGAAGTGCAGGAGGCACACGGATAAATCAGACTTGATCAGGGACTAAATGGCTATAATATCAATACCTATCTCTCTCTCCCGTTTAAGCATTCCCATGAGGTGTATTTATACCAACCTAAGACAGTTGTTTTAGTTGGGATATAGCTAGGCCACGGGCTCTTGTAGGTAGGCTTTCGGTGAAACCCGTAAACCCCACCCAAAAAATAAGAAATTTTATAGTTTTTCATATTTCAAATTATATACGCGGGTTGGGTATAACTGGACCTGTGTGTGTACGTGATTTTGAGTGGGAGAGTCGCGTATGGAATTCAAAATAATGTTTTTTAGGTAAAGGACCAAGTATGATGGAAAAGGGTTACCCAAGGCCATAAGACAGAGCATCAAGTATATAGAGGTGGAAAATGATGTTATAACAATAACAAGTAAGAGAAAGAAATTATCAATCGCACAACATAAGATGTATCTGGGGAAAGCAACTACTAAAAACCCCGCTATTTGTATATTGAATAAATTCAATCTCATGAAACAATACAATGATATTTCCCTTCCTGAGAAACCTTTGCACTCTGTTGACTGTCTCACTCTGATCTAGGAAAAATCGATCCAACACTTAACCAATTGTGAGACTCTATCTGACTAGCCTTGATTACACATTCTTGGAGGAATTGTGGCCCTATTAATAAGGAAATTCCCAAGAATTTATTATGCAATTCCTTCAAGGCATCCTGATTACCTCATGCATGACCTGTACAGTTTTCTAATTATACAACTGATAGTTATCTTCCCTTTAGCCCCAATCCGAAACTGGGCCTTCCTTAGAATTGACTTGCAACAGTTATTTATAACGAATTATCAATTAACTGATTGACGACTACTTGTGAATTAAATCAGATTTAATTCATTGGGCCTATCACTAGCTCATCTCTCAGTTAAAACTAGTTATACTGATTTTAACTCAAATAATTGAGTTAACTAATTACAACCCACAAATAACTGTAATTGGACCCCCTAAAACATAGGAAGAACTCTACATGCCTCCAATATGACCTCCAACTTGAATTAACTGAGCTAACTAAGTCTTTCTAACTCAGTTAGCACTTAAAAGTTGTCATGTAACAAAATTACAATTTTACTTCTAATTCAATTAACGAAAAATTAAGTCAGAAGCCCCCTGGGTGATATTTCTTGTTGCCAATTTCAACATGATTTCCCTCATGCTGGGATCAACATGGAAACCTACTTCTCTAGGAAACATATGAAACTTTGTTGGTGGAGGCTAGAAGTAAGATTGGTACTTCTCATGAAAAGACAATAGTATTGAAAGGAGAAACAATTGAAAATTATCTTCAAAAATATTTTCAATTGTTATGGTTGATCAAAACTCTTTTTACTGAGAATCCAACTTACAGCAAAATCACTAATCTCATAATGGCTCACACCAGATTTGTAAAATTTCACTCTTCAAATTTGTCAGTATGGAAGAAATGTAGGGATTGGATGGCTCCTACAACAACATCAACAGAGGTTGGGCCCTCTACAAGAAAGCCTACACAGCAATGTCAGATCACTCAGTGAACAGAGACCACCTATCATTTTTGTGGAATTTTCAAATATTCACTTTTGTAAAAATAATGTTATGTTATTATTAATTTTTATTTGAAAGACATTCCTTCATAGGACTGAATAGGAAAAAAAATTTGAAGTAGTTATGTAGTTTTGGTAGTTAACAGTTTTCTCAACTATTATTGTTGTAATCTTGCTATAAAAGAAGCTAAGAGGAACGAGAAAGGGTTCCAGTAATTTTTAGATTCAAAAGGAAATACTTTTTCTGTGTAAGTCTTTTCATCTTCTTGGAGTTTTAATAAAGCTATTTTCAAGGTGATTCTGAACAGATCTCTAAGTATGATATGTGTTATTTCTTTGTGAAACATTTCATTTTTGTCTTCCATGAGAAAGAGTAATGACATTGTTGGTTTTTAATTCAACAATTAACTAATTCCATGGTGCCTGTGAATGCAATTAAATAACCTTAATGTGTGCTCCTCTTTTCTGTGTTTTCAAATTCTCGATCTTCTATATTTATACTAAAATTTGAAGCGACAGATTCTGCATTAGAGTAGTTTCTAGTTCTAGACTTTCATAATCTTCTTCACCAGTTTATTAAAACCAAAAATAATCATATTCATTGTCAATGAGGCCACTTTTAAAAAGTAGATATATCCCAAGAAGATTTCAATTTGCATTACCTGTAAAAAATACTTTTGAATCATTGAAATGGGACAGCAAATGAACTCTGTTATCTTATTGAATAGATGGCTTAGGCACTGACCTCTACTCAACCACAGGTTGTCTCCTGAAGTTGCAACACTTCATATGGGAATAACTTTAACATTTAGAGTCAGATTGAGTTGTTGTTCACGTCAATGGATCCAGAATGACAAGCTCTTAAATTTGGTATAGGTGTTACTGATATTATAGGACTTTAAAATTTGAGCCTTTATGGATCCACCTGGATCAAGGGAGGAGGTTGATTCAATGGGGACCAACCTCTCTATCTAATTAGGAAATTTTTTACTTTGTTTTGTTAGTTAAGGATGTCTATTTAGTACGATGTGTTTTCAGATTTTAAAGGTATGTATAGGACTTAGTGGAGTCCATGTTATATGGTCAAGTTGGAGACTTTTTAGGAGGGAAACCTCAGGAAAATCCAATTTAGACTACTTATGTATATATTTTTCTATATAAATATATACAATTATTTTGTGAAAAAAAAAAAGGTAATTGATGTCAAGGACATTGGATGAAAAATGATACAATAAAAATAATGTTTATCTTGTTTTGTATTGGTTTATATGCATTATGATCTCGTTGCATGCTTGCCTCACTAGATAATTCAATTACAAAAACCCATAATTAGTGCCACATTGTGGTCCATGATACCCCTAGTCTTGACCTTATTTCTATTAAAAAGGTGGAGGCATTTTCCACAATTGATCCTCTAAAAATTGAAGTCGTGAGAGAAAAATATTAAGTCACATTCCCCTAAATGTGGTAGCAACTATTAGATAACTGTTAGGGAAGCTTGATCAATTTACTTGACACTTCCACTTATTATTTGTATTTGGAGATATGGAAATATAATTTATGCTCAAGGATTGTCCAACGAAAATGAATTTATTTAAATGATTTATTAAAGTAATTGATTTTTATAAAGAAAAAAGTGAGTTAATATATTGAAATGCAAATGTTATTTGCATTAATAAGTAGATGAATCTCAATTTTTGGTCTCAAGTGAAGTTGAAATATAATCTCAACCATTAATCACTTTGGAGATTAGGGTTGTGTATTCAATCAATAACTCAAACTTATAAAAGCAAGGCTAGGTGGAGGGAAAATATACACAACACACATAAAGAGATTAAGTCATGAAGGACAATGATTTAAAAAGAACACAACAAGGGTGATAAAGGATTTTCATTGAGTGTTTAGGCCAAGGGAAATATGAAATAGTCAGGTAGCAAGGAGGAATTCAGATTTAGAAAATTAATGGAAGGCATACTAGAATGAGTTCATACAATTTTTTGCGTAGAGAACTCGTAGGAGTCACAATTGCAATCCATACACGTAGCCGTGCAATACAAGTGTTTCAATGAGCATTTCATAAAATGAGGCACACCATATAGGTGACATGAAGGATATCCATACACACATGTGTGTGAAGGAGAGTGATGGCTTCATGTTGTACACATAGAAAGAGAGTGACAACAACAACTATACATTAAACATCAATGAAAAAAGAAGTTGTACACACAAGACATGTGGCACCAACACCATAAAAGGTGACAACAACAAGCTATACAGGTAGGATAAATATGTACAAGCACAAATTATACTTTCTCAGTGGGTTGATAAGCCTATTTTTATTGCTGTAGTTTTTTAGAGTTTCTATTTGGGCCATTTTCTCAATGAGGGAACCCTAACATGCTGTAAAAATGAAATTAATGGACAACAATTTGAAGAAAAAGAGATTGGCTAATATTTATTATGTTGTTTTATTTTTATTTATCTGTTAAAATTCCCAACAGGGCATTTATTTAGTAATTTTGTGTACTTGAATTTGTATCTTCCACCTATGAACTTGTACACTACTTCCTTAGATTCAATCAAATATATACTACCTAAACTTGTATACTACTTCCTTAGATTCAATCAAAGAACTTCTACCATGTAATATTCAACTCATAATTTTTCAAGAGGATCTAGAATCTAATTAAGAAATATAATTAACAAATTGACAGAAAAGAAGAGACAAAGAATTAATGGAGAAAATTAATTCTCTTTAACATGTAGAAACAATTGTATAGAATTCTTTCGGTAATAATCACATTCAAATGAACTTTGTCGACATGTTTCGAACCAAACAGTGTGGTTCATCATCAGGACTAGGTGAGAGATCAGATCTGGACGTTGAGTTTAAATAGATGCAGAAAAGGCTAAAATAATCGTTAGGATAACGGCTAGTTTTGTTTAATTAGTAAATTATTTAATTATTTAATAAAATATATAGATCTTTTTATTTAATATAATCTAATTAATTAGTTATTATTGTTATTATTATTATTACCTATTATATTCTATTATATTTATTTAATTATTAATATTAATTTCCTCTCTTTTAAAAAATAAAAATAAATAAATAAAATAATATATATATATATATATATCAATCAATAAATAAACCAATAAAAATATTTTTGTAAAAAAAAAAAAAAAGGAAACCACCAGACCACTAAGAATATAGAGCAGGGATCGAACAACTGCTTATATTTCGGCCTTCATCTCTATTGAGATTTATGGGTCTTTTTTCAATTTCTAAGGCCTTTCTAAGGCCTCTTGAGGCCTTAGAAATTGAAAAAAGACCCATAAATCTCAATAGAGATGACGGCCGAAATATAAGCAGGTGTTTGATCCTTGCTCTATATTATTAGTGGTCTAGTGGTTTCCTTTCTTTTTTCTTTTTTTTTACAAAAATAATTTTATTGGTTTATATATATATATATATATATATATATATATATATATTATTTTATTTTATTTTATTTATTTATTTATTTTTATTTTTTAAAAGAGAGGAAATTAATATTAATAATTAAATAAATATAATATAATAGAATAGGTAATAATAATAATAATAACTAATTAATTAGATTATATTAAATAGAAATATCTATATATTTTAGTAAATAATTAAATAATTTACTAATTAAATAAAACTAGCCGTTATTAATCTATTAGAAATTTTTTAAGTCAAACTAGTCGTTATCCTAACGGTTAGTTTAGCCTTTTCTGCATCTATTTAAACTCAACGTCCAGATCTAATCTCTCACCTAGTTTTGATGATGAACCACACTGGTTGGTTCGAAACGCGCCGATAAAGTTCATTTGAACGTGATTATTACCAAAATAATTCTATACAATTTTACGATGGATCACAGAAGCCAAAATTCGAAAATGTAGAAACAAATCATCCAAAAAAGAAAAAAATGATTACATTACAATGTGATTCAATGCAATAGAATGGAATAATAGTTCATGCAATATTTATGATAGGATTAACTACATGCAAATTGTTGGAATAAATTGTCATTGACGTTAAAGGGTGAATGGGACAACACTTATTTGATGATATGCATGAACAAGCTAGAAAATTTGGATGTAAGAACACTCTAGATTGTTAGAGTTTGTCATGTTATTTTGTTTGATAGGTGGTATGCCTTGTGGGTCCTCTTGGTTGGAGAGATATTCAAGTTTGAAGTTTGATGCCCCAAATGGATTGGTGTATCACTAGCTCTTTCCCAGCAAAATTATGGCCTTATTATTTCATTATTGTGTGACCTAGAAGTAGGTAAAAATTGCAGTTTAAATTAACCCAAGTTCATTTCCCAAGACAACCTTGAAAGAAAGTATCTTGAAGAACAAAAATTAATTTTCAAAGATGCTCTAAGCCTCTTTTGTTGGTCGGCCTGTTAGAGGGTTCATTTCATAACAAAACTTTGTACTCTTAAGGGCAGGTCAACCCTCAATTTGACCCTACTCCAAATTGTATATATACACCCTAGTAATGGATATTCGAAGGCAATGAATTCATGGATTTGAATGAAGAATATCTAAGGAGGAGTTTGAGGCTTGAGTTGTAATGAATATCTGGAGAAGAAAGTCGAAAAACTAAGGTTCTTTGATTCATTTGGTTTAGATTTATGTGTATTTTTTCATTGCACTGATTGAGGGTCATTTCATGGTTACTTTTTTTCATTAAATCCAAGTACTTAAGGATTATTTGTGACCTATGAAAAAAAAAAATTAAGGTCTTCTATGAGACCAATCTCAACCCCTTTGTTGGGCCTTGAAATTGTCATTTACTTCCATTACATTTTCACTTATATTTCCATATTATCACCTTCACTCCACTTCCATTTCATTACATTTACCTTACCATTACCACTCTTGGGTTACATTTATGTTTTTCCAAACTTTATTAATTCCTAGTATTTTTAAGTGAATTTGTGGTTAAAAATTAGAAAATAATATGCACATACTTATACCTAACAAGTGGAATGAGTTTTTTTCCATGTGTAGGTCAAAAAGAAGCTTCCAAAAGACCCTTATGTGGCCTCCTAAGGCCAAATTCGAATTTGGATGGAGAATATCATGGGATCATAAGGATATGTGTCTCATTTCTTATTTGTATTGTAGCTCTAAGAAGACATGTGCCTTATCACTTCCTATTTGGATTGTAACTCTAGAGATATAGGGAGAGATTCATGGACTCTCATTAATGAGATAACTTCTCATATTTTTGTATAAATAGGGGAATCTTTCTCCTATCATTTCATGTGTAAAATTGGAGCTATGCTCAAGCTTTGAATACAGAATTAGATTGTGGCACCTTACTCATGAATGTTCTTTCATTTTGACTTGGTTCTGCTTACATATGGAGCATCTCGATTCACCATCTCTCATACTTTTGGATCAGCCATCTAAAATGTGTGAGATTTATTTTATTTTATAGATTATTTATTTGTTTTCTTAGTATTAGTTTTAGAATGACTGTGTAATCTTTGCTTTCCTAAAACATCTCAAAAAAGTATATTTTTTCTATTTTCAAATTGGATTATGTTTGTGGCATTAGAGCTCACAGTTGTTTAGTTTCTCTACATGATTTTACACTTTTTCTTAGATAATATCCTCAGTTAAATGTATAATTGAATGCTCCTAAATATCATGTCAAGAAGGTGACTCTGTCATACTTCCAAATTGCATGTTTGAGTATTTAACCTATGCACTAATTGAGTTTCATTTACATGCCTTTAAATTGTTTTCCTAGATTAAGATCCTTAGTTAAATGTATAATTGAATGCTTTTAAAGATCATGTCAAGAGGGTGACTCTATCATACTTCCAAATTGCATGCTCGAGTATTTAACTTATGCAATAATTGAGTTTTCCTTTGCATGCCTTTAAACTGTTTTCCGAGATTAAGATTCTCAGTTAATTGTTAGATCAGACCAAGAAGGTGACTTGTCATACTTCCAAATTAGCTGCTTGAGTGTTTAACCTATACAGTAATTGAGTTTTTATTTACATGCTTTGAAATGCTTTCTTATATTAAAATTTCAATTCCTCCAAGTGTGATTGCACGCGCTATATTTTGGTTTGAATTTGTTTTATTTCTTTTCATTACTTGATTTCATAGGTTAGTTGAATTTCATTTTCATTATTTGATTTCATAGATTAGATGAATTGGTTTTCTTTATTTTGTAGTTAGATTGATCTAAACTGAAAGACAATTTGTAGCACATACAATGCACGCATGCTTCACAAGTTTACGAAACCCCCGGGTTGACAAATTAAATGAAAAGCAATTATTTTGCCCCAACATTTTGGCATCAATGTCGAGGAAGTGTGCATAGGAACTAGCTTTCAGTCTAGAGTGTATTTTATTTTTAGTTTTTACTAACCATTTATGGATAAAGGATCTAGAATGCAGCCCAAATATTACATTGAGGAATGGTATCGAAAAGGGATTGTGCCACAGCATTCAAATATTCTTCAAGAGATCCTTGCGGCAAATCGAAAGATCAAAGAAATTTTTATATCCTTACAAGCAATCAAGTACATTTCGTAAATTTGGATATGAATATTTCAAATATTCTAATCTGTAATTGGCTTCATTAGAACCATTCATATACCTAAAAATAAAAATAAAAATAGTTTTTTAAATAGATAGGAAAAATAAAAATAAAACCAAGCTTGGCTAGAATTTTAGAATTATTACTTTTGTTTTTGAAAAAATAAAAAATAAGTTTTTGTAATTTTTAGGATAAATTTGATGTTTTTTGGTGTAGTAAGAACCACCCATTTACTAACCCTTGATAGGAAAGATTTGCAATAAAACAAATGATTGAGAACAAGGAGCACAAGTGAAGATCACGAGCAATAATTTAAGGTATGACATCGATCCTTTTCATTTTATTTTTGAAAAATTTACAGAGGAATCGATTGACAAAATCTTGACTATGCTAACAAAATAAATAAATAAAAATCTCGAGTATACTCTCCTTCTGCACTTCGTGTGACCTGGAGGATCAGAAAAGTAATTTTTTTTGTTAGTATATCATAAAATCTAAAAAAATTATTTAGCTACAGAATGAAATTCTGCACCTAAACTTATGTTTCCATCATTTGATTTAATTTGATTTGATTTTTCAATAAACTTAATAATAATAAAAATTAATTAATTAATTAATTAATTAAAAACCAAAATAAAACGTGTCAAATTCATTTTCTTTATTAATAAATTGTTTTGTTTAAATATATATGTATATATTTTTAATGTAACATATATAATTTTTTTAAACAAAACTAAAACATTTAAAAAAAAATGTTTTCTTTAATTAAAAATATATATGTATATATTTTTAAATTTTTAAAAATATGACATATATAAAAAAATAATTAAACTGAAACATTTTAAAAAAAAATCAAATAATGAGAGCCTTGCTGAATACTTCATTTAATAATACATTTAATTTTTTTGTTGCTCTCCCTACACGTTGACCTTTCCTGCAAGACCAATGAGCTTAGCAAGTCTTGCCTTACTGACAGAAGAGCATACAAATTTGCAACCAACGACTATGTGGCTCAGCAAAATTGTGAAATCCCCACGAGCTTTCGAATGCTTGGACTGTTCATTTAGCACAAAGTGGGTAATTGTCATCAAGTCTGTTCGATGGGCTTCCGCCGCATGATCCATTCTTCTGGGTTGTGATTATTGAGTTGGAATGAGCCAAGCTTATATGATCTGTGCCCGTGTGCCTCCACACATTAATAAAAACAAAACATTAAAAAAAAATAAAAAAAATTAAACAAATAAAACAAGTGTGTCTCACGACTCTCTCCTTCCTTCCATTTGCGCATTCCAGCAGTTGTTGGGATTTCCCAATCTCCAGCAGTTCCCCATGGTATGTTATGAATAGATAAATATCAACGCCTCGCTCGATTGAATTTGTACAAGCAGACAATTGAGAGATTAATAGAATTTTGTATCCTTCCCCTTCAATGTTGCAGTAATATGAATTCATTTCAAAATGTGGAGATTCTCTGCCTTGCTTTCCACATCGTCATACAACTTCTCCTTCTATTTTATGGATTCTGTGTACAATTACAAGTGATCTTTCACTATGCATAATAAAGCAAACCACCTATCCTGTGAACCAAAGGCTTCCAATTCTATTTTAATGGATCAATCGGCGAATTCACATAGTGTCAAGCGTATGGGTTGCACTCGCCTCCACTATTGGCATTGGACGGCTACCACAGGAAGACCATAACTATTTTCGTCATTTCCGCAGCAAATAATTTCATTTTCCAGAAACCACAACAATTTTATTTTGTTGCAGAAGTGATTTCCATAAATGCATAACTGTTTTGACACACGATTTTAAAATGCATTTTCTGAGAAAACCAAGGCAAATTAGAAAAAAATAAGGCATGGGTTTTTTTCAGCAAAGGGGGCAATTAGGTAACACTGAGCGATTTTTGGATTTCACAACCGT
Source organism: Pinus albicaulis (assembly GCA_034641835.2). Lineage (NCBI taxonomy): Eukaryota > Viridiplantae > Streptophyta > Pinopsida > Pinales > Pinaceae > Pinus > Pinus albicaulis. The sequence continues at coordinate 1,163,667,077 of CM076572.1, forward strand.
TTATGAGAATTTTTGGGTTCTCCGAGGCCTTAATTTGAAGATTGTGTGAGGAAAACGTCTTTTTAATGCACAGAAAATCAGTTGAGAGAGTTGTAGCAAATTTCACATGCTCAATTCCACTTGGCATTTTTCCAACATAATAGATCATCCATCGATTGCATCATTATTTTTTTTCGATTTAATTGGGTAGTTTTCAATCTTGAAATCTCCAGAAAACGTTGAAGATCCCTACCATCTCGCCACTTTGCACTACATGATGCCATCTTGAAATAAAATTGCCATTATACATCTTGAACTTGCCAAATGATTTATCGCAAATAGATATTGACATTTCCCAAGCTCGGAGCCCTTTGGTTGATGAAGAGAAGCTCTGCACGAATTTTTTTCTCACTGTTGTAACACAAATTTTTTTTTTTGGTAAATTTCTTGTAGGTCATTCCATTTTAGATTTGTAAAGAAGTGCTTTGGAAGGCATATTTGTGATACAGTTAGAGTTGGTTGCAATCTAATGGAAGAAATAGATAGGGATGCTAAATTTGCAGAGAAAAAAAACATGTTCGCAATCATCCTTCTAGTTATTGGCAAATGAATTTTTATTTAATAATGCAATACGATGTATCGATAGCAACTTCCGAATGTATTTGTTTGACTTTCAAAAAAAAAAATCTATGAAGTGAGGGATGATTTGAACATGTTATTCTGATTGAAATATTTCAAGAAGTGCTAAATGTTTGGAGGGGATAACTTGATGAACAAATATTAGATTGACATGAGGAGGCTCAAGCAGATTTAAGTATTTAATTTAGTTGTGTGAATAAATTTATGATGGGTCAATTTGCCCAATGCATTTCTTTTGTTACCACGTTTTCATTTCTTTGTGAAGGGAAACATATTCTATGTAAGACTCAAGTATTAGTATTTACCAGAAATTGATTTTTGTTTCAAAAAAAAAAAAATTGATAATAAAATATACGCACACACATATATATATATATATATATAATTAAAAAAAAAAAAAAAAAAATTGCAACACAGATGACGATTCAATTTGACCGATTTAATAATGACTTGCAAAATTAATTGGAAGATTATTTAGATGATTTCTGAACATTTGGCGTTAAAAATTATAATATTGTTGCTGTGTATTTTTCTATGAAACTTTAACTTGCAGGACACAACGAATCTTTGTGATGCCAATCATTTTGCTGAGCACATTACATGAAGTCATCCGACAATAGGGAGTTGATTTATTTTTCATAGTTATTTCTTAAAAATAGATTGCTATTGATATCATGAATTGGACTTAATATAACACTTTTTTTTTTCCTTAATCTGTTTCATTTGACATTCAAATTTTTTTGTAAGAATCAAAAAGGAATTGGCCATTTCTTTTTTAACACTCTTATGTTCTGTATGTCAAGTTTTCTTTTGAAGGTTTGGGATGATCAAATGATCAGTGAAGAAAACCAATTGTGCGCACAATTGGTCTTCAAAGGACCGATTTCATGAGAAACATAAGAACAAGTCCATGTCCATATCCATCAAGACCATTACCTTTCCTCCCTTTTGAATTATAAATCCAACCAAGCAATTCAAAGCAAGCCACAGTTATTTTCCCAACAAGAGTCAGTTGTTCATTTTTATTCACATACACTTTCCATTACTCTTTTTCTATTCCTAACCCACAAATAAAAGCAAGAAGCTCACTTACAGACTTATTACCCATTGTCATTATTATTTTCCATTGTCATATTCCATTTTCATTTTCCTTTTCCTATCCTTTTTATTTCGCAATAAACCCTGCTTCAATACAAATTATTGAGTCCATGGTCCTTTGAGTCTAAAATCCTTGAAAAAACACCTTGAGGCTTGCATGCCCTAATGGAAAGTCTTCTTGCTGACGAAAAATGGGAATACATTAATATCTCTTGTTCATCGGGTCTTCTAGGTACTTGACAACAACAAAATTATTCGTACCAAGCAATATATATTTGGGCATCCTGACTCTCATTGTCATCAATGGTGAGATTTCTCGTGTTGACTAGTGGCATCCATTAATGGCCACTAAGTCAACAATTTCCTACTATGTTCAACATCAGAAAATCTATTCACACAACAGGAATTATGTCAAAGAGTTTTGAAGACATGAAGACTATCATTTTCAGCATTTTGGAGAAAATGAAGAAGATATGTAGCTACAATAGATTAGCACCATTCTGCAGTTGCAGAATCAGATGAAAGCTACTGTATCAGAGGGCACCAGCAAAATCAACACCATTTTGCAGCTGCAGAATCCGATTGCAGCTACAGAATTAGAGGGCAGCAGCAGAATCAGCACCATTTTGCAACAAATTCAGCAGTTTTAGTAGAAGCAATAAAAATTCATCTTGAATCTTTTATCCATAACTTGTACAGCCACTTGAAGAAGATTATGATCAGAATTTTGCAACCACCACACATGCAACTCATCCATTTTCAAAGGGAAAGTTAAGGTATGTCATTTTCTAACTTTTTACCATAGAATTCCTTGAAAAGGTAGAATGATAAATTTTGGAAAAAACACTTATTTTTCTCATTTCTTTGCCAATACCATCAGTTGAGGGGGGGAATACATTCATATTCATATTTTACCATATTCATATCACGTTCAAAAATCCCACATACCTTCAAAAGATATTAACTATTACATTATTATTATGAGAATACAATGGTTTTTCAAAAGTACGTAAAAGATAATTGGATACAAACACAATCATGGTTGTTACATAAGAACCAACCATGATGCATTCCAATAAAGATATACTTTGCAACAATAATCAAAATATTATTATGAAAAGTTCAAAGGTCAAAATTGAATGCAACAACAAAATATGGTTGTAACACAAGAACCAACCATGTTGCAATTCAACAAAAAAAAAACACTTTGCAGAAGTATGAAGTTATCAAATGATATCATGCAAAGTTAAGCCAAAGCTCAAGGATCAAAAAGAATTAATGTAATAGATTGCATGAGGACATGCAATAGCTTCAGTTGGGGGGTATATTGGGCCATGAAATTGTCATTTAATTCCATTATATTTTCACTTATATTTCCATATTATCACCTTCACTCAACCTCCATTTCATTACATTTACGTTACCATTACCACTATTGGGTTGCATTTATGTTTTTCCAAACTTTATTAATTCCTAGTATTTTTAAGTGAATTTTTGGTTAAAAATTAGAAAATAATATGCACATACTTATACCTAACAGGTGGAATGAGTTTGTTGCCATGTGTAGGTCAAAAATAAGCTTCCAAAAGACCCTTATGTGGCCTCCTAAGGCCAACTTCGAATTTGGATGGAGACGATCATGGGATCATAAAGATATGTGTCTCATTTCCTATTTGTATTATAACTCTAAGAATACATGTGCCTTATCACTTCCTATTTGGATTGTAACTCTAGAGATATAGGGAGAGATTCATGGACCCTCATTAATGAGATATCTTCTCATCTTTTTTAATAAATAGGGGAAGCTTTCTCCTGTCATTTGATGTGTAAAATCGGAGTTATGCTCAAGATTTGAATAAAAAATTAGATTGTGACACCTTACTCATGAATGTTCTTTCATTTTGACTTGGTTCTGCTTACATATGGAGCATCTCAATTTACCATCTCTCATACTTGTGGATCAGCCATCTAAAATGTGTGAGATTTATTTTCTTTTATAGATTAAAATTTATTTGCTTTATTAGTATTATTTTTAGAATGACTGTGCAATATTTGATTTCCAAGAACATCTCAAGAAAGTAGATTTTTTTTTATTTTCCAATTGGATTATGTCTGAGGCATTAGAGCTCATGGTTGTTTAGTTTCTTTACATGTTTTTACACTTTTTTCTTAGATAAGATCCTCAGTTAAATGTATAATTGAATTCTCCTAAAGATCATGTCAAGAGGATGACTCTGTCATACTTCCAAATTTCATGCTCGAGTATTTAACCTGTGCAATAATTGAGTTTTCATTTACATGCCTTTAAACTGCTTTCCTATATTAAGATCCTCAGTTAAATGTATAATTGAATGCTCCTAAAGATCATGTCAAGAGGGTGACTCTATCATACTTCCAAATTGCATGCTCGAGTATTTAACTTATGCAATAAATGAGTTTTCCTTTACATTCCTTTAAAATTCTTTCCTAGATTAAGATTCTCAGTTAATTGTATAATTGGATGCTCCTAAAGATCAGGCCAAGAAGGTGACTTGTCATACTTCCAAATTGGGTGCTCGAGTGTCTAGCCTATACAATAATTGAGTTTTTATTTACAAGCTTTGAAATGATTTCTTAGATTAAAATTTTAATTCCTGCAAGTGTGATTGTGCGCGCTATATTTTCTTTTCAATTTTTTTTCTTTCTTTTCGTTACTTGATTTCATAGGTTAGTTGAATTTCATTTTCATTATTTGATTTCATATATTAGATGAATTGGTTTTCGTTATTTTTTAGTTAGATTGATCTAAACTGAAAGACAATTTCTAGCACATACAGTGCACACATGCTTCACAAGTTTACGAAACCCCCGGTTTGACAAATTAAATGTCAGAAAATTATTTTGCCCCAACACCCTTCCTAAGGCTTAATTCAACCCTTATTGAGGCTAAATTTTTTCCCCCTTCTGAGACACTAGCTTTCCCTATCTAAGTCTTATTTGAGGGAACATGCGAGTTTGATTAGAGATTTTTTTTTTCCTTTATAAGGCATAATTTTTTCGTCCTTCAAGTTTGTTCGTGAGGAAAAAATCCATCTAAGTTAAAATATCTAAGTTATGATTTTGTGAAGGAATATGAGGCAGATTCAAATTTCTGAAGCAACCCAATATGATATAGTGTGAGCTCCTAAGGCAGTCAAAGTTTCTAATTCCTACACCTGAGGCCAAGTTTCACTCATACTGAGGCTAGATTCATCTTGATCTAAAGAAAAATTTAAGGCCATATATGAAGTTGATTGAGGCCTATTATAAGGCTTTCTCTTAAGGTACACCGAAGTTGTTCTGTGTCACTTTCTGAGATAGACCGACGCCTATTCAGGGGAACATTTTTTAGGCAACTTATTGGTATGATTGAGGAGTTGTGTTGAGGATATTTAAGGTTCAAGTTAAGGCTCCCTTAAGTAACTAATTGGAGGTATGACTTAGAGTCCCTTTTTTGTTAGATCACATATTTTTTAGGATCACTATAGTAACATACTTATTGGACATGTCGTGATTCAAGGAGTAGAATTGAAGTTGTAAATGACTTTGAAGGGATAAAAATATCGTAATTGGGTTTCTATCACGGGTAAGAGAGCCCAAGAGTTATTTTTCTATCGTTTATTATAAAGGGTGGAACGGTGGTGCTAGGGAAGGAAATTGTAGCTTCCTTCAGGAGGTTGTCACCTCCTTCCAGGGGGAGCTGGTAAACCTGGGGTTATAGCACTTCCAGTTGTAGCTGGTAAAACCAAAATTTGTAGCTTCCATTATGATATAAATATATTGTTTATATATGTATCTCATGTTACTTTGATGTGACGTTATTTGGTTAATGTTTTTTGATACAATATTGTAAGAAAAAGTGTTAATACTGATTCACCCTCCCATGTCTGTACTTCCAACAATTGGTATTAGAGTAGGTTACCCTCTAACTGTCTAATCACTAGAGGGAAGATTGCAAACAAATATAGATCATATGAAAGGCATCTCTTCAAGGAAATTTTCAATATTTTATGGAAATGATTATCCACTATGGAGAAATTTCATGGAAACCTACTTGAATTCTTTAGGAGTGGATGTTTAGCTCTCTGTCATAAATGGATACAAAGTTCCAAAAAATAATCCAAATAATCTTGATGAGAAGAAGTTGTTCAACTACAATTCAAAAGCTCTTCATGCCATCACAAGTGGGTTGTCAAGAACTGTTAAAACCAAGCTGAGGACTTGCACCACAACCAAAGATGTTTGGGATAAACTTAAAACTATGTATAAAGGTGATGATAAGGTCAAACAAGTTAAACTTCAAAAGTATAGAGCTCAGTTTGAAAATCTGAAAATGGATGAAAAAAATGTATTGTAACTTATTTACTCAGAGTAGATGAAGTTTCCAACTCCATGTTAGGTCCCTATATTACTAGTGTCGTCCCTTATTATTGTGTATCCCCCTTATAGTTAGTGTTGTACCCCTGTAGTCCCCATATTGTTATTATTGAGCCCCATAAAAGACCACTATTATTATTGGTGTGCACTTACATTATTATTGTTAGGTCAGCTAGGATTATATTGTGACCCCATGGACTCCTATATATAGAAAAGAGGCTTTGTCAATTGTATCGTTCAAGAATTTTTCATATATGTAATGTAAAGGAGGTTGCCCCTTCGAAGTGGCTAATTTCTAAGGCGTTGATATATCTTTTCTTCTATTTTGTGAGCTGGTTTCATAACATTTGGTATCAGAGCTTTGGATTCTAGGGTTTCGTTGTTGCAAAGAATCCATCGTGGAATTTTCGCTATAACTTTTTTTATACGAAGGTTCAGAAGCTAAAAAAAAAAAACCCATTTGAGAAGAAATCCTCAGGAACGTCATGTAAAAATTTTAGACTTTGTTTCATTATATTTTCGGAGATATGATCTTAGGGAGTTATGGTTTTGGCATGCTCCAGAATTTCATCTCAAATAGGTAACCTAGGGTAAATCGTCATAACTTTTGTTTTAGACATCTTATTGGAATTATGTAAAAATTGGCTGAAATTGCACAGACTTTAGTTTTTGTGGTATAAATTTTAGATCCGAAGGACGAAACAGTGACACATGGCACGTCATACAATTTCACTCTACTAAACCAGTCCATAATTAGGTCATTGTGGGAGATTGGACATAACTTTGTCTTGATGAATCCAAATCAAGTCTAACCTATGCCATTGGAAAGAAGACTCAGAGGGATACTACAAGACTAAAGCTCAATTATTGGGGATCCGAAATCACAGAGATACATCAGTATCAATATCGAGCTTCTCAAAAGCAAGAAACAGGTGTGTATTTTTTTTTAATTTACATAAATTTTGTTTGAAAAATCAGTTTGAAGTGATCCCAAGGGAAGTTGCGAGGATTTCTCGGGTCAACAGGGTATTATTACAAGTTTGTTAAGAATTATGGGAGAATAGCAACACCTCTAACAACATTATTGAAGAAAGATGTATTTTCATGGACTCTTGAAGCAACTAAGGCCTTTGAACATCTTAAAGAGGCAATGTGCTAAGCACCGGTCTTAGCTACACCAGACTTCACAAAAACCTTTATTGTGGAGTGTGATGCCTAAGGAAATGGAATTGGTGTTGTTTTAATGCAAAAAGGAAGACCAATTTCTTTTGAAAGTCGTCCAACCAAAGGAAAGTATTTACAGAAAGCTATTTATGAGAAGGAAATGTTGTCAATACTACATGCACTAAAGAAATGACGACCTTACCTAATGGGAATACACTTCAAGGTAAAAAATTATCATGATAGTCTTAAATAATTTTTTGGAACAAAGATTATCTTCAGAAGAGCAGCAAAAATGGGTCACAAAGATGTTGGGTTATGACTTTGAAATCATCTACAAAAAAGGGAAGCTAAATGTTGTTGCAAATGCACTCTCAAGAAAGGATGAGGATGTGGAACCATTAATTGTGCTATTTCTATTATCCAACCAGATTGGATAACCGAAGCAAGGGAGGAATGGAAGAATGATGAAGAAGTATGGATACTCATTCAAAAGTTGCAGCAAAATCCCAGTACATATGATACATTTAGTTTAAAAAATGATTCCTTATGGTACAAATATCGATTATATCTTTGTAAGAATTTCCAAATAAAACAAAAATATATTTTGAAATTGCACACCTCTCTCTTAGGAGGACACTCAGGATTTTTAAAACTTACCACATGGTGAAGAAAGATTTTTTTTGGGATTGCCCTAAATCTGATATTCAAACGTTTGAGGTGGAATGTTTGGTTTTCCAGCGAAATAAAGTTGAGACAAGTAAGACCATGGGTCTTCCATAGCCTTTATCCATTCCAATTCAACATTGGGAGGAGGTTTCAATTAATGTTATCACAGGTTTACCTAAGTTTGAAGGAAAGAGTTTCATCATGGTGGTAGTTGATATACTTACCAAGTTACCACACTTTTATGAATTATCTCATCCATTTAAAGCAAGTACAGTTTCTACTACATTTATGGAAATAATTCAAAACCTACATGGAAACCCAAAGTTTATTGTAAGAGACAGAGATCTCATTTTCACTAGAAATTTATGGATGAAAATATTTTCTTGTTTGGGTACTCAACTAGCTCATATCTCATCTTATCATCCTCAATCTGATGGGCAAACTGAGATAGTGAACAAATTTTTGGAAGGATATATTCGATGTATCTGAAAAACAAACACAATGGGTCAAGTGGTTACCTCTGGTTGAATGGTGGTATAACACTTCCTTCCACACTGTAGCAAAAATGGCCCCATTTACGGCACTTTGTGGATATCATCCACCATCCATCACATCATCTTTAACAGAAAATTATAAGGTTCAAGCAGTGGAAGATCACATTGAGCATCAACAACAAGTTCTCCAACTCTTAAAGGATAACCTCAATTTGGAACAGAATCGAATGAAACAATAGGCAAATCAACATCACAGCGAGAGAAGTTTTGATGTAGGTGACTGGGTATTTTTATGGCTACAACCATACAAACAAATGTCCCTCAAGTATGCTAAGAAGGATAATAAATTATCGCCAAAGTACTATGGTCCTTGCAAGGTGTTGCAAAATATTGGTACTATGGCATACAAATTGGAGCTTCCTGCATCTTCCTGAGTGCACCCAGTTTTCCATGTTTCATGCTTACAAAATTTTATAGGTGAAAAACTTCCAATTCAAACAATATTGCCAGAACTTGATGAGGAAGGAAAAATCATATTGGAACCTGAAGCAGTCACGGAAACAAGAACTCGATAGCTACTAAATCGATCAATTTTAGAGTATCTCATCAAGTGGAAGAACTTACCCACTGAAGATTCCACATGGGAGGATGATAATTTTGTACAGAAGCATTCAGAACTACTCAAACGTTGAGGAAAACACTTTTTTGAAGGAGAGGGGCATGTTAGGTTCCTATATTACTAGTGTAGTCCCTTATTATTGTTAGTGTATCCCCTTTATGGTTATTGTTGTACCCCTGTAGTCCCCATATTGTTATTATTGTGCCCCATAAAATACCACTATTGTTCTTGTTGTACCCTTACATTATTATTATTAGGTTGGCTAGGATTATATTGTGACCTCATGGACTCCTATATATAGAAAGGAGGTTTTTTCATTTGTATCATCCAAGAATTGTTCATTTATGTAATGTAAAGGAGGTTTCCCCCTCAAAGAGGTTGATTTCTAAGGTGTTGATCCATATTTTCTTCTATTTTGTGAGTTGGTTTCATAACACTCCTTCAAAGGATTAGGAGAATAAATTAAAGATCCCTTGATAGTAAAAAATGTATTGAGATTGCTTCCTTTCATATACGATGCCAAGGTATCTGCCATAGAAGAAACCTAGGACTTGACCAAGACGATAATGGAAGAATTACATAGCACTCTAATAGAATATGAAATGAGAATAGATACAAAATATGGACCATCAAACAAAGTAGAAAATTTTAAAGCCACAAAGAATACAAGAAACAAAGAACTCAAGGTGGAAGGAACTCCATGCGATGAATCAAATGTAGAAGAAAAAAATTTCATTAGAAAACTCAAAAGGGGAACCAGAAAACACAAAGTTTAGTTACCCTTTAAATGCTTCAATTGTGGAAGAATAGTTCATTATGTTAAGAGATGTATGTTTGAGGAAAATAAAAACTTCCATAAGAATAATATTTATTCTAAAAAAAACAATTCTTCAGATGAGAGTGATACAGAAGAAGGGGGTGCAAGAGAAGTTCTCTTCATAACTCAATAAACTCAACATAATAATGAAGATGAAAGTTATGACGAAAAGGTCATTGATTCAGATAAAGAAATAGGAGAAATAAACATGAGAATAGATCCTTTCTAGGGACTCAGAAATGATTAAGAAACCAAACATAAATATGAAAACCTTAAAGAAAAGTTAAAGAATAATGAAAAGGAAAATATCAAGCCCAAACACATAAATAGAGAATTGAAAATCCTACTTGAAAAACGTGATGAAAAGAATATATCCTTAAAGTTCCAACTTGAAGAAGAAAAAATAATTGAGGAAGTCACGAATATCCATATGAAGAAGAAATAAGATTGTAAGAATCTTGAAGAGGAAGTTGTGTCATTGAGGGTTGAAGTTGAAAATATCAATAAGAATTTTAATTGCATAAATTATGGAGGAACAATTTATCAAAGTCAAACATAATGTGGGTGGATTATAGCCTAATTCCAACGGATTAAATAACTAATTCGTATGATTGGTATGATTGAGGAGTTGTGTTGAGGAGATTTAAGGCTCAAGTTAAGGCTCTCTTAACTGTGGAATGAGGCCAATTTAAGTAACTAATTGGAGGTATAACCTAGAGTCCCTTTTTTGTTAGACTACATATTTTTTACATATGTTTCTCTCATAAACGGTTACAGACAAATGACCCTCCATGCTCTTTAAATAGATATCATGGACCAATCGGGTGTTAAGCCACGGATCAAGTGTCGTTAATACTGAGGAGTGAGTGAACCGTCGGATCACTACAAATCATGACCATCGGATTACAAGTTACAAATGTACATAGTAAAGAAACACACTTTACCTAACTCTACACTAGACTAAGTTATTCTTAATTATTTCCTATGTGTCAAAATATCCAAACACCCCCCCTTAAGAACAACTTGGGATAGGATTGAAGGATTTACAAAGGTGACACAAAAGGAGCCTATTTCCTATGTGTCGAAATATCCTAACATCCCCGCTTAAGAACAAATTGGGATAGGATTGAAGGATTTACAAAGGTGACACAATAAGAGAAGGAAGGAGGCATTAGAGCCTATCCCCCCTTAATGATAACTTTCTTGAACTCCAAGCATGGATTGAAGTTTGGTAAACTTCGATTCTGTGAGAGCCTTTGTAAAGATATCGGATACTTGATCATTGGTTGGACAATACTGCACTTCAAGAACACGATCATGAATGAGATTTCTAATGAAGTGTAGGTGGAGTTCAATGTGTTTCATACGTTGATGTTGAACTGGATCTTTACATAGCTGAATGGCACTCTGATTATCACACCAAAGTGTAGTTAGATGTTGTTGATGAAGACCAAATTCAGACAGGATCTGACAAAGCCACATGGCTTCCTTGTTGGCTTCAACTGCACCACGATACTCTACTGCTGCTGAAGAAAGAGAGATGGCACTTTGTTTCTTACAAGGCCAAGTAATAGGTCTTGGACCAAGAGTGAATACATATCCTGCAGTAGACTTTCGATCATCAGGGTCACCAGCCCAATCAAAATCATTGAAACCAATCAATAATGGAGATGCTTCTGCACTGTAATGAATCCTGAACTGAATTGTACCTCGAATATATTGAAGTATTCTTTTATTTTCTTTCCAGTGACTTTCATGAGGTTGGTGCATAAATCAAGCAACAATACCAATGGCAAAGGAAAGGTCAGGATGGGTATGAGTTAGATACAGAATTTTACCAACAAGTTGACGGTATAAGGTAGCATCAACTTCAAGGGTAGTACAAGTGATTGAAAGCTTGACTCCAAACCGAATGGGATAAGGGGCTGGCTTATAGTCTTCTATGTGAAAGTGGTGCAGAAGATCACAGGGATACTTGGACTGAGAGAGGGTAATACCTTCTTTGGATTGCAAGACTTGAAGACCAAGGAAATAATGCAAGTGTCCTAAGTTTTTCATTTCAAACTTCTTTTTGAGGCTAGACTTCACATGGTTTATATGTTTTGGATCACTACCAGTAAGGATAAGATCATCAACATAAATGAACAAGGATGGTGAAGTACTTACCCACTTTCTTGGTGTAGACAGTGTTGTCAGAATGACACCTATAAAAGCCATTATCTAATAGAAATCTATCCATTTTGGCATACCAAGCCTAAGGAGCTTGTTTGAGACCATAGAGAGATTTCCTAAGGCGACAAACAAGGCTAGAGTCATTTTGGATAAAGCCAAGGGGTTATTCCATGTATATTTCTTCATGTAAATCTCCATGTAAGAAGGCAGATCTAACATCGATCTGATGGACTTCCCATTTAAAGGAGGCAGCAAGGGAAAGAACAAGGTAGATAGAATTCATTTTGGCAACAGGGGAGAAGGTTTTAGTATATTCAATGCCTTCAACTTGTCAAAATACTTTAGCAACAAGACGAGCCTTATGCCTATCCACTTTTCCATCTGGTCCAAACTTTGTTTTGTACACCCATCTTCATCTGACAAGTTTTCTTCCTTTTGGAAGAGGAATAAGATCCCAAGTATCGTTCACCAATAAGGAACGATATTCTTCATTCATAGCTTCATCCTAATCTGGAAGACCGGAGGCTTCTTCAAAGGTTTCTGGATCAGGATTTTCTGGAACTTTAGCTAATAAGGAAGAGGCTCTTTTGAACTGAGAACGTGTACGTCGTCGATCTGCAGGGTCACCTGCAAGAGAACTTGTTGCATCCCGAGTAGAGCGGACCCATCTTGGAAGCTGTGGAGTAAAGGGAATAATTTCAAGAGGTGGAGGAGGATTTTCATCCTCACTGTCATCATCTGGACTAGAAGGAATGATATTAAAAATAGAAGAGAGAGAGAGAGAGAGGTGGCACATATGTCGAATCAGGCTCGCAGGCCAAAGGTGGCACACCCGCCGAACTAGGCTCGCATGCCGATATATTTTCATCAAATTTTACATCTCTTCTAATGATTATATTTTTGGATTTTGGTTGAAGAAGTCTATATCCTTTGACATCTTCAGAATATCCAACAAAATTGCATTTTTCACTCTTAGGTTCTAAGGCTTTATGTTTCGCATCTAGAATATGGGCCCAAGCATCACTTCCAAAAACACTAAAGTGACTTACATCTGGTTTGATTGAGCTCTAAGCTTCTTCTGGAGTTATATTCTTTAAAACCTTAGTAGGAGTGTGATTTACTATGTAATTTTCACAGTTAATTGCTTTTGCCCAAAAATTAATACTAAGTCCTTTAGATTGAAGCATATAATTAGCCATTTCTTTTAAGGTGTGATTCTTCCTTTCAGCTACACCATTTTGTTGTGGAGTATATGGAACAGTATGTTGCAATTGAATGCCATGCTCAGTGCAGAAGTTAATAAATTTGTTGTTAACATATTCTCCTCCATTGTCTAATCTTAACTTGATAATTTGATGTCCAGATTATTCCTCAACAAAGGCCTTAAAGGCCAAGAACATGTTAAAAACTTCACTCTTGAGTTTTAAGAAGTATACCCAAGTGCATCTAGAAAAATCATGAATGAAAGTTAAGAAGTACTTGCAACCAGAGAAAGAGACAACAGGAAGTGGACCACATAAATAATTGTGCACAAGCTGCAAAGGGGCTGAAGCATGCTAAGAGGCACGAGATGATGTTTTCCCAGTACACATCCAGAGCAAACACCATCTCGGCAAGATACCATAGGAAGACTCGTCACCATATTTTCCTTACATAGAGTTTGAAGATAGCGATAGTTTAAGTGACCAAATCGCTCATGCCAAAGTTTTCTCACTTCATCATTATGAGCAACAAAAATGGAGGGAAGACATGAAGACCCAAAGTTGTCAAACTTATACAACCTTGTGGAATCATCTGCATTGCCAGTAGCTAAAATATGTCTAGGATCTTTGAGGTCCTTGATTACAACATCATGAGGTCATAATTCTACTATTTTCCCTTCGCCTGAATGAGTTATCTCATAAATAGATATAAGGTTGCACGACAAGGCAGGAACACATAGTACATCATTAAACTGACCATTATCTAGATGAATGGTTCCAGATCCAACAACACTAAGAGATCCATCATTACCAACATAAATATGTTTGGTGTTACAATCATTTAAAGAAGAAAACATGGCTTTATTTTTATCCATGTGGTAAGAAGCTCCAGAATCAATGAGCCACTCATGAGAATGAGAAGAAGAAGACACATTTAATGCATAACCAGATCTTGATGCTTGTCAACCACAAGAAGAAATTTCCATTCCTGAAGATGAAGGTGAAGAGTGCTCCAAATTGATGTTGTGCTTCTTCATTGTTGCTTCTAAGACTTCCATCTTCTTAAAACATTTGGACTCTATATGGCCATCACGATTACAAATGTTGCAATGTCTATCTGTCTTCCTCCCTCTTTTTTTATTTGTCTTATCATTTTGGTGAGTTGCTTTTTCAGTTTGCGACTGAAATTGCTTAGGACCCTTGTTTGGTTTCGGGCCATACTTTTTAGGATAATGCTTCTTGGGATTCTTTTGTTATGATTGTTGTTGGGCTGCTAAGGCTTTCTTATAAGTGTTTCCAGGAGTGATAAGACCAAGGTGTAAGATTTTTTCTTGTTCTCTTATCAAATAATCGCAAAAGGCATCAAAAGATGGGTTCTTGTAGGTGGTTCCTGAAGAAATGATGGCTTCTCTAGTGGAATGGAAGGTGGAAACAAATACAGATTATGCAGGGCCAAGCTTAGCAAGAAGGCAATAGATAAGGCTACCATCTTCCTTTTTGAACTTACAACCTTCTAAAAGAAGTCTAAGGGTCTTGAATTTGAACAAAAAATCTTCAATAGAGGAGAAATTATTGGGGTCCAAAGTAAACAACTCATTTTCAAGCTGGTGGGCCCTGATTTGATTTTGAATGCCAAAGACAGTATTTAGCTTTTCCAGGGCTTCATTAGGGGTGTCAATGTCAAGGATATGAAATCGAAGATCTTGAGCAATGGACATTCCTATCAACCCTCGTGCTTGATCTTGTTTATTTTCCCATTTAGCGACTTTATCATCATTTAAAGGTTTATTTTCTTGTCTTGTGGCTATTCTATAAGGCCCTTTACTTCTAATTATATCTACCATGTGAGGTGGCCATTGGAAATAATTGGTGTTGTTAAGAATAGTCAGGCATGCACTTTCCATTTTTGAAAAAACTGAAGCTAAAAAAATCTGAAACTAACTG
Source organism: Pinus albicaulis (assembly GCA_034641835.2). Taxonomy (NCBI): domain Eukaryota; kingdom Viridiplantae; phylum Streptophyta; class Pinopsida; order Pinales; family Pinaceae; genus Pinus; species Pinus albicaulis. The sequence continues at coordinate 1,163,682,266 of CM076572.1, forward strand.
CTCCAATGGAAAGATCTCGAAAAATTAGGCTGATTAAAAAAAAAACGGCTCGAAAAATGGCATCTAGATGAAGAATTTATGCCTTTTTCAAAAAAATTGAGTTCTAGATGCTGAATAGTTACGAGAACGATTTGAAATTTGATGATGAAGTTCAACTTTTAAAAAAAATCCCATCCCTTTAACAAAAATAAATTTACAAAAGAAGCTTGAGAAAGAGACTTGAACCCAAGACCTCTATTCTCATAAACTAACTTCTCACCAAGTGAGATAGTAAAAGGATTCTGTAATTGTTTGAAAGGAGGAAGGGGTTTTTTTTTTTAGTCTTTGATGTGCATTCTTTTTCCTGCACAAAAAACACAGAAATCCGAGCAAAAAAATAAAAACAAATGCAAGCCTTATGGAAAATGTTAGATTTTTTTTTAGCCTTACCAGCAACTATCTATTTTTTCACTATTTCTGATTTCCCGAGATCGCATAAAGACGCGGGGAAAGAGCATACGTAGCAAAAAAAATCCCTTCCTCCTGTTTCTGATTTTCTGAGATTGCACACAGCACAGAGCAAAGAGCATACACAGAGAAGAGGGTATAGATCCAGCAAATAAATAAAACCTAAAACCGAAATAAACAGAGGGAACCGAAATAAGCAGAACTATTAACAAATATAATTGCAAAACAGATACTTTATACCTCCAGATCTAAACTGACATAACTTGGGCAACCAGAAATCTTTTCACATGAAAAGAAAGGTGTTATGCACTACAACAGGCGCTCCAAACACAACAGAGCAGTTCTCCAGGCTCAAAAATGTTCAAAAATAGTAGATCTAGAAAACTTCAGTCGCATGCAGTCAAACCGGCTTCAGATTTGGATCAACAACGGATGCGGCCCTCAAAATAGCTCTAATAACATGTAGGAATTTACAGGGTAAGTTCCGTAGATCAAAAACCAAAGGTCACCACTCACAAACAGATCACAAATCAGTACACTAGTATTATCACGTGGTTAAAACCCTCGAAGAGGGAAACAGTCCACGGCCTGAGCCAACGCGGCCACTTCAGGAAATTTATTAATAAAAATAAAATTTACATATGTTTCTCTCATAAACAGATACAGAAAAAGACCCTCCATGCTCTTTAAATAGAGATCATGGACCAATCGGGTGTTAAGCCACGGATCAAGTGTCGTTAATACTGAGGAGAGAGTGAACCGTCGGATCACTACAAATCGTGACCGTCAGATTATAAGTTACAAATGTACATAGTAAAGAAACAAGCTTTACCTAACTCTACACTAGACTAAGTTATTCTTAACTATTTCCTATGTGTCGGAATATCCTAACACAACCCTTCTTTAATAACTCGCCAAACTGAGTACCATAGTCCTTGATTAATACATTAGCATCCAAATTGATTCCAACCCTTGCTAAGAGTGAAGAAAGGGACTAAATTGACATCAAAACAACATTCACTCATCCTCAGGGGTCGAATCCATGAGGTGAGGAAGAGATCCACAAAATTCTGAACTATAAGTTGGAGTATATGGAGCACTAAGTGACTCCTCCCTAAATACATACAAACTGATTCATTTGACTTAATGACAACTTTTACCTAATGAATATACCCCTAGGTAAATTATCCATAGCATAATTAAATTTACCATCCTCAATTACATAGCTAGAAATATGAATTTCTGAAGTAAAGTCAAATTTACATTGAAATTTCAAAAAACTCAACAAATGGTCAAGTGCACCCTCCTTGTTCAAGGCTGAATTTGACTGACTTGTAGGTGTCCAAATTGGCTCAAAGATAGCTTGTTTGAAAGCCCTTTAAGTCTAGTTTCTAGATCTTCCTTCATCTTCTAAAATTAAGGTCATTTCCCCCCTCAAAACTTCAATCTCCCAAGACTGCTTTGTCCGCAGCGCCTAGGCCAAAATAGGGGCAGAAACATGATTTTTAGGGTGTTTTTTTTCCCTTTTCACTGACCAATTTGTCTCAAAAAACTTAGAAAATGTACAGGGTGCATGTCTTCATCATTCTTAATCCAATGGTGGTCTCTTTTTTTTCATTAGGTTCCTCAAAAAAGTGCGCAGCGCTTAGGGCGTTGCGCATAGGACAGTCCAACTGTATAAAAATTCTGAATTTTCTAGAAAACTTGGCCTCCACAATAGAGCAATATCTCACTAAAAATAAGGTTTTTCTCAAAACTGAGAGATTTTTTTTTTACTTGGAATACTTTTAACAATAACCTCCTCTCGTTTATCAAAATCAAGTTTTTTTTACCACAACTATCTCCGCAAAAAGGTGTCTCAAACATGATTTTGCACATGCAGAAAATAGGTTGTGAAGATGTGAATGGATCTCTCATTCTGTAATACCTGTGTAAAAAGTGAGATAGGTTTTTTTACTTTGATATCTCATGAAAAAAAACCTCCTCCAGTTTCACAAAATTAATGTTTTTGTTTCCACAATATGTTCTGAAAAAAAGGTGACCAAACAGGACATTTCTGGAAAATGTGCCTTTGAAGAGTTTTTCAAATTTTCCCAGATTTTCTTCAAATTTCCCAAAAATTGCTTCAGATTTACTTCATGGAGACCTGAAATGGTAGGATATGCTATCATGGATCCATAAATTAGCAAATCCAACTTACCCTTCTCTTTCTGCTTGATTAGGGTTTGTAGTTCTAGACCAATTCACAAAATCAAAGTAGCCCACATGTTTGAAGCAAGTAACTGCCATGGGTGAGGCCATGAGTTCTCTGGTGTTTGTAGGTTTAAGTCTTAGCATATTCCCTCATTTATTTGGCCTTATAGCCTCTATTTCTTCTCCCTCATTGTATGATATGTTCTCTTCTTCTGCCATGATGTTTTAAAGTCAAAACCCTGGAGAAGTTGATGATGGTGGAAAGTGGTCTTAGGAATGAGGAATGGGAAATGGAAATTGAGGGAGATGGTGCTAGGGATTTATGAAAGGGGATAGGTAATAGTGATATGGTGGAATTTAGGATGGGGGAATTATTTACAGTTTTGGGGTTAGGAGCCTAGGTAGTTGTAGCACCTACGGCTTAGGGTATTGGGAAAAAGGTTTAGGGAAAGGAATTTGTAATACAACGATTTTAGGAATAGATATTTTGCAGTGTAGGGGTATGAAGGTATATGTAGATTTAATTTGGGGAATTAAGAGTGAAATGGGAGATACTATGGTTTTAAAATGAATTAAACACCAAATTCTAAAACAAATCTCACATCACCCAACAAATGAACTTGATGGAGAGGATAATTGATGGAATTAGCTTTCACTCACTTTCTAGAGGTTGATCAGAACATTTCTAAAGCTTAGGAAATTATTTCATTGCAATTTTAATGATTTTTTGGCTTTTCTAGTTAAGTGTGCCCTCTCAGAAGCAAGTGTGCCCTCTCAGAAGCAAGTGGGCCCTCCCAGAAGTAGGTGTGCAACGCCTTTTTGTAGACCACTTTTGGAGGCCTTCCCAAACTCCAAATTGAGCTCATCATAGCTTGTTGGAAATATGTCTATCTTGGATACATAATGGAACTATAAAGTACTGAAAATTATCAAGTATAACCCCTCAAAAATCAATTCTCCCATGACTGGTCAAAAAGTGCAGAATGAGGGTACAAAAATGCAGTGTGCTATTGCAGGAAATTTTTTAAGGCCTTCCTCAACTCCAAATTGAGCTCATGATAGGTCATTGGAAATATATTCCAGTATATTTTTCATTTGACTTATCAATAAAGTCATTTGGACACTCCAACTAAGATAAAATTTGATTTTCCCATGTCATTCCAAAAGTGCAGAAAACTTCTCGTAGCACCTGTATTTTTTAAATTTCTCCCAAACCATTATACCTGTGTAAAAACTGAAGGAGAATTTTATTTTTTGACCTATTATGGACAAAAACCTCACTCATTTTTATCAAATTTATATATGTTTGGTCAGAAACATACTTTGAAGCAAAACTGGCCCTATGAGTGGAAAATGATTTACTCTTGGAATGACTTCTTGAAAAATGATGGAGACATGATGTTTATGAGATGAAATGACCTCATAATTACTGATATGACCTACCTTATGCCTCCTGTGCTCAGATTTCTCTGATTCCATTGCAAACCCTAGCTCAGTGGAAGAGAAATTAGCGTTTAGTGCTTGTGGAAAATGATGTTTTGGGCACCCATGGGAAAAGACAACTCCCTTTGACATTTGATCAATTGATGAACTAAAAACTCTTGAACTTTGACATGTGCTTGTTTGGCATGTGGAACTAATTTGGCAGCTTTTGGGATACTAATTACTTATTACATTTGAATTGACATAAAATTGCATGAATAAAAAGAAAATTACATCTTGGAGTGAAACTCACATTTGAAATTAAAATTACATGATGAAATAAGCATTTATCTTTAAAAATAATCTTCACATGGTGAAGAGATGTTATTTGATCACCCTTTACTTGTTGGCCTTATGCAATGGAATGGAGTTTTATTGGACCATGAAAACCCTAGAAAACCTAATGATGACATTGACAAGACTGGAATCCATGGTGGCATGACATGATGAATTGACTTTATGGATGATGTACAGTTAGCAAGGTATGGAAGTGTTCCAACAAGAAAAGGAATTTTAAGGAAGAGTAATGTTTTTGGACTAGGGGTACCATCAGTGACTAATTTTTTGCATGACCTAATGGAATGATTAAAAAATTTCTGAGAGGGACCCCTAAAATGATATGAAAAGAGTATTTTTTATCACTAATGGAAGTATGCAAATACTGACACTAACATTAGCCTTATTGGGGATGATAGCTCTGAAAGAGGTGTCAAGAACCATAGAACTCTGGATTTTGCATATCAGTGCCTTATCTATTGGGCCAATATGATCAAAAACTTCAAACTGAAAAATTCGACTGAAAACTAATAACTCGGAGAAATAGACTGACTCAAGACTGACTCAAAACAAACTGAAATTGACTGAAAACAAACTCAAAGAAATTCTCATAATTGAGCTTTTTCAACACACCTACTCTAAATGATCCACTCATCACTTGATCAAGTGAAATGGAACAGCCAATGCAACCATGTAATCATTATGGCTGCTAGTTGAATTCTCTGCAAGTGCTTGCTTATGAGTAAAATGACTAGAGAACTACTAAAAGGCAACTCCCATGAAATCTTGTCAACAGATTGAATCTTAATGAAATTGAAATGCATGAGCCCACCGACTGACCTCAAGAATGCTACAAAATGATCTTCATAGGAATACATATCAATTTCCAGCCCATCTGAAACATTATTGTTATGCTCTAGGTATTTTTCATACCTTGATTTTAAAATGTTCCCAACATCTGTGCTCTCCTCCCTAGATGCCTGCAGCAAGTTGACAAAAGGATCTTGAAACTCATGAATGACTAATTTTTCCTGATGATCAACAACAAAACAAAAATCTTCTTCATTACTCTCCTGATATGACTGCAAATATTGGTATGAGCTTTGTATTGAAACTCCTATTGAAAAAAGACAATGAAGTCAGTTGTCAGAACAAGTTTATATCAACACTCTTTTCAGGCTCAAAGTTAGCTAATGGAGAATGAATTTTACTGTAGATATCATCCAACACATCAGCTATAGGGTCATGAAAAACTTGAAAATACTACTGCAACCTATTTTCCATTGGTTCTAATGAGACTGCATTATTTTTTACATGCTGCTCATCCTTTTCTTTAGAGATATTATGAATTTTTTTCTTTAAAAACTGAAATGCTTCAAAACATGATGGTACATAATAATCTTGCATCATTTGATCATGTGTTTCAAATTCCAAGCCTTCATCTACAATTTGAAATTTAATGGGACTCGGTGGTTGCAAATCTAGAGCTAAGGAGGATTCTATGTTGCAAATGATTTCCTCAACCAGTCCAAGATAATGATTATCATTTATAGTGTTGACCACTCGCTTATATCCTTGCTTATAGTTTTCTCTTATTTTTACAAATGAGGAGAAACACAAGTGTAAGGAGCTCTGATCGAGAATTTCATTATCCTCTTAATTGTCAAGATCAAAACTTAACGACTGATGATTTCTGATTGCATGAAAGTTATCTCTGATGAACTGAAATGAAGTAAAACAAAGAGGAAAAGATTCTTCACTTACTTCCAAATTTTCTAAACTTTAATCCTCACTGCCATAAACCACATGTGTGAGCTAATTGTCTTCTTTAAAATTTTAAAAACATGTTGATGATTGACTTGAAGAGTCAGCCTTGCTTTTGACAACATAATCATCGTCATATTTATCATACTTGGGTAAATCATCAAAATGAGAAATGCCATCAAGTATTCATTTCAGATCTACAGATATCTCCTTTACAAGCTTATCTATAAAATTTATTTCTTTATTGTCCCTTAATGCATACATAAAGTAATCATTTTCAGATCTATGACAACTTGGACAGGAAGGAAAATGTTTCAGATCAGCAACTTGTTTTTCTTCAATCAGTGAGACATGGTCATCTTGAACAGCAATTTCATCTCTCATGGTGATATTTTGCATCATTTCCTCTATTTTACTTACCAAAATGTCGAGCTTCACTTCTGAATATGTCAAGCATTCTTTCTCTATGTTTTCCCTTTCTTCTTCTTTCAAATTTAACCTTTTGACCAGCAAATTAGCTTCTACAACTATTGCACTATCCTGCATACTTTCGAGTGTTGTAATGTCCCTTTCTCTTAATCGAAATTCCATTTTCGGATCAAAAGCATAAGAGGGTTGAACCAAGAAGTTGTTTTATATCAGCAGGGATTGAATGGCATACTTGATTGAATATAGCTAAAAAGTTTTGCACTGTTTCTCCTGGTTTCTTTTTCAAATTATCATATTCTTCTAAAATTAGAAAAATGATACCTCTTGATCACCCATTTATCAAGAAATATTTTCACAAATTAATGGAAATCAAAAATACTTGCAACTGGAAAGTTTTTGAACCATTCCTTGGCTTCGCCTTGCAAAGATAGAGTGAAGATCCTGATACTAAATTAATCTTCATCAACCTCAAAAAGGTCAAGAAAATTTTCGAAACTCTGAATGTGTTTCTCAGCAGTGATGTTACCATATTCTCCATCAAACCTGGGAAGATATTTGTAATAATTTTCATGGAAATCATGGAGTATAAGAGGTAAGATGAGTGGTTTGTATCTATTTGGAATATTACAAGGTGTATGATTATGTACAGAAGCTATAGGATTAGTCTTGATCTTTAAAGGTTCATCAGCTTGAAAAGGATATGCACAATTTTCAGGTAAGAGGTCTTGATATTGAAAAAAATCAAAGGGAAACTCGATATGTACACTCTTCAAATAGGTGGAATCAACACTTTGATCATATTTTTCATACAACAAACTCTGGAAAAATTTTAGGATAGTTTCATGAAAAGAAAAGAAGTAATTTACAAGAAAGCATATTACATCTCGAATACAATTCCACTTTGAATACCTGACCTTTGTGTGAGATTCTTCCATTTTCCTGCTGGCAAGGTCGATCCTTCAATGGAGTCTTTACATCAAGTTGGAGTTGCTAGGTGAATCCTTCAGCCTTCATATGCATCTAAACTTTGTCACCCATCAGCAATCAGATCTAAACTTTGTAGTTATTTCCCATGGAATATATTGTCCTTTCGTCCCCGGCAACAGCACCAGAATTTTATCACTCTGCCAGATTCCCAAGGCTAAAGAAGGAATCCCAACAGAGATAACTACAGACCAACCTTTTAACTTGGTAGCTAGCCCTACCAAGTCGGTGAGGGCTCTCTCCACAAAACACAACCTAGGAGGCTGAATGGATTAATATTTTAGGCTAAGTGTGAGTTCAGTGGTTTTGATAACTGATTTTGGTTGGGCTGCTAGATGAAATTATGGTCAAGGGAGCTAGGTCAGGGAAAATAAGATGGAATTGTAATCCATTCGATGGGGCAAGGTAGGCATAAAGCTTAACATTTTAAGATGATTTTTATGAGATGGTTTTAAGACTGATGAGGAGCTAGGAAGAGCATGGGAGATGTATTCTTCCTAAATAGATGAAAATGGATAAATTATCACATCTTTCCCTAAACAGAGCATGAGCAAGCATGTGTTATGCCTATCAACTTGAAAGAGATAATACAACAGAGATGTAATGAAAATGAATACAACACATTCTAGCATATGAAACTAAAGTAAAAACAATGATAAACATCATACCACATGTATCCCAAAAAATAGTTGCAACTCTTATTTATTAACTGGCTAAACTGAGTACCATAGTCCTTGATCAATACACTAGCATCCAAACTAATTCCAACCCTTGCTAAGAGTGAAGAAAGGGACTAAATAGACATCAAAACAACATTCACTCATCCTCAAGGATCAAATTCATGAGGTGAGGAAGAGATCCACAAAATTATGAACTGAAAGATGGAGTATAGGGAGCACTAAGTGAATCCTCGCTAAATATATTCAAAATAATTCATTTGACTTAATGACAACTTTTACCTAATGAATTTACCCCTAGGTAACTTATCCATAGCTTAATTACATTTACCATCCTCAATTAGATAGGTAGAAACATGAATTTGTGAAGTAAAGTCAAATTTACAGTGAAATTTCAAAAAACTCAACAAACGGTCAAGTGCACCATTTTTCTATCAAGTGCGCATTCATTGTGTCAAGTGTGCCCTCCCTGTTCAAGGCTGAATTTGATTGACTTGTGAGTGTCAAAATTAGCTCCAAGATAGATTTTTAGAAATCCCTTGTAGTCTAGTTTTCATATATGCCTTCATTTTCCAAAATTAAGGTCATTTTCCCCCTCAAAACTTCAATTTCCCAAGATTGTTCTGTGTGCAGCGCCTAGGCCAAAATAGGGGTAGAAACATGATTTTTAGGGTGTTTTTTTTCCCTTTTCAACCAATTTGTCTCAAAAACCTTGAAAAATGTATTGGGTGCATGTATTCATCATTATGAATCTAATGGTGGTCTCTGTTTGGCCATTGTATGCCTCAAAAAAGTGTGTTGCGTTTATGACAGTCCAACTATGTAAAAATTCTGAATTTTCTAGAAAACTTCACCTCCAAGATCGATCAATATCTCACTAACCATGAGGTTTTTTGCAAAAATAAGAGAGGTTTTTTTTATTTGGCATGTTTTTAACAACAACCTCCTCCATTTTTTTAAAATTAATTTTTTTATACCACAATATTCTCTGAAAAAATGTGTCTCAAACAGGACTTTACACAGACAGAAAAATAGGCTATGAAGATGTGAATGGATTTCTCATTATGTAATACCTGCTTAAAAAGTGAGATAATTTTTTGTACTTTGATATCTTAGGAACAAAAACCTCCTCCAGTTTCCAAAAATTCATTTTTTTTTACCACAATATGTTATGAAAAAAAGGTGACAAAACAGAACATTTCTGGAAAATGTGCCTTCGAAGAGTTTTTCAAATTTTCCCAAATTTTCTTCAAATTTCCTCAAAATTGCTTCGGAATTAGTTGGAGACCTGATATGGTAAGCTATGCTATCATGGATCCATCAATGAGAAAATCCAACTTACCCTTATCTTTCTGCTTGATTAGGGTTTGTAGTTCTAGACCAATTCACAAAAATCAAAGCAGCCCACATGTTTGAAGCAAGTGACTGCCATGGGTGAGGCCATTAGTTCTATGGTGTTTGTAGGTTAAAGTATGAGGATATTCCCTCCTTTGCATGGCCTTATAGCCTCTGTTGCTTCTCCCTCACTGTATGATTTTTTCTCTTCTTATGCCATGATGTTTTAAATTCAAAACCCTAGGGAAGTTGATGATGGTGGAAAGTGGTCTTAGGAATGAGGAATGGGAAATGGAAATTGAGGGAGATGGTGCTAGGGATTTATGAAATTGGAAAGGGGATAGGTAGTAGTGATATGGTGGAATTTATGATTGGGAAATTATTTACATTTTTTGGGTTAGGAGCCTAGGTAGTTGTAGCACCTAGGGCTTAGGGTATTGGGAAAAAGGTTTAGGGAAAGGGAATTTGTAATACAGGGATTTTAGGAATGGATATTTTGCAGTGTAGGAAGGGTATGAAGGTGTAGGGAGACGCAATTTGTGGAATTAAGAGTGCAATGGGAGATAATACAGTTTTAAAATGATTTAGACACCAAATTCTAAAACAAATTTCACATCACCCAACAAATAAACTTGATGGAGAGGATAATTGATGGAATTACCTTTCACTCACTTGCTAGAGGTCAATGAGAACGTTTTTGAAGCTAAGGAAATGATTTTTTTCAATTTGAATGAGTTTCTAACTTTTCTGGTCAAGTGTGCCCTCTCAGAAGGAAGTGCGCCCTCCCAGAAGCAGGGCGCAACGCATTTTTTAAGACCACTTTTGGAGACCTTACCGAACTTTAAATTGAGCTCATGATAGATATTTTGAAATATATCTCTCTTCGCTACACAATGGACCTATCAAGCACTGTAAATTATCGAGTATAACCCCTCAAAAATCAATTCTCCCAAGAATGGTCAAAAAGTGCAAAATGAGGGTGCAAAAATGTAGTGTTTTGTTGCAGGCAACTTTTGGAGGCCTTACTCAACTCCAAATTGAGCTCATGATAGCTCATTGTAAATCTATTCCAGTATAATTTTCATTTGACTTATCAAGAAAGTCATTTGGACACTCCATATAGGAGAAAATTTTATTTTCCCAAGGTTGCTCCAGAAGTACAGAAAACCTCTTCTGGCACCTGTATTTTTGACATTTCTCTGAAACCATGGTACCTGCATAAAAACTGAAGGAGGTTTTTCTTTTTTGACCTATTATGGAAAAAAAACCTCACTCACGTTTATCAAATTAATCTCATTTTGGTCAGAAACATACTTTGAAGCAAAACTGGCCCTATGAGTGGCAAATGATTTGACTCTTGGAATGACTTCTTGAAAAATGATGGAGACATGATGTTTATGAGCTGAAATTACCTCATACTTACTAATATGACCTACCTTATACCTTATGCCTCCTCTTCTCATATGTCTCTGATTCCATAGCAAACCCTAGCTCAGTGGGAGAGCAAATTAGGATTTAGCGCTTGTGGAAAATGATGATTTGGGCACCCTTGGGAAAAGACAACTCCCTTTGAAATTTGATCAATTGATTAACTAAAAAATCTTGCACTTTGACATGTGCTTGTTTGGCATGAGGAACTAAGTTGGCAGCTTTTGGGAGACTGGGTACTTATTACATTTGAATTGACATAAAATTACATGAATAAAAATAAAATTGCATCTTGGAATGAAACTCACATTTGAAATTAAAATTACATGATGAAATAATAATTTCACTTTACAAATAATCTTCACATGGTGAAGAGATGTTATTTGATCACCCTTTACTTGTTGGCCTTATGCAATGGAATGGAGTTTTATTGGACCATGAAAACCCTAGAAAACATAATGATGACCTTGACAAGATTGGAATCCATGGTGACATGACATGATGAATTGACTTTATGCATTATGTACAGTCAGAAAGGTATGGAAGTGTGCCAACAAGAAAATGAATTTTAAGGAAGAGTAACGTTTTTGGACTAGAGCTACCATCAGTGACTAATTTTTTGCATGACCTAATGGATTGATTAAAAAAATTCTGAGTGGGACCCCTAAAATGATATGAAAAGAGTATTTTTGATCACTAATGGCAGTATGCAAATACTGACACTAACAGACACTCATTGAAAAGCTGCAGCAATATCCCAATACATCTGATACATTTAGTTCGAGAATCGATTCCTTATGGTACAAATATCGCTTATATATTTGTAATAATTCCCAACTAAAACAAAAGATTCTTTTGGAATTGCACACCTCTCCCTTAGGAGGACACTCAGGATTTTTAAAAAATTACCAGAGGGTGAAGAAATATTTTTTTTGGGATGGCCTTAAATCTGATATTCAAAAGTTTGTGGCAGAATTTTTGGTTTTCCAGCAAAATAAAGTTGAGAAAATTAAGACCCTGGGTCTGCTACAAACTTTATCCATTCCAATTCAACCTTGGGAGGAGGTTTCAATGGATTGTATCACAGATTTACCTAAGTCCGAAGGAAAGAGTGTCATCATGGTGGTAGTTGATAGACTTACCAAGTATGCACACTTTTGCACATTATCTCATCCATTTAAAGAAAGTACATGTGTTACTGCATTTATGGAAACAATTCAAAAGCTACATGGAAACCCAAAGATTATTGTAACTGACATTGATCCCATTTACACTGGAAATTTTTGGAAGGAATTATTTACTTGTTTGGATACTCAACTAGCTCATAGCTTATCTTATCATCCTCAATCCAATGGGAAAACTGAGATAGTGAACAAATTTTTGTAAGGGTATCTTCGTTGCTTTGTATCTGAAAAACAAACACAATGGATCAAGTGGTTACCACTGGCTTAATGGTGGTATAATACTTCCTTCCACATTGCAGCAAAAATGACCCCATTTATGGCACTTTATGGATATCATCCACTGTCCATCACATCATCTTTAAGAGAAAATTCTAAGGTTCAAGCAATGGAAGATCACATCGAGCATAAACAACAAGTTCTCCAACTCTTATATGATAACCTAAATTTGGAACAGAATTGAATGAAACAACAGGCAGATCAACATCGCAGCGAGAGAATTTTTGATGCAGGCAACTGGGTATTTTTACGACTACAACCATATAAAAAAATGTCCCTCAACCAAGCTAAGAAGGATAATAAATTATCGCCAAAGTACTATGGTCCTTACAATGTGTTGCAAAATATTACTACTATGGCTTACAAATTGGAGCTTCCTGCATCTTCCCGAGTGCACCCAGTTTTCCATGTTTCATGCTTAAAGAAGGTTATAGGTGACAAAATTCTTGTTCAAACAATATTTCCAGAACTTGATGAGGAAGGAAAAATCATATTGGAACCCGAAGCAGTCATGGAAACAAAAAATCGACACCTACAAAATCGATCAATTTTAGAGTATCTCATCAAGTGGAAGAACTTACCCACTGAAGATTCCACATGGGAGGATGAGAATTTTATACAGAAGAATCCAGAACTACTCAAGTGTTGAGGACAACACTTTTTTGAAGGAGAGGGACATTTCAAGTCCTTATATTACTAGTGTAGTCCGTTATTAGTGTTAGTGTATCCCCCTTATTGTTATTTTTGTACCCCTGTAGTCCCCATATTGTTATTATTGTGCCCCATAAAATACCACTATTGTTATTGTTGTGCCCTTACATTATTATTGTTAGATCGGCTAGGATTATATTGTGACCCCATGGACTCCTATATATAGAAAGGAGGTTTTTTCATTTGTATCATCCAAGAGTTGTTTATTTATGTAATGTAAAGTAGGTTTCCCCTCGAAGAGGTTGATTTCTAAGGCGTTGATATATATTTTCTTCTATTTTGTGAGTTAGTTTCATAACACTCCATCAGAGGATTAGGAGAATAAATTAAAGATCCCTTGATAGTAAAAAGGTATTGAGATTGCTTCCTTTAAGATATGATGCCAAGGTATCTACCATAGAAGAAATCTAGGACTTGAACAAGATGATAATGGAAGAATTACATAGAACCCATATAGAATATGAAATGAGAATAGATACAAAAGATGGACCATCAAACAAAGTAGCAAATTTTAAAGCCACAAAGAAGACAAGAAACAAAAAACTCAAGGTGGAAGGAACTCCATGCGATGAATCAAATGTACAAAAAACGAATTTCATTAGAAAGCTCAAAAGGGGAACCAGAAATCACAAAGTTTAGTTACCCTTTAAATGCTTCAATTGTGGCAGAATAGGTCATTATGCTAAGAGATGTATGTTTGAGGAAAATAAAAACTTCCATAAGAATAATTTTTGTTCTAAAGAAAACAATTCTTCAGATGACAGTGATACCGAAGAAGGGGATGCAAGAGAAGTTCTCTTCATTAGTCAATAAACTCAACATAATAATGACGATGACATTTCTGACGAAAATTTCATTGATTCAGATAAAGAAACAAGAGAACTAAACATGATAATAGATCATTTATAGGGACTCAGAAATGATTCAGAAACCAAACAGAAAGGTGAAAACCTTAAAAAAAGTTAAAGAATAATCAAAAGTAAAATGCCAAGCCCAAACACTAAAATATAGAACTGAAAAGCCTACTTGAAAAACGTGATGAAAAGAATATCTCCTTAAAGTTCCAACTTGAAGAAGCAAAAAAAAATGAGGAATTAATGAAGATCCATATGAAGAAGAAAGAAGATTGTCAGAAGCTTGAAGAGGAAGTTGTGTCATTGAGAGTTGAAGTTGAAAATATCAATAAGAATTTGAATTGCATAAATTATAGAGGAAAAATTTATTGAAGTCAAACACTATGTGGGTGGATTATAGCCTAATTCCAATGGAGTAAATACAAATTTTAAATTTATGAGGAGATATTTAACCTCAACACCAATGAATAAATGTTTAGAGAAAATATGTGGGGTGAATAGTGACATAGATCCACTAGTGTTCATAAGAAATTAATCTAGGATATTTGAAGAACATCTAAGAGCATTCTCCCAAGATTGAGCATAAACTCAACAAGAGTGATTTGTGTTCAAGAGGGAGAAATTATATAGACATCTAGAACCATGCTAAATGACCAGAATAGCTTCGAGTTTAGAGGGAGAAAAAATTAGGCAGAGTGGAAGGATGCAACCTACTGGAGATCCAAAGGGTGTCTCATGATGATAAGGAGTAAGATGCTCCTAAGGATATGGGTTCAGGTCCTCCTGTACTTGTGGAATATCCTTTAGATCACCATGAATACCCAAAAGGGCGCATTGACCCAGTGGGCCCAATTAGGTTCATTGCTCCAGAATCCAAGAAGAGGCTGACATGGCTTTGAAGTACATTGAAGTATATAAGGGGGCATGCAAATAAAATGACCTAAGTTCTTAGGATATGCAACTTTTATGAGCCATATAATTGATTCCAATCCATCCAAGTATAAGGAGGCAACAAGCCTATAAGTTTGGAAGGATGCAATGATGGAGGAAAATCAATCCATCATGAAGAATGATGTGTGGGAAATTATGCCGAGACCTGATGGGAAGTCAGTGGTGACTTCTAAGTGGATCTACAAGATCAAGCATGTGGTATATGACAACATATAGAAGTATAAAGTGAGATTTGTGACAAGAGGGTTCTCCCAGAAAGAGGGAGAGGACCATGAAGAGACATTTGCTCCAGTCACCAGATACACTTCTATTAGAAGTATTATTTCTATTACTTATAGTATGGGATGGAAATTGAAAAAAATGGATGTGAAAACATTTTTCCTCGATGGAGTGATTAAGGAATAAGTGTACATAGAGAAACCTCAAGGATTTTAGGTACATGAGAAGGAGTCTCATGTCTACAAATTAAAGAATGATTTGTACAGACTCAAGTAGGCGCCTCAAGCTTGGTATTCTTAGATAGATGGATACTTGATGATTCTTCGTTTCGCCAAGAGTGATGTTGATCCCAATATTTAATTCAAGGTTGTGAGAGGTGAGCTTGTGATCTTTTTGTTATATGTTGATGACTAAATTTTCACAGCAATAGGAAATATCATTGATCGATGTAAGAGGGATTTGACCTCTAATTTCAAGATCAAGGATATAGGTTTGATGCATTACTTCTTGGGATTAGAATTGTGGAAGAAGCCAAAGTTTATGAGTCAAATTTCTAAGGAAGTAAATTTTTGACCAGTTGAATTTTCTGAGTGTAATTACTTAATGATGTTATGGAGTGGGTTAAAGTAATATCATATATCATTGGAAAGAATTGTCAATTAAAAAAATGTGCTTGTCTAATTAGCACTAGAAAATAAAAAATTCTCAATTATCAGAGGCCATCGAGTGATAAAATCGATCTTGGCTACACAGGTGCATCTTCAAGAAAAAAAGACACAAGATCCAAGCTTCCGAAGGAAGAAACTCAAAGGGAGTTTAGAAATGCTGCTACTTCATGAATTTATGTTTATAAGCAATGGATTAAACCACGTAAAATATAAAGTAACTTCATAAGATCATCCTACTCTCCCAAGTATGAAAATTATTTTCTTGGTCATTGTTACTCTTGCGGAAATTCCAGACATAAATCAATTCATTGTAAAATCAATACAAGAGGTAATTATGCAAGAAGTAGGAGTTATTATGGATTTGCAAGAAATGATAATAGATAAGGAAATTTTCATGTATCTACCAAAATAAAGTACAATCCAATTGAAATGCAGTCAAAATATTGTATGCTATGTGCAACAATCTTGGTCACAAGGCACATGATATCAGACTTGTGAAAGAAAATGCTCCAACCATGAAGATAAAGAATCCAACTATGAAATGAGAAAGGAAAAAGAATGAAGATTTCAATCTAGCATTGATCACCGAAGTCAAAGAAGATGAATGGTACATTGAAAATGGATGCTCTAAACATATGATAGGAGATCAAAAAAAAATTGTGAACCTGAAAAGAAAAAGAGACAACATTGTGTTTGGAGATAATTCCGTCAAGATACTTGGAAAAGGTGTAGTAAATTTTGGAAGTGAATTTTTCAAAGTAGAAAATGTTTTTTTGGTTGAAGATTTGAAGCACAATCTTCTTAGTGTCGGAAAAATGTGTGATCAAGGGTATAATCTCTTGTTTAATTCCCAAAAATATGAAATTAGAGAAGAAGACTCAAGAAGATTTGTTGCAACAACTACAAGAAGACCAAAAAACATATACATTCTATACCAAGAAGAGAAAAATAATTTTTCATCATAGCAAAAGAGCTTCAAGAAAAACAAAGAAGGAAAGGACAAGAAGGCAAAAGAAGCGTTGAGTGCCATGTGTTAAGGGGGTGCAGACTAAAAGAAACAAGTCACCCTTTTCCATTGATGTCAAGCGGAGAGAAAGGAAGTGAAGCATGGAGATAGGGTGAGCATGACGACAAGTGGAGCATGATGACAAGGGGAGCATGAGACAAGGATAGTGTGAGTGCTGACATCAATGACAAAGGGGGAGATTGTTGGAAGAAATTGGCATTGATGTCAAAGGGTGAATGGGCCAACAATTGATTGATGATATTCCTGCACAAGATAGTAAATTTGAATACAAGAACACTCTAGATTGGTATCCCTTATCACGCCATTTTTTTTTATAGGAGGTATGCCTTGTGGGTCCTATTGGTTGAAGAGATACTCAAGTTTGAAGTTTGGTGCCCCAAATGGATGGTTTTATTGCCAACTATTTACCCATAAAATCATGGCCTTAATATTTCATTTTTTCCCCTAGAAGGATGTAAAAATTTCAATTTAAATTGACATAATTTCATTTCCCAACACAACCTTGAAAGAAAGTATCTTGAAGAAAAAAAAAAAAAAATTAAAGATGCTCTAAGAGTCTTTTGATGGTTGGACTGTTAGAGGGTTTATTTCATAACAAAATTTTGTATTCTTGAGGGCAGGTCAGCCCTAAAATTGACCATCCTCCAAAATATATATATACACCCTAGTCATGGACATTCTAAGGCAAGGAATTCATGGATGTGAACGAAGAATATCTAAGGAGGAGTCAGAGGCTTGAGTTCTATTGAAGATCTAGAGAATAAGGCCAAAAAACTAAGGTTCTTTGATTCATTTGGTGTAGCTATATGTGGATTTTTTCGTTGGACTGATTTAGGTTCATTTCTTTGGTTACTTTTGTTCATCACGGCCAAGCTATTAAGGCTTATCTTGAAATTGTGCGAGCTCTATTTAAGGTCTAATGTGATGCTAATATTTAGCACTTCCCGAGGTCTAATTCAACCTTTCCTGAGGCCGAATTTTGGACCCCTTTTGTGGCACTATGTTTACCTATCTAAGGCTTATTTGAGGGTAAGTGTGAGTCTAATCAAAGATATTTTTTTGGCCCTTCTAAAGCATAATGTTTTCCTCCTTCGGGTCTCTTTTTTAGGAAAAAATAAATCCAAAATAAATGATTTGAGTTTTTGAGGGACTGTAAGGCTGATCCAAATTTCTGAAGCAACCAAGTCTAAGACAGTTCGAGCTCTTGAGGTAGTCCAAGTTCCCAAGGCAATCCAAGTTTTTGAGGCTTGCTCTTAAGGACAGGTTTCACTGATCCTAACGTTAGATTTCTCTTGATTTGAAGCACATTTTGAGGCCCTATCTGAAGTTTATTGAGGCCTTTTCTAAGGCTCTCTCTTGAGGTAGAATGAATTTGTTCTAAGGTTCTCCGTCTGAGATAGACCGAAGTTTTTCTGAGTCACTTTCTGAGGTATATCAAAGTCTATTCAGGGGCGCATGTTTTAGGAAACTTGTTGACTTGGTTGAGTAGTTGTGTTGAGGAGATTTAAGGCTCAAGTTAAGGTTGTCCTAACTATTGAATCAGAGACATGTTTAAGAAGCTAATTGGGAGTATGAATTAGAGTCTCTTTTATTGTTAGACTATATAATTTAGGATCACTACAACAACATACTTATTGGGCATATCATGTTTTAGGGAGCAGACTTGAAGTTGTAAATGACTTAGAAGATATAGTAACATTGTAATTGGGTCATTGTACCTAGTACAGGAGCCTAAGAGTCTTTTTTCAATCTTTTATTATAAATGGTGACAGGGTGGTGCTAGGGAAGGGAGTTGTAGCTTCCTTTAAGAGTTTGTCACCTCCTTCTAGTGGGAGTTGGTAAACCTAGGGTTGTATCCATTATAGTTGTAACTGGTAAAATCAGAAGTTGTAGCTTTCATTATGATACAAACCAACCTAGATCCATCTTAATCTCGGATCTACCAAGCACCGAGAGGGATAAAATATCTTGAGGTGAAAACCACATTTTTTAGTACAAAACTTGAGGAAAGGTCTGCACTCGAGATACTTGATCCCTCTCTGTGCTTGATAGATCCAGAGTTAATATGGATCTAGGTTGGAACATATAGAAGTGTAAAGTAAGATTCATGATAAGAGGGTTCTCCTAGAAAGAGGGAGAGAAATATGAAGAGACATTTGCTCTAGTCATCAAATACACTTCTACTAGAACTATTATTTATATTACTTCTATTATGGGTTGGAAATGGAAACAAATGGATGTCAAAACCTTTTTCCTCAATGCAGTGACTGAGGAAGAAGTGTACATAGAGAAACCTCATGGATTTAAGGTACATGAGAAGGAGTCTCATGTCTACAAGTTAAAGAAGGTTTTGTACAAACACAAGTATTCTCAGATTGATGGATACTTGATGATTCTTGGTTTCACCAAGAGTGATGTTGATCCCAATCTTTATTACAAGGTTGTGAAAGGTGAACCTGTGATAATTTTTTTATATGTTGAAGACTAAATTTTGACATCAGTAGGAAATATCATTGATTGGTGTAAGAGGGAGTTGACCTCTAAGTTCAAGATGAAGGGTCTAGTTTGATGCATTACTTCTTGGGATTAGAACTGTGGCAGAAGCCAAAGTTTATAAGGAGTCAAATTTCTAAGGCAGTAAATGTTTGACCAGTTGAATTTTCTGAGTGTAATTACTTAATGATATTATGGAGTGTGTTAAACTAATATCATATATCATTGGAAATAATTATCAATTACAAAAAAATGTGCTTGTCTAATTAGCACTAGAAAATCAACAATTCTCAGTTGTCAAATGCCATCGAGCGATAAAACCGGTCTTGGTTATACATGTGCATCTTCAAGAAAAGAAGACACAAGCTCCAAGCTTTCGAAGGAAGAAACTCAAAGGGAGTTTATAAATGCTGCTACTTCATGAAGTTCTATTGATAATAAACGGATTGAACCAAATCAAAGATAAAGAAACTTCATAAGATCATCCTACTCGCCAAATTATGAAAATTATTTTCTTGGTCATTATTACTCTTGCGGAAATTTTGAACATAAAGCAATCCACTGTAAAATCAATACAAGAGATAATTATGCAAGAAGTAGGAGTGATTATGGATTTTCAAGAAATGATTATAGATAAGGAAATGTGCATGGATATACCAACATAAACTACAATCCATTTGAATCGTTAACGTGTCAAAATATGGTATGCTACAAGTGCAGCAATCTTGGTCACAAGGCACATGATTGCAGGCTTGTGAAAGAAAATACTCCAACCATAGAGATAAAGAAGCCAACTATGAAATGGGAAAGGAAAAAGAACGAAGATTTCAATCTAGCATTGATCGTCGGAGACAAAGAAGATGAATGGTACATCGATAATGGATGCTCGAAAAATATGACAGGAGATCAAAACAAATTTTTCAGCCTAAAAAGAAAATGCGACAACATTGCGTTTGGAGATAATTTCGTCAAGATACTTGGAAAAGGTGCAGTAAAATTTTGGAATTCAATTTTTCAAAGTAGCAAATGTTTTGTTGGTTGATAATTTGAAACACAAGCTTCTTAGTGTCCAAAAAATGTGTGATCAAAGGTATAATCTCTTGTTTGATTCCCAAAAATACGAAATTAGAGAATAAGACTAAAGAAGATTTGTTGCAACAAATACAAGAAGACCAAAAAAAATATACATTTTATACCAAGTAGAGAAAAATAAATTTTCATCTAAGCAAGAGAGATTCAAGAAAAACAAAGAAGGGAATGAAAATAAGACAAAAGTAGCATTGATTTCCATGTGTTCAGGGGGTGCAGACCAAAAGAAACAAGTCACACTTTTCCATTGATGTCAAACGGAGAGAAAGGAAGTGAATCATGGAGATAGGTTGAGCATGACGAAAAGTGGAGCATGATGACAGGGGGAGCATGAGACAAGGATAGAATGGGTGTTGACATCAATGAAAAAGGGGGAGATTGTTGGAAGAAATTGTCATTGATGTCAAAGGGTGAATGGGTCAACACTTATTTAATGATATTCCTGCACAAGTTAGTAAATTTGGATACAAGAACACTCTAGATTGGTATCCTTTGTCACGCCATTTTTTTTTATAGGTGGTATGCCTTGTAGGTCCTCTTGGTCGAAGAGATATTCAAGTTTGAATTTTGGTGCCCCAAATGGATGGGTTTATCACCAACTTTTGCCCCATAAAATCATGGCCTTAATATTTCATTGCTGCCCCTAGAAGGATGTAAAAATTTCAATTTCAATTTACCTAAGTTCATTTCCCAAGACAACCTTGATAGAAAGTAACTTGAAGAACAAAAAATAAATTTTAAAGAATCCATAAGAGTCTTTTGATGGTCGACCTATTATAGGGTTTATTTCATAACAAAATTTTGTATTCTTGAGGGCAGGTTGGCCCTAAAATTGACCCTCCTCCAAAATGGATATATACACACTAGTCATGGAAATTCTAAGGTAGTGAATTCATGGATCTGAATGAAGAATATCCAAGGAGGAGTCTGAGGCTTGAGTTGTATTGAATAACTAGAGAAGAAGGCCAAAAAACTAAGGTTCTTTGATTCATTTGGAGTAGCTTTCTATGGATTTTTTCGTTGGACTGATTGAGGGTCATTTCTTTGGTTACTATTTTTTATCAAATCCAAGTTCTCAAGGCTTATATTGGACTTGTGCGAACTCTATTTAAGGTATACTATGAGGTTGATCTTGGGCCCTTCTTGAGGCCTAATTCAACCTTTCCTGAGGCTGAATTTTGGCCCCCTTTTGAGGCACTATTTTTACCTATCTAAGGCTTATCTGAGGGTAAGTGCGAGTTTGATCAGATATATTTTTTTGGCCCTTTTGAAGCCTAATTTTGGCCTCCTTTGGGTCTTTTTTTGAGGAAAAAAATCCATCTAAAAGAAATTATATGAGTTTGTGAGGGACTCTGAAGTTGATCCAAATTTCTGAAGCAACCAATTCTAAGAATGTTTGAGCTCTTGAGGTAGTCCAAGTTCCTGAGGCAATCCAATTTTTTGAGGCTTGCTCCTAAGGCCAGGTTTCACTGATCCTAATGCTAGATTCGTCCTTATCTAAAGCATATTCTGAGGCCCTATCTAAATTTTACTAAGGCCTTTTCTAAGGCTCTCTCTTGAGGTAGACCGAAGTTGCTCTAAGGTTCTCTGTGACCGAAGTTGTTCTGAGTCACATTTTGAGGTAGATCAAAGTCTGTTCAGGGGCAATTTTTTTAGGCAACTTGTTGACTTGGTTGAGGAGTTGTGTTGAGGAGATTTAAGGCTCAAGTTAAGGTTGTCCTAACTATTGGATCAGAGACATGTATAAGCAGCTAATTGGAGGTATGGATTAGAGTCCCTTTTGTTGTTAGACTACATATATTTGAGGATCACTACAACAACATACTTATTGGACATATCGTGTTTTAAGTAGAAGACTTGAAGTTGTAAATGACTTAGAAGAGATAACAACATTGTAATTGGGTCATTATCCCTGGTACAGGAGCCCAAGAGTTATTTTTTCAATCTTTTATTATAAAGGGTGATGGGGTGGTGCTAGGGAAGGAAGTTGTAGCTTCCATCAAGAGGTTGTCACCTCCTTCCAGTGGGAGTTGGTAAACCTAGGGTTGTAGCCATTCTAGTTGTAACAGGTAAAATCAGAAGTTGTGGCTTCCATTATGATACAAACTAGCCTAGATCCATCTTAACCCCGAACCTATCAAGCGTTGAGAGGGATAAAATATCTTGAGGTGAAAACCACTTTTTTTAGTGAAAAACTTGAGGAAAGGTTTGTACTCGAGAGATTTCATCCCTTTTGGTGCTTGATAGATCTAGGATTAAGTTGGATCTAGATTTGTTATATAATATCTATATTTGTATTTATGTGTATTTTTCTTATTCCCTCTCTCTATCTCACCTGCCAAACATACACACTCTTTCTCCATATTTATTTATCTCTCTCTCCCTCCCTCTTCCTCTCCCTCTCTCTCTCCATATTTATTTGGATCAATCATGTTAAAGAAAATATAATAATGAAAAACTTCAAAAAATCATGCACTATCTTTCCTTTATTGTTGTAGTCACTTTGCTTCTCTCATCCCTTGGTTATGATGGATCTATGCTAGTTCTTAATAATATTATTTATATTTATATAAATTCCACATCTTTATCTATAAAAGTATTCTCATTTTAATTTTATTAAAACCTTGATTTAATTTCTATGAGAATATTTTTAGTAGTAGTGAGGATAAAGGATTTAGATATATCTCAAAAGTAATTATAACATTTTTCCTTTTAGATTTAATTAAAAAAAAAGTATAAAATTAAATAAAAATAAAATATTTTGATTGTGAAATAAGTTATGGTTTTTGGGCATGTGGTATTGATAAGCCATGATTGGCCCATGGTATTGTAACAAAACCTATTTACAAGTTAATAATATCCATGGTAAAGTGGGGGTGAATATCCATGGTTAAGAATCTTGTCATATTGTTATAAAATATTTTAATTGTGAAATAGGTTATGGTTTTTGGTCATGTGGTATTAATAAGCCACAACATTGTTACAAAGCCTATTTACATGTTAATAATATTCATGCTAAAGTGGGAGTGACTATCCATGGTTAAGAATCTTGTCATATTATTATAAAATATTGACTGTGAAATAAGTTATGTTTTTTGGGCTTGTTGTATTGATAAGCCATGGTAATGGCCCATGGAATTGTAACAAAGGCTATTTACATGTTAATAATATATATATTAAAGTGGGGATGAATATCCAAGGTTTTGTCATATTGTTATAAAATATTTTTATTGTGAAATAAATTATGTTTTTTTGGAATGTAGTAATAATAAGCCATGGTATTGGCCCATGATATTGTAACAAAGTCTATCTACAAGTTAATAATATTCACGATAAAGTGGGGGTGAATATCCATGATTAAGAATCTTGTCATATTGATATAAAATATTTTTAATGTGAAATAAGTTAGGGTTTTTGGACGTGTGGTATTGATATGCCATGGCATTGGCCCATAACATTGTAACAAGTCCTATTCACAAGTTAATAACAAAATCAAAATATAACAAATTGGATTTTTTTTATTACATTTAATTTTTTCATATTTATTGGGCCAACATTTATATTACTTTTATATCACTTTAACCTTTTATTTATTAATTTCAACTTTTTTTGTTTAGCCAAAATGTAAATGTTTACACTAGTAAAACTAAAATAATTGAAATTAAAATACTTAGTGAAGTGTGCATATTTTACTCTACTGAAAAGGCATATTCCTATTTATATAACTTTAATTCTTTTTATTTATTACTTTTAACTTTTTATTTAGCCAACATTTAAATGTTTACATTAGTAAAATTAAAACTAGCATTTGCCCTTAAAGGTGCAAAGATACGCCAAAGGAAGTAAATATTATATAAAAATGGAGGGAAGTGCAGCAGGGAAGGGACATTGTTCTAAAGACAACGAATCCAGACATTGTTCAGATTTCAGATTCTGCTAAAGACAACGAATCTGAACAGTGTCATGAGAATAAACCTCACAATACAAAAACCTTGAGCTTAATAATAAGAAAGAAAATCAATATTTCAAGACTAATGTCCAACAAAAAAAAAATTAAAATAACAATTTTGAAAATAATAAAATAAAGTAATAAACATATTTAATAAGTAAATATATTTTTTTTAATTTAAAACAACAATTTTATGCTAAATATTTGTATCCCATAAAAACCATCTCTACACAAACTAATTAGTTTACACTTAATAAACAATTTAATTCTTTTAATATAAATCCAATTTCCCTCTCCAAAAATACAACTTAGTCAAAATTACTACGCACAAATCTAAACTATCCAATAAAATGAAATAAAATATTCAATAACAATAACAATGACTTTGAAATGAAATATTCAATAACAATGACAATTACTTACTTCCTTGCAATAAATTGATTTAAATGTCTGAAATTAGAATATGATAACTCTACCAGTCCTCCTGTCTCGCTCTTCCATTGAAGAAATAAACCTTACCTCATCAACCATCAATCCACGTGGCATGTAGGTTGTCACTGTGAAAAACGGTTAAATCACCAAAGAAATATAAGCTCCTCTTTATTGACATGACATGCCTCTACATTCAACCCTTATTTCATATTTATTTATGTTAATATTGTTCAACCCTTATTTCATATTTATTTATGTTAATATTGTTCAGATTTTGTTAAGGAGAATGAATCTGAATAGTGTGTTTTGAAGATAAATTTTACAGTAGAAAAATAACAAATTTGAATAGTGTCATGAAGATAAACTTTATAGTATAAAAGCAACGAATTATTTGAAAAGTGTCATGAAGATAAATTTTATAGTAGAAAGTTTTTTGGCTTAATAACTGAAATTAAAATATTTAGTGAAGTGTGAAAAGGCATATTTCTCATGCTACAATAAATGGAGTTCAGATTTATTTTTTCGATATATGTATAAAATTAAGCCAAAATTCATTGAAATTACAAATTTGATAAGTAAACTCTGCACAATAAATATGCACAATTTAATTAAACTTTATAATAATATTCCATTTAACGGATAAACACTTCAATCTATATTAAAAAGTAAAAATCATTGTCCAGTGGGACAACTCAGTCCATTCAAATCTTGCACGTTACACTTCAAACTATTTTAAAGATAAAACTTACTGAAGTCAGGTGGGATTACTCAGTCCATTCATTCAAATCTCTACGGTTATTTGAATAGAGTGCCATCCTCATCCATCCCACCAGCAACATAGATAGACAAGTCCGGTGGAATGAATGATATTTTAATGTTTATGAAGCTAAAAATCATTTATGGGATTATAAAAATTTAATTTATGTATTTATTTATTTATTTTTATTTTTTTTCTTCATGTAATTTAATTATTTTATTAGTGAAATGATCTAACTCAATGTCATTTAACTGAAAAGACAATGTTAGGGAATTGATGCCATAAGTGTATCTCAAGTCTCTTAAAACATCATATTCTAAAATGAAATATTTTTCCCATTCCACTATCCCATAAATGCAAAAAATGAAAAAAAAAAAGACAACACCCAAAATAATATTGAAGTGTAATCATTTTACAGATACAAAATCATAAACTTATACCTTCTTCTTCATTTACGACTAGAATCCACCTCTGAGAAGCAGCTTCCCATTCACAACAATACACTTACACTTTGTTGATATTTTAACAAAGTTTGCATCGTTAGATGGGAGGTAGCATTTTGGATGTGCAAACTTTTTTTTTACAAATATACTTGAGAGAAAGAGTTAGAGAGAAAAAAAATATATATTGTGAAGAGTTTAATTCTTTTCAAAAGAAATGTGAGAGGAAATAGTATGTATTTTTTGCTCTTTCCGAAAAATGGAAACATAAAAGCATTCCATTTTAAAATATGAAGCTTTCAAAGACAGCAGAGAAAATTATGCAGATATTTTAGTTTATTGTGAAGACTTTGTAGAAAAAGTTATGTAAATAATTTAAACGCAAAACACTCTTAACAAACCATCAACGAAACTTGAAATAAACTCCATCACAACACTTCAAATAAAACACACATATTTAGTGATCATATATAACCAAAACTTAATACAGACATAATATAAACCAAGCATTTTGATTTATATTACTTAAGTTTTTGCACTAATACATAATATAAACCAAACATATTTAGTGGGTTCCCACTAAAAAATAGAGTTAAATATGTAAGTTAATCACCACTGCTCACGAAAATTCAACCTGAAGAAAACGAAGCGATCAAATGTACTTTATCTATTAATTTCTCCATTCATTAATTAATATTAATATAACAAAAGTGAAATTTAAATGTTTGCGATCAAATGTATTTGTCTATTAATTTCTCCATTCATTAAGTAATATTAATATAACAAAGGTGAAATTTAAATATTTATTTTCTTTTCTTTTAATTTTTTTTAATGGTTATTGTTGGTGGGGTATCGTTTTTAGCATATAATTTTGGAAAAAAATATAATATTTTTATTATTAATTTAATGAAAATAAATTTTGAATATTTGTTTTTTATTTGTTTTTTAAAAGGTGTAGTTGTTATTGTTGTGATGTTGTGCAAGTGTCAAGAGAGATCAAATCATTTTTAGCTTTAAAAAATGTTTGAGATAGATGTTTGTATCTAAAGAGAGTTAATATTTTAGAATAATGAGTAAATTAATTTTGAATTTCAATTTATTTAATCTTAATTATATTATTTTCACATTTTTATGATTGAATTTTTTACTATTTTATTATTATTGCAGTAATTTTTCTTTCAATTTAATTATTATTTTATTTATTTTTTACTATGTTTTTTTTATTTTTCATTTCTTTAACGTTTGTTTTCATTAATTTTTTGTGGTGGTTATTTTATTCACAGTTGCATTTTTGCATTATTTATAATGAATGATCTAGATCAGCCATATCATTATTCCATGATGATGAACTACACTAAGTAGTTCCAAACGTGTAAGCTTCTCAAATGATAATGGGATTTTATAGATATTTATGATAAATTAGGTTTGATTCCTCTAGGCCCTTGGTAGATCCACCAAGTGTCTAGAGACATCAAATCACTTTTCACTTTAAAATATGTTTGAGATATATGTTTGTATCTCAAGAGATTTGATCATCTTTTCACTTTAAAAGATGTTTGAGATAGATGTTTATATCTCAAGAGATTTGATCCCTCTTAGGGCTTAGTAGATCCGGAGTTAAGATGGATTTAGGTTGGTTTTTAAAATAATATAATTTTAGTTTTTTATTTCATGTCTCGCATATACTTAATACTTAAGTATTAGTGTTTTGTTTGTTAAATATTATTTTTTATAAATTAATATAAATTATAGTATGTTATTAATAATTTATGTTTTGGGGAAAAAATATAATAAATATTTATTTATTATTTTTATAATTATTATATTTTTAAATTTTTCTTGTAAATTAATATAAATTTATTATTTTAAATTTAATTCAGTTTGAGTCTAACTAATAATAGAAAAAATGGTTTTTTTGGTTGGAATCTATATATATGATTTCTATTGTGATTTCTGGTAGTTTAAAATACACTTTAAACACATAAATGGTTTTCATATATATATATATATATATAATTTAATGGACAAGTCACATATTTTGTATAATAAATTTATTAGTATGTAAATTTGATGGTCAAATTTAACTATCTTACATTAATATTAGTTATTTTTCATTCATCTTAATTGATTTTGAAAATATTATGAAATTATGATTTTATTTTTTATTTTTTATTAAATAAAATATCATATATAAATATCACTTGAGTCAATAACTTAATAAACCATTTATTTTTAGTCATTGGATTTAATTGTGTTAAAATAGATTTTGACAAAAGTGTTATCGTCCATGGTTTGGTTATAGTGGATGGTTTTGTATTTTATATTTACATTGTAAAGCGTCCCTCTTTGAAAACAACTCCCCTCAACTGCCACTTGTACCATGGTGTACCGTTGATTTTGATGTTAGACAATTGAAATAATATCTACCTTAGGATTGAATATTGTTATTAATCAGTTACAGAAATACTGACCAAATTCTGCTTGTCTTTCTCCTCTCAATAAGTTGTCTTCGACTTTGATGAACTGAAGGGCATGCAGTATCTCCATGCCACGCTCTATGATTCCATGAGGTTGTGGCCTCTCGTGCCTGTGGATTCAACCTTCGTTTCCCTTTATACAATTCTCAGTAGTTATTTCTTTGTGGGTTTAATTCCAACCTGCATTTCTGAAGCAAATTGAATAGTTGTGTACCATTTGGAGGTCATCTGGGATTGATTCGGATTGTTCTTAGAACATCCAATTCACAGATCGAGTGAACATTTTGGTCGGAAATTGTGCAATGGAGCTCTGAATTTTGCTTCCGTTGGCTTCTTGTTAAACTCAGTTGGAAAAATGCCTTGCTTTTACATTTTCCATTGTGATATATTTTTCTGGCTTACGGTTTCTCTGAATCTTATCGACAATTTTTGTCGTGATTTAGATATTATTTTAGGTATTGTTTTCTTGATGTTGTAACATGCCTTGGACACTGCGTCATATTTTTCACCAAACAATTGGTGCATAGCATTAAGGCTTATCAATGTTGTGTGTGTTAATTGATAAACATTGTCTGATTTCGCTAAAATTAATCCGACTGACTCCTTTTTCATCGAGTAATGGATTTGTCATGTGTTATTCTCACCAAATGTAGCATTTTGTGGATAGTTCTCTACATGTTTATTGTGTTTGTGTTTTATTCGGTCTATGTGGCACAAGCCCTGCCTTATACTATCTGGATGGTGGCAACAAACAAGACCCACTCAAGGTCGCTCCATAAGGATTGTTGACCGTGCTTATCAACCCTCGGTCCCTGCCAAGGGGGGTTTCAAGGGCGGTGGATTGGGCATGCAAGAAATTTTTCTTGAACCTAATGGATCAGGCCGGGAATCCGGAGGCACAGATGTTATAGGTCAATTTGGACACCATTCCTAATGACCTGGTTAAATTGGACATCATCCCTAGAACCAATGAATAGGATCTATCATCCCCTATCATTTCAGTCGCTACATGCCCTAAGACAAAGAATGAGAAAAAATCATCCATGACTTCCATTGCAAGTTTTCCAAGATTTGAAGTACATGTTATATCACCTGTGAGCTCACCAACGTAGCCTCTCAAGGGACTAACTGCTTTGCATATGCAGTTACCTCCATTCAAGGGTGCTCTGCAAAGCACTTCCCAACATGCAAAAGTGTGTTGGTCAATTGGGAGAAAAATTCTCATTGTTCTGGAATCTCCACATGGCCAGTGCCTTCTAGAAGAGTCCTTATGTGTCAA
Source organism: Pinus albicaulis (assembly GCA_034641835.2). Taxonomy (NCBI): domain Eukaryota; kingdom Viridiplantae; phylum Streptophyta; class Pinopsida; order Pinales; family Pinaceae; genus Pinus; species Pinus albicaulis. Next base: position 1,163,712,087 of record CM076572.1, read on the forward strand.
ACGTCAAATCCATGTGTCCATTCAACACCTCTGAGGTTGGGAAGATGTCTTTCCTATTATTAGAAAGTCATTGATTGTGAGACTGCCTTCAGTTGATCTATAAATTGAGCATAGATCCTAGTGCTTGAAAAGGAAGAAATTTGGTAGAGAAATGATGTTGAATTCTCAATTGAGTGTTTGATTTGAGTGAGATGTTGCTCGAGAGATGTTCATTGTGATGAGGTTGGGATGATATTGGAGTTGGTGACATCAAATCAATCGTTGCTTGTAACCTCCCCCTTCTATCCATTAATAAAGATTGATGCTCATTTTCCCACATGTGTATATGTATAAGATTTTATCTTTCATATTATGGATTCTTAGCTGATGTATATGTTTCATGTTTCATTGATTTAACTGATTAAGATAAATAGCTATCTATATATTGCAATCTCTTTGTTGTTTAGTGTTCATACTTGTAGGAACTAATCTAGCGATCAAAGTTGGATTGGAAGCTACAGCAAGAGTGACAGAAGGAGAATAGGAAGCACTTGGACTCCAAGTAAGTTTCTCCATCTTTCTGTGTGTTTATTTACTCTTAGGAAAAGTGTCTGCAAAGTCTTTGACCTATTGTTCTAAATTCATAGCACCACATTTAGGGAATGTGTTTTATCCGTAATCCATAATTCCACATAACAAATTGGTGACTCCGCTAGGGATTTTACCTTCATCCTTGGTGTGTTTTTTCCTCTGCTTATCCACCCAGTAGCATCTACTCTCAATTATTAGGCTTTTGAAACAAAGAATTGCATTAGAATTTTTTTTAGTAGCTTGAATTTTGTTCTCTGTTGCGCCCAATGCACTGTTGGTCAAGACACGGTGCTTTTCATAGCACTGTCTCCCACTCAGGGGTGCTTTGCAATGCACTATCTCCCCCTTAGAGACTACGTTGTCCCCTAAGCCAACTAAATTCCCTTTGAATTTTTCATTGCCATCACATTTAGCCTTTTGTTTGTTGTGTTTTCAACTGTCTGATGCCTCATAGAGACTAGTGAATTTACCTAAATCTTCCTCTTTTGAAAAATAAGTTTGTTCAATGTATCTTTAAGTGTTTTTCTTCATCATTGACAAATAAAATTCAAATTAGTTTATTTCTGCATTAGATCCATTTTGTTTTTCTAAAGGAAAGTGTCGTTAAATTCTTCGTTTCCTGTAGGAAAAATTGTAGTTCCATTCTTCATTTTTCCTAAAAGAGAAATTGTTGTTAAATTCATCGTTTCTCAAAGAAGAGATCATTTGTTTTTTGTTGTTTTGATGCATATAGTTTCCTTTTTGCATTCACATTAAGGGGACTGAAAAGAAAAACCTGCATTTTCATATAGTGGATTGTGTGTTTTCATAGGAACAAATTAGGAAAGTTGCATATTAGTTTGTGCACTTTGTTGTTTTCTCTCAAAACTTATTTCTCTTTCCCTTTAGTAGCTAAGACTTTCATTGAAAAAACTAAAATTGAAAAGTTTGCTTATCATTTTAGTTTGCATTTTAGAAATTTCCATCACATCATCGCAGTGAACCTTGAAAGGAAAATTGATAAACAAGATCAACTTAAAATTTACATCAATTTACCTAAAAAAGCATTGGAACCATAACGGTAACATTTAGAAGGTCTAGGCTAGAGACATGTTTCAGCGTCGTAAAACATAGCAGCTGTCGTTAATTTTCTGCAATACATTCCGAGTGTGATACCTCACTCCACGTGCGTAAGTATATCGTAGCTCGTCCACGTACCTTCGGGTATATCGGGCAGTGTTATAGTACAAAAAGTATAAAGGGGTGCTCTCACTGTGCGGTTTCGCATTAGACAGCGCTAATACGGACTTGGGTCTCCACATATCTTTGGGTATATTTTGGAGGACAACTTTATGTTGCTATCCATCATAGTGAACCGAGTCGGTCAACTTGTAAATTGTGATACACCGAACACAGCATTCGGGGATATTGCCTGCCCATACTTCTTGGTTCGCCAGGAGGTATTCTGCAGTTCACAGTTTCTTGGTAAACCATTTGCCTAACATTACCCTTTTATTTATTTTTATTTTTTTTGTTCATAAAAAAATCAATCATCGTGGAAGAAGAAAATCCCTTTCCTCGTCATTCGCGGAGACTTGCATTGAAACCACCTTTATCACTAGAAGCCTCTTCTAGGCGGCGAAGGTGACATCACTCTCCCAAAACTAGTACTATCAGTACCTCTGGTGAAGCATCATCTTCCAATATACCAGAGTCAACACAAGTTGTTTCTAAAAATGCTGGTTTTTCTATTGTTGTCGAGAAGGAGTCCTCACAGCTATTTGTGGTCATGATCCATCCAATCAGTGAGACCATACCTCCCGAACCCGACGTTGTTCAACTGGAACTTGATCCAGATCTTGCCTCTTTTTTGCCAGAACATATGCATCCCGAAGTCGAACGACCAGAATTTATTCTTGTATCGATCACCCCACAATCTATTGTAGCCATTGAGTCTCCCATATCGCTTAGTCGACCTCCTGAAATATACTTTGGGCCTGACAGCGAAATCCTTCCACCTGGTTTAATTTCGATTGAAGAAATCCCACAAGACGAAACACCTTTAACTCCAACCAATTTTGGGGAGGATCTTTACCTGTACGAATATTTTCCTCAATCGCCACCCTCTGCTTTTGTTGATCCTGTTCCTATTCAAATTCCCGTCGATTCAAAAGGGTATACATTTGGTCAAGTAACCATGCCTGAACCAACATCTTCGGTTGGACCATCTGTTCCATTTTCTTCAGCACCTGCTCTCACTACCCCGTCGATGTTCACAACTTCACCAGATTCATATTTACATGGTGACCCTTTGGTCCCATCAGGTTATAAATATTTATCTGAAATTTTCTCTAGTGCATCTTCAAACCCATGGACTTCACCGATGTCATCATTTGGTATTATAACTAGTAAACCTATAATGAATACTGAATGGCTTGATCCTTTATTTCCATCATCAGGGCAATATAAAGCTGGTCCATTTGGGTATATTCCATCCAATACCATCTCAACTAGACTCCCTGCATTTGGGGAACAATATTTCCTATCTTATTATCCTCCTCATGCTGGGGGGCAACCTTTGGTCACCCACTTTGACAGTACTCCGTCATTTTTTGGTCAACTTAATGTTGAAATGAATGTTTGTTAATGGCAGCCCACTCTACCTATCCAACCATAAACGGTTGTACACTCGTATCAACCGGTTCAACCTGTTGCACCCACATCATTTCCACTTGTTAACACATCTTTACCCCTATTACAGACTCAAACTGTTGTACAACAACCGTTTCAGGTGGGTCCTTCAACTCAATACCCTCAAGTATTGGGACCTCATACTACAACTCCTTCGACTAATTTACAACGACCTGTGCCCAGAATCATTTATTCATAAGATGGATTACCATATTATGGGATGCCACAGCCACAACCAGGTTATACCTATCCTCAAACGAATCCAAGTTATCCTAATTTAGGTTATAACATTGGTGGACAGACCCCTTGGCAACCTCAGGCGCAAATGCCTCAACCTTCATTTCAACAAGTATCATAACCAGGTTTTGGCCAACAAAATCCTCAAGCGTTTGCCTATCAAAACAACCCCTATCTAGGTTACCAGCAGAAAATTCCTTATGCTAGTGCTCAAAGGCCTGTTTCCCAATAAATTCCATCATACCTTGGCTATGCTCAACCCGACCTCAATCGAAAGTTGCCTTTTTTTGCAACTTTAGAGTTACCAGATTTAAACCGGCTCACCAACGATCCAATCAACTATGCTCCTTGGTGGGCGATGATACCCCATAAATTACCCTCAAATATTCCTAAGTTTAATGGAAGCCCTGGGGAATACCCGTCGACTCATGTTATGACTTATCATTTGTGGTGTTCATCAAACTCCCTGAATGATGACTATGTTTGGCTACGTCTTTTCCAGCGTACGCTCACTGGTCCGACTGCAAAATGGTACATTGAGTTACCTAGAGCTTCTTTTGATAATTTCACTGCCCTAGATATTGTCTTTTTTACTCACTTCCAATTACCCATATGTTATGAAACTGGAACGAAACTCTTGAATAATTTTAAACAGACTAATTCTACTCACATTTCCAATCATATTCATGAGTGGAGACGTCGTCGTATAATGGTTAAGACATTTATTCCTAATAATCTCCTTGCTGAATGGTTCATTAAGTCCTTGTTACCATCTATAACTAAGGATGTGGCTAAGGTTGGCGTCACCACTAAAGAGCAGGTCATTGCTCATGCCCAATATTTAGACTTTATTTATACTCAGTATGGCATGCTCTACGAGAAAATTCCTATGTGTCGCGATCTAATTTTATTGTTCCTCCTCCATCAAAGGACTCTCATGTCAGAGACGGTATGATCAGTACTGCAAGCACACATCATACTACTGCATCTGATCCTGCTCCTTATTCTAAAATCAATGTCGTATCATTTGACAAAGGCAAAAGTGACAAGCAACCCGGAAGTAAGAAAAAAGGGAAATAAAAGAAAAAGAGAACTTCTAACCTGCAAGAAAGATCATCCGATCAATCATCTGGAAATAGGAAACCTCGTTATCCATGCATAATCTATAATGAGGAATAATTTGTTCGGGATTGTCCTCACAGCGTTGAAGTCTCAAAAATGGTTAAGACTTCACATGCGTCAGCTGTGTTGACAGATCTGTTTCTGAATCTAGACACAAATTTGGTTGCTACAGATCCAGCTTCTAGTTCCCGACACAAATTTGGTTGCTAGAGATCCAACTTATATTACAAAGTCGTCAACAAATATTTCGGTGTCAACGCGTAATAAATATTACAGTAATCAAGAAATTGATCAACCTACTACCTCGACCACGAATCCGTCTACAGAATTGGTACCACCACTTGCTATTCCTGAGTTGACAATCAAGCCACCGAAGGGATTCGTTCATAAATCAACATATATTCTCGAGCAAGAGTTGCTCAAAATTATAATATAGTTGAAGATTTGGCTAAATCCCCTTCAGCTATGTCAGCTCTTGAGATATTACAAAATTTTCCCTCCCAGAAATAGGTTTTATTGTCGGTTATTGGTGGAATTAATCTGAATGGTTCTAATATCGTAGTCTTTAATCATATGGGCTATGTGTCGCAATTACCAGCAGAATTGGCATTCTCCATCCAAATAAATGTTCTCAATCACCTTGTTCATTGTACTATTATTGATGAGGGAGCATCTACGTGCATTATGTCTCTAAATTGTTGGAAGCCACTTGGCTCGTCGCACTTATCTCAATCATCAACAATATTGAAGGCTTTCGATGGACGTACATATAATCCTTGTGGTATTATCAATAACCTGCATGTTGAACTAGGGGGAAAAACAGTGAATGTTGACGTTGAGGTCGTTGACAGACCTCTTGAATACAACATTTTACTGGGAAGGCCATGGGTATATGCTATGACTGCAATTGTTTCTACATATTTTAGAATGATCGCCTTTCCACATAAAGGTGTTATCACAGTCATCAATCAGCTATCCTTCTTTGCCTCCACTTCACAAGTAATTGGAAGTGTTATATTTGTTCACGCACCCAACTCGCACTTCAGAACATTGGTGTAGGACTCTTAAAGGATTCCACTCTCATGGGAACCTTTGCATTACCATCACCTACGACGTTGGCAGAAATTGCAAGTATAGAGACCTGCTACATGATCTCTTCCACTCCATCTGGCTTAAGGAAGAGTACGGGTGATTTTCAAATTGTTACATTGGATAAGTTTTTGATGCCCAACCCTATTGAGATGGCATAGCAATCAATATATTTGGCTTGGACGGCGAATCCGAAATCATCATCACCGGTTGTTTGGGTTGATCGTTCCTTAGATTTTGGTACTCCATCTAATCCTTTTTCCTCAAATTTCTTAACATATGAGAATATTTTGGAAACCATGATGTCGGAAGGAGAACCATGGGAAGATTATCATGATCGTTCCCATCTTCTTGATTATGAAGAAAATAATCTTAGTGAACTATATCACCCATCGATCAAAAATTTCTTTTCGAATTCTTTTCCTATTAATGCAACCGATTTCGAGCGAAACTTTTCAAATATTAAAGAAACCATTTCTATCGATATTTCAACCAAACCTAGCATTGTAGAAAATATTCATGTTGGCATGTCTTGTTCTCCATCAAAACTCGAAACATATCCCTCTCTCTTTCGTGAATTTCGTGATGTATTTGCTTGGTCTTACGAGGAAATGCCAGGCATAGATACTAGTATCGTTGAACACACTATTAACATGTAACCTGATGTCAAGTCGTTACATCAATGCCTTCGTCCTGTTCATCCAAAGAAGGTCGCTGCCATTAAAGTAGAAGTTGAAAAACTTTTGCATGTTGGTTTCATTTATCCTATTCTGCTAACTAAGTGGGTTTCCAACATCGTTCCTGTCATGAAAAAACAAGGAACCATCAGAGTGGGTGTCGATTATCGAGATGTCAATCTTTCTTGTCCAAAAGAAAACTATCTTACTCCCTTTATCGACCACATTATTGACGATTGTGTTGGATACGAAATCTTTTCATTCATGGATGGATTTTCTGGCTACACTCAAATCAATATTCGCCCAAAGGATCAATATAAGACAACATTCATCTGTCCCTAGGGAACATTCGCTTATCGGAACTATCATTTGGTTTAAAGAATGTTAGGGCCACCTTTCATAGAGCAACAGATTATGCTTTCAATGACATCAAGCATATTGTTCAACCCTATATAGATGATTTATCTGCGCATTCACAAAATCAGACTGATCACCCGAAGCATTTGAGAGCCATCCTTTTACGCTATCGACACCACAAAATATGCCTCAATCCACATAAATGTGTTTTTTGTGTTGGTTCTGGTCATGTGCTTAGATTCTTCGTCTCAAAAGAAGGAATTCGAATCGACCCATTAAAGGTCCAGGCCATTCTTAATTTTCCTATGCCGTCAAATTTACTTTAGATATAGAAATTTCAAGGAAAGGCTAACTTCCTAAGGAGGTTCATACCCAACTACGCCGAAATGGCTAAAGGATTTACTCGACTCTTGAAACAGGGGATTCCCTTCCATTGGGATCAAGTTGCGCAAGCTTCTTTTGATGCTGTCAAGGATACTCTTGTCCGAGCCTCATTAATGTATCCCCCCAATTATTAGAGTGATTATTTCTTATATATCGTAGTGGCTAATATGACCATTGCTATGGTATTGGTCCAAGTAGGAAATGGGATAGAACATTTGATCTATTATTTGAGTCGTAATCTCAATGATACGGAAGTGAAGTATTTGTATGTAGAAAAGCTTGCCTTGGCAGTTGTTCAAACTGTCCAAAGATTTTGCCACTATATCCTATTCCAGAAGACCATTGTCATTTCGGATTGCAACCCCATGACTTATATCTTATCACGTCAATTTCTGGGGGGAAAGTATTCAAAATGGATTGTCATTTTGCGGGAATTTGATTTGGAATTTATTAGATCCAAATCAAAGAAGTCTTTAGTTTTGGCTGAGCTTCTCTATGACCTTCCCTCTGATATTACTGCTACTACGTCGGAACCATAAATTCCTGAGGAGTCTCTGATTCTGATCGGATCATCTGATCCTTGATATGGAGATTTTATCATTTATATCCAAACCTAGACTTTTCGGCCTAATACGTCATGCTCTGACCAGCGATGTATTCGATATCAAGCCAAAGATTATCTGATCGTTGGCGATACACTTTATCATCGTGGTGTTAATACAATTTTAAGAAGGTGCCTCACTCATGAGGAGGCCGAAAAGGTTTTGAATGATTGTCATGTTGGGGCTTGTGGTGGACACCTGTCTAGATACGTTACTGAGCAGAAGATACTCCGCGTCTGTTACTTTTGGCCTACCATATTTCGCGACTACATCCTCGCGGTCAGAATTTGTCATGCATGCCAGATATTTGATTGTAAAATCCACAAACCGCTAGCCCCAATGCATCATGTTGTCTCTATAGGACCATTTTCAAAATGGGGCACTGACTTCATGACTTGTAACCCTCATTCATCCGAGGGGCATGGTTATATTATTGTCGTAGTAGACTACTTTGCCAAATGGGCCAAAGCGATGCCTACATTCAACAACATAGGACAAATAGCTGCATTTTTTTCTTTAATCATGTCATTGCATGGTTTGGGGTCCCACAAGCTATAGTCATAGATCATGGGAAGCATTTTCGCAACCACATGATGACTGAATTGACTACCAAGTTAGGATTGTCACATGATAATTCTACTCCTTACTATCCACAATCAAATGGACAAGTTGAAGCTATCAACAATATTCTTAAACTTATGTTTCAACGAATGATAGGAGTTTGTAAAAGAAACTGGGATTTGATCTTGTACTCGGCCTTGTGGGCATACCAAAACTCGGTGAGAAACGCAACCAGATTTACTCCCTTTCAATTGGTGTATGGTTTGGAATATATCTTGCCAATCCAATGTGAAATACCGTCGTTAAAACTCGCAATCGACTTGTTACCTGACACCTTAGATGAAGAAGCACGCCTTTTTAACCTCATCCATCTTGATGAAACGTTTCATGAAGCCCAATTGGCCAACGAAGCGCATAAGAGACGTATAAAGGAGCAATACGAAAAAAATGTCCAACCTCGCATTTTTTCAGAGGGCGACTTGGTCCTTCTTTACAATCAAGAAGCTGATGTAATAGGAACAGGGAAATTTGAACCATTATGGCATGTCCCCTATATTGTCAAAAGAGTTCTTTCTAAGGGTGCCTGCGAGTTGGTGGATTACGATGGAATTTTGTTGGCACAACCCTTAAATGGGTTGTATCCGAAACGTTACTATGCTTAATCATGAGCGTAGTAATTTTTTGTATTATATTGTATATATATGTTGTTTATTTGCATTCACTATCTTAATTTGTTTTTAGATTTTTCTTTACGTTAGTAATCCGCTTTAGATTTCATCGTAGATGTCTAAATATTTGGAACCATTTGTTGGATATGTTGATGGTGCTAGTTTAGTACGCAGAATCTATCCTCTGCAGCATGGGCCATTTTTGCTCTGAACGATGGGTTAGTGCGTTTTCAAGGGATTTGTATCGGTAGACCGACAAACAATATCGCTAAGTATAGCGCGTTGATCAAACTTCTCTCTAGTGCCATTTCATTTGGTATTAACCACATCATCATAAGGTTAGACTCACAACTTGTGGTATTACAACCTACTAGTGTTTATACTTTTAGAAATCCAACACTGCATCGTTTGTTCCTAAGAGTTCGACTTTTGGAAAGACATTTTGATTTTATTAAATATCAACACATTTCCAGAGACTTGAACACATTGACTGATTATTTAGCTAACCATGTTTTAGACAAACAATTGCAACACATGTAAAGATACATTCACATAATTGAATAGGATTACGCAATAAACATTGGAAAACACTGAAATCAAATAGATAGATAGTTATAGGTTTTTACAAGAACTTGTGCCCAAGACACATTGGTCATCTAACCTCAAAATGTATGCAACATGTTAGAAGTAAACTAGTGATGCTCATGGTAACATGCTATAGATCTAGCTATCATACGTAGGAACCGCATACAGTGGTTGGGAGCGCCCATAGTGTGGCACTACAATCGCATGGGAAACTCTTCGATCCGACAATCCAAAATCCCAAAGGTCAACCCCTCTATGTGTTTTCGAAGCCCAGACAGAGTCTCAGCCATGTCTAAATCCTAAAGGACTGCTCTCCCGACAACCCTCTCTGCTGGCTCATCAGCTCCATGCTCTGGTTCCTCCACCAGTTGAACTCGACCAACATCTACATTACATTAAAACTTTAGTTTAGTCTTGGGAAAAAACCAAAATATAAAAACATTGTATAAACCTTAGAAAAATCAAAAAACACGGTCAAAAAATTCTTACCTATTGCACCCCACTGAGTGCCTTCTGGTAAAGCTAAGTCTAGATCTCCTCGGAAATCGACGCCTGCGTATGCATACTCACCGATGGCGATAACCTGTCGCCTGAACTAGGCGAAGAATGCAGTCGAGAACACAATGGACGATTGGCCTTCATGCCTAGCCATTATTTCTACCCATCTATGCATCCTCGGATCTCTAGGATTAGACACACCCAGTGTCACATGCTAAGGCTGCATCAGTGGAATCCGCTCTAAGGTAAATGAAATGAGGATCAAACCATAACTGAATTTTTTCTTCCTTCCTCTCTTTGCCTTGTTCAGTTGTTCTTTTATTTGAGAAAGTACATATTCAAACCAGTTGAATATTGTTGGCTCCATGCACTCTAGTGCATACTGCATATATGATCTATTCACCACATGTAGTGTAACGGTGCCGGAAAGCATTGCGATCGTGAAAAGAATGGTTCTCAAAGGAAAATCGTGAATGTCGCGGATGTTTATTTTCCCATCCTTGCTTGGCTTTGCCCCTGGATTGAAATACTGCAAAACATAGTCTCTCACTGTCTCTCCTCCAAGAGCAGATCCTAAGAGGGAAATAGGCAAGCCTCTCCTCGACAAGCCTGTCAGAAAATATACATCCTCCACTGTAATAGGAACCACTTTGTTCCTAATTTGAAATTCCTCAATAGCCAGATCCCATGATTGAACTAAGAACTCCAAGAGTTCTATTTTTTGCCCCATCCCTGACAAGAGGAAGTACTTTAATAACCCACAATCTCTTAGGGCTCTTACTGTACCTGGATCATTTAGGGAAATCATATTTCATTCTTCGTGCTCTCTTTCTCTCCAAGTAATCATCATTCTAGTCCGATGAAATCCTGAAACATAACCATAAGACTCATTAGACTCCTTTTCATGCAAAAAATTAGGCAAATTTTGGGTACAATGCAAGAATCAAAAATGTGAATTGCACCCAACACAGTCTTGAACAAGGGACAATACATTGCATATGCACCTAGGCTTCAATTTAGGTGCTCCACAACACAATTTTCGATGCTCAAGGGTGAGTTGCCCTCTTTGGAAAAATAATTTACCCTAAGGGGCCCAAATCCCTAAAAATTTGCAATGAAAGGAAATGAATTGACTACTGAAAGAAAGAGAGGGTTTATGGCACCAACCTGGATCAAACGACGATGAAAACCGTCCACAGAATCGATCGCAATCAACGGCTGAAGTTTGAGGGTAAAAACAGGTTCAGAGCTCCAAAATGCAAATGTTAACTTTCAAATGGTAAAAATGAATAGTAAAACTCTTTTAATTAGTTATTTGATTATTTTCAAATCATATTTATTGCTATGACTATGGTTTTATTCTATTTTTATCATGAAACAAGTATTTTTAATCCATTTCATGTTGTTCTGAACATGTTTTACAATTGATGAGCAGATTAGTCGTGCAGATTTATTTCATGAATTATTTGACCACAAAGCATACTTTTATCCTTATTTTTCGAGCTTTTAAAAATGAAAAATGACTTGAAGCGCACTTTTATCTCTTTTTCAAGCTTCGATAACAGCGAAAAAGAAACCCTTGGAGTCTTCTTTTAGCTCTTTTCAGACTCTGATAATGTGAAAAGATTGTCGAGCACTTGTCTTTTCGAGCTCGTAAAATTGAATGAATTGATATCTACTCATTATAGGTTTAACCCTTTTCTGGAATGAGATAGATTATTTACGAAAAATGAATGCCTTAGTCGAACATGGCTAGGAGTTTCTCTCAGATATTATTTTACAACTTTACGAAAAAGTACTTATGGAGTTTTCTTTCGTCCTCTTTTTCAAACTCTCTAAATATGAAAAAGGATCGGGATGTCACTGTTGTTAGGCTCGTTAAAACATAAAATAGTGACGAGCTTGTCAATCATGGAAAGAATCGAGTTTAATTCGTCGCTAGACTCGTTAAATTATTAAATAGCGATAAATTATTCACCCAAAGGGTTGAATTATAGATCAAGCATATGTTATTCTCCTCAAGCTTGTTAAAAAATAAAGAGGTCTGGTCGACAAATGACCGGGGAAAATTTTGGAAAGTGAACAGAACTTTTTACGGTAGCAGGTCGCTCTTGAACATGACACTTCGCTCCATCATCATGACTGTTTGGGTTGCGTAATCTTCTTGACGGTTCATTCATACCTATGGTTCATCATACCTTCACTTCGGTTTTGGGTCAATGCTGCCAACTCATCTCAGTGTCGCCGATATGTTCAAGAGAAGTCATCCAGTGAATACTCATCCTTCTGAAATACTCATAAACCTTCATTCTCATGACAGTCATCCCTGAAAATTGCTATATTAAGTCATATTTTGTCTCTAAAATCAGTAACTTTAGTTTCACAATAAAGTGACTTCATGTGGACGTCAAATCATCATCCAGGAAGTTTACTTAGAAACATCATCTTCCAATACCATGAGGCTTGTTACAGCATCGAAACAATCCTCGCTTCCGAACTTTTGATCGAAAGATTTTGTTTGGCGTTTGACATCAAATCATCTATTCACGCCTTACGAAATGCAATGCGGTACCTTTATATCCATTGAAATCAATGGTGGTTCTCTCGTGTTTGTTAACAGCTCACATCATGGGCTGGTAATCAAACGATGGTCTTACCATGTTCGACTATAAATCATATATTCGCATGGTTAGACTTGTACACGAACGATCGAGTGAACGAGATAAGAAGACCCCAGATCTAGTTTCAGCCATCCGGGTTGCGATTTTAGGATTGTTTTACACATCATCTGTACGGTGACCTTACATACAGATCGTCATCTGAACATGGGCCTATATCTGTAGGCATGTCTGTATTGGGAAACATTCCAATGTAGACGACTTTCTGAACTATGTACATGTTATTAGATAGTTTATGTGCTGAGCATGGGAATGCCTTCCCTCATAAATTCGTGATCAAGAGGATATATCATGATGTAATGTATCGTAAGATTGATGCAGGTCGCCACTTCGCTTCAGCTCCAACCCATCACAGTGTAAAGCATCTCATTCAAAAAAATAATGTTATTATTATTTTGACTTCATTCTTTAGGGGGAAATTGTTATAGGTCAACTTGGGCACCATTCCCAATGACCTGGTTAAACTGGAAATCATCCCCAAAACCAATGAATAGGGTCTATCATCCCCTATCATTTCAGTTGCTACATGCCCTAAGACAAAGAACAAGAAAAAATCATCCATTACTTCCATTGCAAGGTTTCCAAGATTTAAAGTACATGTTATATCACCTGTGAGCTCTCCAATGCAGCCTCTCAAGGGACTAACTACTTTCCATATGCATTTACCTCCATTCAAGGGTGCTCTGCAAAGCACTTCCCAACATGCAAGAGTGCGTTGGTCAATTGGGAGCGAAATTCTCATTGTTCTGGAATCTCCACATGGCCAACACCTTCTAGAAGAGTCCACATGTGCCAAACTTCGAATCCATGTGTCCATTCAACACCTCTGAGCTTGGGAACATGTATTGTGTATTATTAGAAATTCATTGATTGTGAAACTACCTTCAGCTAATCTATAAATTGAGCACAGATCCTAGTGCTTGAAAAGGAAGAAATTTGGTAGAGAAATGCTGTTGAATTCTCAATTGAGTGTTTGATTTGAGTGATATGCTGCTAGAAATATGTTCATTGTGATGAGGCTAGGATGATGCTGGAGTTGGTGACATCAAATCAATCGTTGGTTGTAACCTCCCCCTTCTATCCATTAATAAATATTGTGGCTCATTTTCCCACATATGTATCTGTATAAGCTTCTATCTTTCATATTATGGATTCGTAGCTGATGTATATGTTTCATGTTTCATTGATTTAACCGATTAAGATAAATAGCCATAAGTATATTGCAATCTCTTGGTTGTTTAGTGTTCATACTTGTAGGAAATAGATTGGAAGCTACAGCAAGAGCGACAAAAGGAGAATAGGAAGCACTTGGACTCCAAGTAAGTTTCTCCATCTTTCTATGTGTTTATTTACTCTTAGGAAAAGTGTCTGCAAATTCTTTGATCTGTTGGTCTAAATGCATAGCACGACATTTAGGGAATGTGTTTCATCCGTAATCCATAGTTCTGCATAACAACAGGGGTTTTTCTACCTCGCAAGATTGGTAATATCAATAGCATTTATTCAAAGAAAAAGAAGAAGCCTAGTGGGTTGTTCCTCTAGAATTATTGCATAGCATGGGCAATTTGTGTTCAACCTTGTTAGCTTGGTAGGATATATAACATCTGATCATGATCACTTGGTTGCAGGTTTCTCAACAGTTCTCCTTCCTTATCGAGTTGTGCAGGCATTGAACCTTAATATTGAATATCTGAATTCACGACCAACTGTACGAGGTAAGATCTCTTCACTATAGGCCTTTGATTTGCTTAGTTTTGTACTTAGATTCAGGTTTGTTCCCTTGACTGTTGAGGTGGAGCAACTAATAGTCCTATTGCAGTTATTGAGGTGTTTTCGGTTAAGACTTTAGCTATGTGATGCAATCTGTGTAGTTGAAGTTCCTATTTAGGGTAGCGAGGAGTGCTTGTGATTGTTATCCATGACCAGTAAATTACCTATTTTTTTGTTGGTTTTGGTACCAAGAGTATATTTACAAGTCATATATATTAATAACTTATGATTTAGAAAGAGCTAAGACATCCCCTACAACCTAAGCCTTACCCCAACCTGTCAAACATGTCCCTTATAATTGAAACAGGGTAAATGGGAGAGCAAACCATGCTCCTGCTCCTAGACACTCGAGATACTAAGCCGACAGCTTTTCCTAACGATTTTACTTCCTGCCATGACTCTTCATCGGGAGCAATAGTTCCTTCTTGACTTCCTTGTTTGTACGTTTACTTGAGTTCAAAATTGTAGGCCCATATTCTGCATATGGATTAAATGGGCCGAGTAGCAAGATCTAGTACTTTTTTAGGTTTCTTTCTTATGCTTGTTTTCTATATTTTGACTTGAGGCCATGGTCATACATGCAACATTTGGATCAATTCGGAACATGTCCCTTGTAATTGAAACAGGTTAAATGGGAGAGCAAACCATGCTCCTGCTCCTAGACACTTGAGATACTAGGTCAACAACTTTTCCTAACAATTTTACTTCTTGCCATGATTCTTCATCAGGAGCAACAGTTCCTTTTTGATTTCCTTGTTTGTACGTTTACTTGAGTTCAAAACTGTAGGCCCATATTCCTCATATGTATTAAATGGGTCGAGTAGCAAAATCTAGTAATTTTTTAGGTTTCTTTCTTAAGCTTGTTTTTTTTGTATTTTGACTTGAGGCCATAGTCATATATGCAGCATTTGGATCAATTCGATGTAATGTTGCAGAGAAGTGAGGTTTATTCCATTGTTGTCTTTCTTTCTTATGCTTGTTCTCTGTTCTATGGTCGACATGTAAGCTCGTCTACTGAATTTGGATCTACTTCTTGATCTTGATTCTCACTTAATGTTTTTGTTTTAAGTACTTAGTTGAGGTTTGAGTTTGTGTTGCATTTTGGGCTGAGTTAAATCCTGTTTGTTATTGCAGATTTATACGTTTGGAAGAATGGCGCCAACCATGGCAGGAAGCAAACTAATGATAACAAGTCATTTGCTAGGGATAGCCTATCTGGCTAACAAAAAATGACCTTGCATTCAGACGATTCAAACATTCAAGAACCTTCCCGTGAAATTGGTTTGCCCTAGGACTGGACATATTAACTCTACCTTCTAATTTTAACTCCATACTGTCAAAGACATCAAGTTGCTTTCCAATTCAGGCATATTTGGGATATGCCTTACATTAATCAGATATGTTTGTAGATAAAAATAAGTCTAATATTATGATTAAAGGTATGCAAAAAAAATCACTATAGATAGGTTGAATGGTTGTAAGCACAAGAAGACAACAAATCTCCATTGTCTCTTTAATAATTGTAGTACCACTATATAGTGATTAAATGGGAGGCATGTCAAATGGGAGACACTGAGAATGTATTTTAGAATCCAATAATTCTAATACTTGTGGCATATTTCTGTGACTTCAATGGGGATTTTCCTTTTGTAATGAGTAGAGTAATGAATGTATCAAAGTTATCGTTGGTTGTTTCATTTTAAATCTTTCAACCACATAACCATGGTTGCATGCTTGCACTCATCATATGATCTATTATGTTATTTATTTCGATGTGATATAAAGCAAACTAATTAATGTAAATGCCTAGTTGCCTCCAGTATATTACTACATACTCTCTACAAAGAAAGACAATATGTGATAATCAAGGAAAACTAAAATGGAAAATCACATCCATTACTACTTGGAGATGAAATGTACGCTTCCATTCCGTGTTATTCCTTTGCCACCAATTTATACTTAATTAGGGTTTAATCTTGGAGGGAGCCAAGCCTAGCATGTTTATTGTATATATGGACAATATTAAAAAGCATACAACTCATCATCCATGTTTCACCAGTGTCTGGTAAAAGAAACTTATGGATTGAGAACTTGAAAAACCATGATTATTCAAACTTCTACAAAGTTCAATTTGGTATGGTTTCATGTTATTGGGTTTTAAGTGGTAATCATTTTTTAACTATACTATAAAAGTCTACAACAAAGAAATTAAAGGTGGTGACAAAAGGTCTGGCCATTTTATAAATTTTATAAATTGTTTGTTGTTAATTTATTATGATTTGTGTTTATGTGTGCGTATTATGTTTTTACTTATCTCTTTTCTTATAACACAAAAATTATGTATTATGTTTTTATTTATATTTTATAACACAATAATTATGTAGCTTTGCATTTAATTTCACAACAAACTTGTATATAAATAGCCAAAACATTTAGACTTCCAACAAAAATGACACACTCATTTACAAATAAAATATAACTGGGATGTTCAAGTACACTATTTTCAACGGACGCTACTTGGGTCACTAATCCATGGTGACTCATTTACAAATAAAATATAACGGGGATGTTCAAGTACACTATTTTCAGCGTGGACGCTAATTGGGTCACTAATTCATGTTTCACCCGTGTCTTGTAAAAGCAACTTATGGATTGAGAAAAGAACTTGAAAAACCATGATTACTCAAACTTCTACAGAGTTCAATTTGATATGGTTTCATGTTGTTGGGTTTCAATTGGTAATTATTTTAACTGTATTATTAAAGTCTATAACAAAGAAATTTGAAGATGGTGACGAGGAAATTAAAGGTGATGACAAAGAGGTCGGGCCATTTTCTTTGATGAAGAGGCTTCTCAAAGTTGTAGACGAAGATAATGAATGTTTTCTTCATAAGCTTTGAAAGAGGATCGACAGGTTTGATCATAAGCTTATTATGTTATTTTTTACTGAACCCAGATTCGGGATTATTTAGCTTAGCTTGCCTTCGCTTAAATGAACATTTAACTTGAAAATCTAAAAGAAAACACTAGGCAAAGCTTCTGACGTGAAAGCATCTTCCTCCACAAGTGATAAATGGGTGAAATACAGTTAGTGATATCATATAAACTCTTATGTGCAATGGGTCACTGAAAAGCTCCAGAGCTCCAATTTTCTTTTGGTATGTTTTCATATCTGTGAGAGTGTGTCTCGTAAATGGTTTGGATTGCAGTTTATTTGGGTAGATGATATGAAGAATTAAGGATGAAGAGTATGTTAATTCTTCTATTATTATTATTATTCCTTTATTATGTGAGAGTGCTGAAACCGTTCAGATTCATATTGTTAACCGATTTCAGATAAGAGCCCATGTTATCCTTTGCCAAAGCAGATATGGTGTTTCTTGTTTACTCCATAATGTTTCCATTCGTTTTGGAAGTTTCAACTAATCATTGGTTGGGTTGATGTAGGTTTCTGAAAATAACTCTGTTGTGGTTTCCTTGGCACTATCTAGCGAGGACAGAGACATTCAATTTATGGCCAAACGAAATAGACCATGCATGTTTGTTTCAAGAGCAAGGAGTGCACTATATATTTTTTTAAATTAATGAAAATGAGATTAAATTTATTCAAGATGAATTTGCATAGGTTATAAAAAAACCAATTTCTTTATCCCAACAATTTTCCAAACCTATAATTTCTTTTAAATAAAATAATTCATATTTATAAGTTAAGTATTCAATTAAATCACATAACATATCACATATTTTTTCCTCTTTACTACTCGTTCCTATGTTATTGTTTTACAACATTTCCTTTGTAACATATGGTGCAATTGCTAGTTATATAATCTATTCCATTTTGCCCATGGTTTTATTAGAGACAATAGTTTTGTACTTTATATTTTTTCAATTTATTAATTTTTTTGTTAAATTTTATTTTATAAATTAAGATTTGGTAAAATGAGAATGAATATCAACGATTAAGAATCTTATTATATTGTAAGTTTATCATAAATATTAAGTCTTTAGATTTAAATTAAAAAAAGTTATAAATTTTGATTGAAATATTTAAAACATGTTGACATACAATCTTTTTTACCTTACATCTAACGCTTCTCTTCCATAGTGGGTTGTAGAGCGTCTTTCCTCTGGGCACAATAATTCAAGAAAAAGTCAAAAAAATTATTTAATTTTGTGTGTTTGAACATTAATTTAATTGTAATCTAGATTAACTATATATATATATAATGTGTAAGTGTGATGAAATTTATTTAACCTATTCCCAAAATTGCGATTTCAAATATTTTATGAAATAGTGACATTATTATAGCAAACACAAATTTTGAAGAACTTGTTTAATAATTTTTTATTTTATTATTAAAATCATTTTAATTTTACAAATTTTAATAAATTTTCTATATTTTAACATCTAAACTAAAAACTCCCGCACCCAAGCAATCCAAGAAGGTTTATGGCATTGAGGATTTAGAATTACCAAATTCTAAGTTCAAATTACTATTGTCATTCTCAAAAGATTATTTGCTGAAATTTACCATTGTTATTGTTAGAAGATTATTTCTTGAAAGCTTCCATTATTATTGTCATCTATTGGAAGCTCTGAGCAATGAACATCTCATCCACCTAGAAACTCCTCCCACCATATTATTATCCACCTTTTTTGAACTTTTCCAAGTAAGCATTCTTTACCAAGTATTAATTCTCTCAAAATGATAATTATATTAGTGATAAGGTTGAACAATGGGTAATATGTTATTTTTTTTAAAAGTTAAATTCTGAATCAATTTCTCAAAATATTGTTTTAAGATATTATAATTCAAGGAAAAGTCAAAAGTGAGAAAATGTTATTTAATTTTGTGTGTTTATATATTGATTTAATTGTGATGACCTTGATCTGCAATTTGATAATAAACCAGAATAGATTCATTTTAAGTATTGATCTAACATGAACCAAGAGGGATAAATTCATTCGCCTGCAAACTTTTTTAGAGTTCAAAATATAATGTGTTATTTTTCATTGTTTAAATTGTATTTTTGAATGCTAAATAGAGTATATATAAAACCAAATACAAATTTTAACTATAAAAACATATTTTTTTCCATAAATTAGTTAACATAAGTCTTCAAAAAGTTAATTTAAATCTTTTGTTGAAATATTTTTTAAAAGTATTTTTGTTATTTAAATTGTTTTTCTGACTGTACATATGGATTGAGCACCCTAAAAAATCTCTAGGACACTTCGATTATGTAAGATTACCCATCACACTTCTGTTTTCAATGAATTCCTACCGGATTTTAAAGAAATTAGACCGGAAAATTCCACCGGAAAAGCCTTCAAAAAGTCGCACTAAAGACAACTCGCATCTTTTTTACTTGTAATTACTTTATAACATATTTATTTATTTTTAATTATAGCCTACATTATTTTTCTATTTAGAACATAATTTTTATTTTATATTATTATTTTAAAGGGGCATGGAAGGACGGACAAACTTACACATCCCCTCATACTAGGTTGTAGAATGAGCCTCTTGTCTCAATAAAATTAGTTAAATAATATACTAAAAAAAAATATATATATAGAAAAGTTAAGTTACCACTTTAAATTCAATTACCGCACAACTATATACCTATATTTGAGAATTTTTTCCACATTTATAAAATTCTTTTAAATATAAAATGGAGAGCAATCATGCACACATATCATAATAGCTTTAATATAAACTAATAATTAAACCAACCTAGATCCATATTAACCTTTGATCTTAGACAAACGGATCAAATCTCTTTTAAATCTAAAAGAGGCTTGCACCTCAAGAAATTTGATCTCGCGGGGCTTGGTAGATCCACAGTAAAGATAAATCTAGGTTGGTTTATTTTGGACTTGTCTAACCAGGAGATATTTTCTAATCAACCATTTTTTTTTCAAAAAGTATTCAAGTTTTGGATTCAAATGCATTCAAAAGAGTTTTACACCTTGAGAGATATGATCCTCTTAGCACTTGATAGATTTGGATTTATTATGCATCTACACTAATGGCTTGGTAGATCCAAAGTAAAGATAATTCTAGGTTGGTTTATTTTGGACTTGTCTAACCAGGAGATATTTTCTAATCAATCATTTTTTTTTCAAAAAGTATTCAAGTTTTGGATTCAAATGCATTCAAAAGAGTTTTACACCTTGGCAGATATGATCCTCTTAGCACTTGATAGATTTGGATTTACTATGCAGCTACGCTAATTCAAGAGGCGTTATAGAGGAGGTGTGTGCTGAAAAATGCAACAAGAAATTACTAATTTAATTTTCCCTTAAATTAAATTAGGAGAAAATTGGAATTCCACATCACAAGACAACTTGAATGAGTAAATTGAGTTGTTATCACTCAATTAGCTTAGTTGAATCGAGTTGAGGTATTAACATGAGTTGTGTATAGTGATTCCTAAATTTTATGAGCCCGCGTTGAGTTGATTTCAGTTGCAACAATTTAATTTAGTTAAGGTCAGTTAAACTAGTTCCAAATGTTGGAGGAACTAGTAGGAGTCTAGCAGTGGGGTGTAGCTTCATTTTTCAACTAGTTAAATGATCAATCAACCTTAATTAACTCATGCATGCATGAAATTATAGTTACCCAATTGAGATTGGAGTTTAAGGGCAGTGTACTATCAATCGTATTATTATCCAAGTTGTACACGTGGTGTATGCAGTCAGATATTGGCCTAAAGGAATTGCGCAATCCAGATTGAGGAATTTCCTAAATAATACAGCCCAATTCCTTGAGGAACATCACAAGGAAACAAAAATTTGGGAAGGCTTGAAATTGGCTAAGTGTTGGCCAAAGTCATTCAATCATGCAGAAGATAGAAGATACTTGTGCAAATTGTGCTCTAGCTTGAGCAAACATATTGTATTCATCCACATTATTTGATTAATGCAATACAAATAGGAAGGGGTTTTGAGAAGCTGATTTCCCCTAGACAAATCCCTGTGTATGTGTGTTAAATCATGTTGCATGCTTTTTATATATGTTCTCGATTGTGAATTTATTTCCGTAGATGAGTAGAGTAGATTTGAGTCTTATGTTTTAGAACATTACGTGAGAAATATTGAATCTACAATTAATTTGTACATGGTATCAAAGCTAGGTTCATAGCAAAGAAGATAATTTGAAGTTGTATTTGCAAAAGGAAAGAGTTTGCAGGATCTATTCTTCAGAACTAGCAGGGTGGTGTTCTATGGTCTAAGGCTTGATTATGCCCTTGAGGGTAGCTCGAATTATATTGCTTGGAAGGACCGCATAGAGCATTCATGGAAGATAATAGGTTGAAGGAATTCATTTATAATTGTATTCTGAGACTAGCAACAACTGATGCTCAGAATCTAGTATATTGGAAGAAGAGTGTAGCAAAGGCGAGGAGGATAATATTGGAGGGAGTACGAGACCATATTGTCTCTAATCTCCATGGGAAAGAAAATTTGTATGCAATGTGGGTAAAATCAAGCACCACTATATGGAATGAGGCACCACTATCCAGATGCCACACACTACCTGTTATCTCTAAATTGGCACTAATGGGCTGCTCCACCAGACAACTTAGAGTAACTCTTTCAAGCCAACTTTTGACTGAGGATTAGCCTCTTTGGCCTGAGAGGGCTCTCTCAATTCTAAGGATTTTCTCAATCAGGTCTTAAAACATATTCCTAACTCTGTGAATGTCTTAGTGTATTTGATTGCAAGTGAAAAAAGGAAAATATTTCACTACCATTGGGCTCATGGAGCCAGTAAAAGGAATTCAATGACAAGTGTATCTTCTTATGGAAACTGAGGCTTTTTCTGTTTCAATGAAAGGACAACATTAACACATAGAGATAATCAATAAATCAATGCTAAAAGGAAGTCATAGCATGCATAACATGAATTCTGAGTAATTTAACATCAAGATATTGGAAGCAAGATAAAAGGAAACACATAAACTCATTGAAACATCTCAAGAATATTAGGTGAAGCAGAAACACAGTCATTTTCTATTACTGATATAAAATATTTACAATAGTAGTAGTGTCAAAAGATTTATCCAACAACTTCTAACTCTAAAACTCTCTCATTTATAGAGTGAGGACTCATACAAATGATTTTCCTCCTTTCTAACTTCGAATTCCCACCTCAGAGATCTATTTCAAATATGATTACATCACTTGGAGACTTTTTAGGGATATTTCTGTTTTGCAGAGTTTGAATACAAAAAGGACTCTTCTTTTATTAAATAATTCAACAAATCCATTTAATAACCTTTATCAACTGCAACCAACTAATTTTCTGAGTGTACTGGAGTGTTGATGTGTCATTATTCCATGTGCACGTTGACCTGGATCTCCTCCAAGTCGAAATTTACAATTTTTTCATAAATCTGGTTAGTGAAAATTTTGAAAAATAGGCTTCAAAGATGAGTGCATAATTTTCAAACCCTTATGGCTTTGTAGAAACTGAGAGAGGTTGTTGTAGATGGGCCTGCGCTGAAGCAAAATGTCTTTCAAATTTCCAAAATATTTTTTTATTTGGTCAGAAAGAAAACTTGAAGTTGACTACTAAAACAGTCATGTACAGAAAATTTCGTAGTGCTCATTTCGTAGCAAACTCCAAAATCCACCTTTTGCATAACCTTTGACCTTTATTATTGTTGGAGGGTCTTCCTTGGGGCTAAGGAGCTAAATAAATAAATAAATAATCCCACTTTTATTTTGACCATAGCTGTGATTTTAAGCAAAAAGTCACCTACAACGGCTTCATAGCGAAATCTGGCCTTCAAGCCTGGGCTTCAATACGAAATTGCCTAATTTGCAAAAAAACCCCGAAATCCTCCATTTTCTTCAAAATTTCACTTTCTTGGTCTGCAAGATGATATGATGAAGTATGTTAAGGAAATTAGGTTCAAAATACCTCTTATCCTCCTCAAGAAACAACATTTTCACCTTCAACAAGTTCCTATATTAATAAAAACAAAGCTATCTTTTCTGAAATTTATGGCTCAAAAATGATATCATATCTCCATATCCTTGATAGTTATTGTAAAACCAAAGGAGGTTTTTGTAGATAAATTTGAGCTGAAGAAAAATCTCTCTTGTTTTTTTTAAAAACATCTCTAGGTGTCTGATAACTACATTTGAAAAACATGTCTCAAACAGGAAAAAAAAAATGCATTCTGGAAATAGAGCCCAAAGACATATCTGAATCTCCCATTTTGTAGCACCTTTGAGAAAAGTGAAAGAGGTTAATGTTCTTTTATCTGTTCTTGACAATAAAATCTCTCAGTTTCTTATAATTCTCCTCTATTTGCCTAGAAACTTCTCTTGAAGTTGACTGCTCAAAAAGTCAAAAAACAGAGAAATCCTCATATTCGCTATGGAATTGTGAAAAATCAGATGTGGCGAAAAAATGAATTTTAAACCAATGCATGTGAACCTAAGGTGGATTTGATAGATATGACTGAGATGACATGACTAATGAAGTGTTTTGGACTTAGGATAAAGACTTATTTCATGAATTTTTTTTATCAATTTCATGGACCAACCTTATGAGATAGAATGAAACCTAGGTGAGTGACCCTAATAAAAGTAAAATTTTATGTGTGATAACACTACCCATCATAGTGTTTGACATGCATGCAATGAGGCTAAAATCAAGCTCATATTGTGAAGTTAGAGCTTCACCTGTCGCTCCTCCTGAGGGATTTTCTCCCACCTTCTTGTGTGGACACTTCATGGCATAGTGTCTTAGTTCATGAAAGTGAAAGCATTTGATTTTGGAAATGTCTTTCTTCTTCCCCCATTGAATATAATCTCCTTTATATTGGGATTTATTCCCTTTCCCTTTCTTTGCCTTTCCATCCAAGGCATTGTTTTCTTATTTCTCACACTTGGATGAGGTCTCGTCTATGGTGTTCCGCTTGAACTCCTCCTGTACCAAATTTGACCATAATCTTTCCCACTTTGGTAGCTTCTCCCTCCCATTTACTGAATCCTGGTAGTTTTTCCATCTCTTCGGAAGGCCTAGAAGTGCTAGGCTTACCAAATCATCTTCTAAAACAGTAACAACAATGCTCCCAAGTTCATCACGAAATTGTGTGAACCTGCTTAGGTATTGTGGTATTGTGTCATCCTTTTGCATCTTGATATTCTGAAGCTTTTCCTTGCATACAGAATCTCAACTTTTAAAGGTCCAACATAAGGTAGTTATTGACATCAAAAATGGAAAAAAATCCACTATCGCCAAGGTCCTTAGCAGTGGGAGTGCCCCTGTTAAGTCTCTGTTATGATAATCCTCTCTGTAAATTCTAGAGGGGTAGGGTTGTAATGTCCACTTTCTATACAACTGGGCAACACTACTAACCACAAGCTCCACATTCACCCAAAATACTCGGGGGAGCACATATTTTCCACTTACAATTACGATACCCTAGCTTTCTCTGTGAGTACTGCTGAAATACAGGCAAACCCTTCTATGAATTGTAACCAGGATAAAAACCATAACTCTAATTCCCACTAAAAATGTGTATCATTAACAAATTATGGTTACACACCATAATTCAGAGGCATATGTAGCTAATATATTTTGCATACCAAACCCAGAAAAGGTGATATGAGAGAAATGCACATAAGTAAAATAAAATAACACAAGAAGCCAATTATTCTAAAAAATTACTCATGTACCAGATGAACATGCCAAACAACAATAAATTATACACACCAGTACCAAACCCTACCTAGGGTTTACAACAAAACACAAGATAATACCATATAATTAAAATCATTTAACATGACACCCTGAAACTAGGGTTCTAACATAATTTTAATAATCATCACAACACTAAAACAAGAACACTTATCTATAAGAGAAGGGAAATTGGTTGCAAGCTTTCCACGTTCCACCCAACTGTAGATCTCATGGTTCATCACACTCAACCATGGGTCATCCCCAAGCTGCGGTGCCAACTCCATGGATGATAGGGAAATCGATAATAATCCTTTGTACATCTGCTTTCCTCGTACCCACACCATCATTCATGGTGCCTTACGATTAGCTGTGAAACCAACCATCTCATCATCAACCTTTGCACCCTGCTTCCCTTGTACATGCGCCCATCAACCAAGACGCCTTACATCCAGCCAAGAATGCACTTGTGCCCACTTCTCATGGTGTCATACAACCAGCCAGGAAGCTCTCTATCGATCATGGAACACAGCGAAAAAAAAATGCAATGTATAATCACAATATTCTATCCCATACCATGCACCCTTCACACACACCACACAAAAATGATTTTTTCTTGGTATGGCTATATAATACCATGTGGCATGCACTGGAACCACGTGGTTCCCTATGTATCATCTACCAAAACATTAAACATAACACTCATTTCCCATGGCCACGGAGTTGAGCCAACCTCAGACTCTTTCGTGGAGTCAACCCTGCAACCAACTATTACTTTAATATTATTATATATACATGTACAAAATACATAATTACCACCTTGGCCTTCTAACCGCTCTGCCCAAATAACCAAGTCCTTGGCTCATTTAACCTCAATATCTAAATCTACATATACACATGCATATAGGCATGAAAGGTCGTAAAATGATTCCAACTCACCCGCCTAATTTCAAAATATGCATAGTTACATCATATTTACAGAACATACAAACATGGTTATTACAAGGGGTGTCTGAAAGTAGCTAGCCCTCAAAAAATTGTTCAAATCTCATAATTTAGACATAATCCTCATTCGGTAACTATGGTACAATTATTCCATGGATGTATTGATCACCAATCTCTGGGGATCGTGAACCACATAGGAAAAAGAAAAAACAAAAAAATACACAAGTTCACCCTAGGAAATCCTTATGGTATAAAACCTAATTGGAAGATGAGGTTGCCTCCTCTCTTTTCTATAGTGTGGAAATATGCGAGTACAAAGGAAGAGGTTCTCTCTATGGGAACATAGGCAATAGAAAACCAATAAATAGGACTACCCTTAATGATACCTTTTAGTAATCTTAACCTACCACCTCTAAACAAAAGTTTGTTAGCCCATAATGAAAAGTATGCTTCAATCTTGTTATACAATCGTAACTAGTTCATGAATTTATAGTTGCTTGGCTTGAGACAAAATCCCAAATACTTAAAGCCTATTTTCAATGCCATATGGGAATAGGGAAACAAAGGGGATAACTATAACAAAACCCACAAGGGGAAAATCCAACAATATCTCCTTACGAGAAAATTTAGTTCATCAAATGTACATCAAAATATTCAAAACAAGATTCCAAGTCAGATCAGTCAAAGGAGAGAGAATACATTCAATTTTGGTCAAAGTCAAGTCTACAACAGAAGGGCTAAATTTCAGAATAAGGTAGCTAAATAGAGGAGCCTGAAATTCAATCAAATCACAGTCAATGAGTTGAATCAAAATCTCAATCAGATATTAGAGTCGACCCGTGGTCAGCAAGCTAGAAATAGGAATGGAATTTTAGTTAAACAAGGTCAATAAACCACTGCAACTTTTGGTCTCTACAAATAGTCAAAGTCTCAATGAAATAGAAGCAAATGATCCCAAGTCAATGCTATTCAAACAAAAGATAAGAAGGCTCATCAACACAAAACTGTTCTTCCAATTTTCTCCTTAGCACATGTGGATGAATCACCTTATTTTAGATCAAATTGATGTGTGCAATGAGATGCAAATGAGGGTCAACAAGCTTCTATTTATATGTGTTCTTGGAGGAGGGTTTTGTCCAGAGGGTCAAACCCTTTCAATGAGTGAGGTCGACTTGGTCAACATGAAAATATATATTTTCTCCTTCGCTTTGCAAATGAAAATACCTACCAAAGATTTTCATAAGAGGTATAAGGTAGCTTTAAGAATAAAAATATCTTGGGATGATCTAGAAGAGAAACAGATAATGTCATCCACAAACAACAAATGAGAAATAAATTATCAATTGTTGATATTTGTAGCCCCATAAGTACTATGAACCCTACGTTAGAGGGTTTTTGAGGAATGGGATTTAGAAATGTGGTTTGTGGGATTGTAACCCAAGGTTGGGATTTTGCACCCAAAAGTGTGGGGCCAAAACCGTGAGTAGATTTTGGCACTTGGAACATGGAGAACGTAGGGCATCCTTAAAGGAGAAATGATCCATTTCAAGCACCATGAGATGACTTGTAGAAATGGAGAAAATAATTTTTGTATATTATATGTGGGCCTGTGGCACTAAAGTGAAGTCGATCTAGCCTAGGATAAGCCCTTAAGGAAAAATGTTTCCACAAGGAGAAAATGTATAAATAGAGGGAGTTGTAGGATCATTTCCTCATCCAACAAGTGCAAGTATTCCTCAAATTTAATCTCGCATACCTGAGATGAGCCAAGCTGAATAGATGTACATGACGAATTTTTTTGTTTGTCTTTATTTTGGGTTGTTTTGGCACATGTAAAGAGGAGATAAATTGAGTCCTTGAGAAGCCTTCAGCTAGAGTAAGAGCCAAGTTTTGAAGGATAAATTTGGTTGTGTTTTAGGAAGATATCTCTCAGAATTTAGAGACCGTAAATGTTTGTTCTTGTGCAAGGAGCCGAGCTCTATGGTAGTGACCTCAACAAGGCATGAGATCCTTGTTTTGGAGGCCCATGAGTGCATACTACTAGTTCAAGGAAGGACGCATATGATGAAGGATGAGCGTAGATCCTTAGGGAGGATTTAGCCCTGTTTTGAAGAGACATATCAGTCAAATTTGGGAAAATTTGGCGCCCTAACCAAAGGGTAGATTCCCTTGGTGTTGTTGCTTAGATCAAAAGGCGAAAATAGGGTTTCAAGGGTGCATGGTTTGTGGAGGAAGTTTGCTAGGTTGGAGGGTTGTTCTAGAGCAGCTAGAACAACAATTTCAAGTGAAATTTGAAGTGGTTTTCTTTGTGATATTAGAGGTTGCATATCCTTATATCATTTCAGATCTAAGGTGAAGTCTATAACATCTAGTTGAGAGGGTGAAAAGGCATAGAACATGGACATATTAGCCTTATAGAAGCAACGAGTGGGATCGGTCCTCAAGAATAGGAAAACCATAGTTGTGGAAAAGGTTTTGGGAGGAGAATCATGACGCTGAAGTAGACCGACATCAACCTTAACTAGGCCCAAACCTACAACATGAAAGTAAGATCTATACAAGGTATGTATTGATGTGTTATTAAATAATGTAGGGTCCTAGAAGAGGACAATCTTGGAGGTCATCCTGAGGTTTTAAGAAGGGAATCAACTCGATGGTATTAGTAGCTCTAGGTCAGTTGACAAGAAGGACTTTAGTAGCTGCAAGAATGGTGAAGAATTGTAAGCTCTGGACTGATCCTTGAAGGGTGAAGGAAGGAATTCAAGGGAGAAAATTACATCAACCTAAGTTCATTATTGGAGAAGTACTTTTGACAATGATAGGTGGTAGCCCTCCATGCCCTAAGTGTGTATTCATCGAGCATCACATTAAGGAAATAATGGGAAGAAGCCCCTAAGAGTTGTTTCCTTAAAGGACTAAGGAGTAGCTAGTGGGAAAGAAGTCTCAGAGGAGCTGAGGAGTAGTAGTGGGAAATTGAGAGTTGTTCACAAATAGAGTTGTGAAGAACTCGACAGGAGTCTCGATGTGTTGATGCGTTCAAGGACTAACGATCATCTAGGGAGAATTTGGAGTTGTGTTTAGTGACCTAATGGATTTGGTTCATTGATAGAGGTATATTGGAGTTGTTGTAGATTAGAGTAGAAGGACCAGGTAGATCATGTGTTCGGGACAAGTGGAATGAAAGGGTTGTGGAGAACTACATCAACAAGTAGGTCGAGAGTTGTCTTGTTCAGTGTAGAATGGTTGTTGAAGGACCAAAAACAAACTCTAGTTGTGTGTACTTGTATCAACTGGATGTATGAGGGCCATTATCACTGGTACAAGAGCCCTAAACCATTGTATAACAGTTTTTTAATGTAACAAAGTTGGGCAATTAAAATTTATAAAAATTTGTGTATACTGTGCACGTATTGATTTATTGTTCCATTGTGAAAAATAGTTTGTTGTGATACTTGGATTGGTAGCATCAATGATTGTAAGATTCTAACCTAGACTCCAGTATCATGGAAAAACAACATCAATCAATGACCTTAACACCTGTAACCACATATATCAACTTACTAAGTTCCTTTTCCAAAAGCATAAAAATAAATGGAGAGATGGGACAACCTCGTCTAAGGCCCTGAAAAGCCTTTAAAAAAGAAGGGTTTCCATTTATGAGGACTGCATAAGATATTGATTGTGTAGATCCCATGATCCAGTTGACATACTAAAGCCCCATGACTAATTCAAGGGAACCAAGTGTAGAAAAGTCATATTACTATATTAGAAGCTTCAGAGAGATCTAACTTAATGGAAATTGTAGGAATAGGAGATTGATTCATGGAATGGATATCCTCGTGAGCAAGTGAGGTTGCATCATGGATTTGTCAACCATGGAGGAAAAAAAATTATTCGTATGATATATTATCACTTAAGACTTCCTTTAACCAATGGGAAATTACCTTGAAATGATATTATAGATTACGTTGCAACGAGATGGGTTTGAAGTCATCAAAAGAAACCCCATTCAACTTTTTTGGTACATGGGTGATGAAATTGGAGTTGAACACCCCTAACATTTTTCCAGTCGATCTCGACTCATGAACCACCTTCAACAAATCTTCATTGAGAAGCTCATAAAATTCAATATATAGCTTGACTAGAAGACCATCTAGACTATGAATCTTCCCTTTTTCATAGAAAAGAAGGCAATCTTAACCTCCTCTTTCAATACCTCATCTTCTAGAGCCTTGTTTATATCCTTGTTTATAATAGAGCGGAAATATGATAATACCTCTAAGATCTTCATAGGGCATTAAGTTGGATTCGTATATAAAGTTTCAAAATGACTAACTCTTTCATTTTCCATATCTTTAAATGAATGCACTAGGGAGCCATTTTGTGGTTTGATTTCCTAGATAATATTTATATTATTCCAATACAAGGTGTATTTTTGAAAAAAATTGTGTTATTTTCACCTTCTTTGACCCAGATGACTTAACTCTTCAGACACCAATCTAGCTCCTCTTTTCCAACATATCATGATGAATGGGTTATAGGAGATGAAACTGAGATAACTCAGAAGCTAAGAAAAAAACCCAAATTATTTGTCTCATAAAGATTCTTTATCCCCTATTCCACTACTCTCAACTAAGCTTGGGCTTTCTCCTTAAAAGGACCAATCCATTTTTTTGTAGCACATTTACTATGCACAAGATTCTCAGTGAACTAGACCATATAATTGATAGAGGGAGGAAAAACTAATGACTCCCGTGAGTCCACCATTTTTCAAAAATCCTCTTCTTAAAACCAGGAATGATTGCACTTGAGAGGAGGGGGAGGCTTATCATTTTCCAACTCGATTCTAAATAGAATAGGTAGATGGTTTGAAAAACCACCAGAAGAAAGGATTTTTAAATGAAGGGAGGATTCGACAAGGCTTCCAAAACCAAACATTGATCAAACCTCTTTGAAACTGTGTTATCACCTATACAAAAATTTCTCTAGGTTGGGGATAATTTTACAAGCTTCACGTCCACTAGGTGGTGTCTTCCAAGGACACTGAGATGAAGCCACATTGTTGATCTAACCTCAAATTAGACTCCATAGACTTTGTGCAGTGATAAAGAAAAATTTATGTTGCCACAAACAATAAAAAGATGAACCTTTAAAAATCCAAAACACATAATCCCTTTCCTAAACGAGATTCACTCTAAGTAAGGGCCCTAAATGTTGAGGACCACCAAGTGGAAGTTTAATTTCTTAGCAAGCAATTGAACTGACATGGATGAATGATAAGACAAGGAATAGATAGTTGAGAATGTAGGGCTTCACCATGCTATCAAACGTCCTAATAGCCCTTTGGACCCACATAACATAATTGTCAATCCTTTAGAATGGATTTCAAAATCAACCTAGCTTGAGTATTGTTCACCATAGTTTCCTAAACGAAGATTATGTCCAAATTATGGGATTTGATCAATTTTTTTAGGGCTACCTACTTTCGAACACGCCTACCCCTCTAGCATTTACAAAGAAGAATGTCATAAGGGAGACTTAACAGGGGCACTCCCACCGCTAAACACCTTGGAGATAGTGGCTTTTTTTTCCCTTTCTGATGTCAATAACTACTTTATGTTGGA
The DNA here is from genome assembly GCA_034641835.2 of Pinus albicaulis. Classification (NCBI taxonomy): domain Eukaryota; kingdom Viridiplantae; phylum Streptophyta; class Pinopsida; order Pinales; family Pinaceae; genus Pinus; species Pinus albicaulis. Next base: position 1,163,743,827 of record CM076572.1, read on the forward strand.
CCTTCAAAAGTTGATATTCCAACCCACCAAATTTTGAAGAATTGGATCCAAGGGTAAGCCCCCTTAAGAAGCCAAGGCTTATTTCTAGTTTGTGCCTAAGCCTCAACACATAGCTCTTTTTGGGGGAGCCCTCATAAACCCCCACTGAAGGAGGGGAAACATACACATTGGGTTGAGGAGGGCTGAAGTGGATCATCCATTATTATTAATCATTGGCTTATTGACATTTTCCCATAAAAATAAAAGGTTACCAAATGTTATTTCAATATTTTTTCCTTTTAACATCGCTTACAATTAACTCATCTATCATGTAATCATCAATTTATTGACTTTTTTCTTAAAAATAAAATGATTACATAATTGGTGTAGAAGCTCCTCCAATATTTCATCCATATTACTTATACAAAGGAGAAAAAAACTTCTCCATCCATAATAATCTACTCATTCAATATTATTAATCATTAACTTATTAAAAATAATAACCTTCTCCCTTACTCTTTTCAATTTTCATATATATATATATATATGCTATACAGATTGGAATTTAAAATTTAAATAATTTATTAAGTTTGATCATTTAACTATTAAATGCTTCAAATCTAACTCAATAATAAATATGGAAAATTTTGTAAACTTATTTAATGATTAAATTATATGCAATATATATGAAAAAATATATAACTTTCTTTGATGAATAAAATATTCATAACAATAAATTTATTCATAAAATTTTATTTTATTTTAACAGAAATAGGTATTTTATATTAATTCAAGAGGTTCGAGGCTTGTGCTTGGAGGTATTACATCTGAAGAACCAATATCTAGAGGGTTTCAGAACAAGCAAAATTCACCTACTCTACTTCTTACATTCAATCTAGCAATTTCCTAAAGACTAGCAAACCTTCCAATACAAACAAATTGTTGCAACAAGAGATAAAAATACATGTCAAGGGTAGGGGCCGGCTAAGGCAGAGGATCCCATGAATCTCCCTCTTCGCAGAGGAGAGATCCTGCTTGTAAGGAGACAACAATGTTGGCTTCAAGATCTGCATCTTTGTTATTTTTCCGAAGGACATGAAAGAACTGAAGTCTGTCAAAGGACATGACAACTTATTGATACGAGCGAACAACTGTTGCAAATGGAGATCTTTAGGAACCAATTTTGTCACTCAAGCCAATGAGGCTTTGTGAATCTCTAATGACTCGAGCCTCCTTGATTCCATGTTTTTGCAATTGTTTCAAGCCTTGGAAGAGATCCATGGCTTCCACTTGATTGTTCGAAGTAAGCCCCAAACCCCAGGCAAAGTGGGAAATGATTTGATCTGAAGGGCTGCAAATAATTCCTTCGCCTTCGGCCTTCCTCAGATTCCCCTTTGTTGCACTGTCAAAAAACATAGTGTGGATATCTGTGTTGCTTCTCCATTTGTCGAAGTCCTCTTCCTCTAACCTGATTTTCCATTCTTCTCTGCACTTCTCCATATTTTTCCCAGTGGGAAGGTTTAGCCCCAGCTGTTGGCACCACTCCCTACCTTGTTGGTTTAAGCTACAAGCCCGCTTCTGGTTCACCTTGGCCTGCATTATTTCTTTGAATAAGCTTATGATTTTCACATCGATTTGTTGTTGTTTTAGGGCCTTTTCTTGAAAGATCCAATTTTTTCTTTCAAGCGAAATCTTCCAGCAAATGAGCTTAGGGGTAATCATCCACCCTTCGAATGGCCAGCCTCTCCCGGGGAAGGACTTAGGGAACATGTCTCCCCAATTAGACATCATACCGTGATGTTGGTTGGGAGGATGGGATTGTTGTTCCATATCAGCAAGATTTCATTCCAAATGTCCCAAGCGTAGAGGCACTCGAGAAAGATGTGAACCGAATTTTCCTTCTGTTGTTGAGAGAGCGAGCACCGAGAGGGGTCGTGGAATCCATGACACTGCAGGTTTTCAGCTATGAGAATATTGTTGTGCCCCAGCTGCCACGTGAGCATGTTAATATTCAGAATGCTTTTAACCTTCCAAATCCCTTTCCAAATCGCAGGGTTGCAAGGGAAAGTGGGAATGGCCTTAAGACGCCTATAGCCTTCTGCTGCAGAATAGTATCCCTTCGAGGAACCCCAACCCCTTCTGTCTTTTTTTCTTGCATTTAGTGGGGCTTTACCAGCCAACACTACCATGAATTTGGCCCATGCTTTCTCCAGATGACTAGGCATCTCTATCTTCTACCACCCTGCCCAGTTGTTGTTGTCCCACTCTGAAATGTCCCACATCGTGCATCGACCATCTGCAATCATCCACATTCTTAGCTCCAACAGCTCAGGATCATCCCCAGTCACTTCTGCTATCATGATCCTATCCTCCCACAGGCTGATCTGCTTCCCATTGCCTGGAATCCAGAACAGGTGGTCACGCAGCAGTGGGAGAGCATGCTTACACAACTGATGGATCAGGGAACCCTGTCAATTAGTTCGGAAGTTCTCCAGGTTGCAAAGACGCTTTCCGAAGCTGTAATTTTTCCACAAACCAATCTGTGCCCATCCCGAATTCCTTGCTACCTGCCACCATAAGATCTTGGCCCCCAGAGCGACATTGTGCTCCCCGAGATCTTTTATGTGAAAGCCACCTTCCAGCAGCGACATAGCGATCTTATTCCAACTGATCAACGAAATCCTTAGCATTATTCTTCCCTCCCTTCCAGAAAAAAGAGCGGACTCCATCTGGCGAAGAATGCCCACCAGAGCCAACAGAACAGACATCTGAAAGATTGGAAGACTATTAAGGACTGATTTAATGAGAACAATCTTACCTGCCAGGTTGAGCCACGACGCTCCTCAGGCTTGCATTTTGAGCTTGAATTTGTCCAGCAAGGGGTACTAGTCCCTCCAAATCGGGCATCTTTCAAAGATCGGTAGCCCAAGATATTTAAAAGACACCCATTTCGTGGAGCCTTTGAAACCCAAAATCTTGGTGATCGTGATTAGCTCGAGGTCAGAAAGATTCCAAGCATAAATGAAGTAGTTTCCCGTGTTAAGTTCACTCCCACAATTGAGGTAGTATCGATCTAGATCCAGCTTGAAGAGGGAGGTCGAGATGGAGGAAGCACTCCCCATAAGGATGGAGTCATCAACAAAGAGAGCATGGTTGATGTCTCTGACTCCCCTAGCGATCCTAAGACCCATAAGTTCTTGATAGATTTGTCTTTTCTCCAGCGTAAAACTGAGGACAGAGGCTTGAATGACAAAGAGAAGAGGGGATAGAGGGCATCCATTCTTTATCCCCCAACTCGCCTTGAAGAAGTCATCAGCGCGCCCATTGACAAGTGGAGAAATCCATGGTTCCATAATGCAGGCCTTGACCTAGCTTATAAAACGACAGTCAAACCCAAATTGATGCATAACCCAAAGAGAAAATTGTGCCTAACTTTGTCAAATGCACTAGCCAGGTCCAGCTTGACATCCATGCCTTTTTCTCATCTTTGGATGCTTGAATGGATCGCTCCTGAACCAGAATGAAGTTATCAGTTAGCTCCTACCTTTGAAAAATCCCCCTTAATTGTCAGGAATGATTTCTGGAAGAAGGCCTTTCACCCTGTTTTCCATGACTTTAGTGATGAGCTTGTAACCAATGTTGTAGAGGGAAATTGGCCTGAATCTGTTGAAAGAACTGAGGCCTTTCAACCCGTTTTCCATGCTTTTAGTGATGAGCTTGTAGCCAATGTTGCAGAGGGAAATTGGCCTGATTTTGTTGAAAGAACTGGCACCCTTCTCTTTAGGTATAAGGGCTAAGAAGGCCGAGTTGGTGCTGATGTTGAGTCTCAAAAGTGTTTTCCATATTCATACATATTTCCATTATGTCATAACCATTTAGCTCTTATTTCATAGCCATTTGACCTAAAACCCTACATCAAGTAACCATTTTCATAAATATATGGGTTAGATCCTTGTTTTCCAAAGTTATTTATTTTATGTATTTTAAGTGAATTTATGATTAGAAACTAGAAAATTAACATAGTTTCATATATCTATATATGTGTTATGAGTTTTGTGACATGTGTAGGTCAAAAGGAGACTTCTAGAAGACCCCTATGTGGCACTCTAAGGCCAAATTCGAATTTGGTTGGAGAAGATTATGGGATCAAGAGGATATGTGTCTCACTTCCTTGTTGTATTGAAACTCTAAGAGGATATGTGTCTCACTTCCTTGTTGTATTGAAACTCTAAGAGGATATGTGTCTCATTCCTCAAGTTGTGTTGAAACTTTAGAAAGACATGTGTCTTATCATTTCCTATTTTGATTGTAACTCTAGAGATGGAGGGAGAGATTCATGGACTCCCATTAATGAGATGTCTCCTCATATTTTGTATAAATAGGAGAAACTTTCTCCTATCATAGGTAATGAGAAGGTAATGAGGAAGTAATGAAAAAGTAGTAGAGAAGTCTTTTGTAACAAAGTTCAAGATGGAATGGGATGTAGATTTGTGAAGTTTTTCAATAAAGAAGTTCCTTGATGGTGTTTTGATTACAATTTTAAGGCGCTGAAGAAGGATTACACCAAATTGGTAGCAGAGGGCCCCTGCTATCCAAAAAATAAAAAAATAAAAAAAATTGCAATTCTCTTTTTCAATTTTGTTTTGATTATTTAAAAAAAAAAAAAAAATTGCATTTCTCTTTTGTTGTTAAAAAAAAAAATAAAAATTAATAATTTTGAATCAATGAAATGAATAAGTTATTTGCTCGTTTTTCTGAAGGTATTGATTAATTTTGCACTGATGATGAAAGATGAATGGCTAAATTTTTATTCAAGATTTTTAGCTACAGAAACCGTCGACATTCTGCAGCTAAAGTCCAATTCCGCAGCCGAAAAACCCCATTGTTCAAATCAGCCTAACTTTCTCATACAAAATCAGATTTTGATGATTTAAGTATCGTTGGAAAGGTCTCAATAAGATCTACACAATGAGAAATCCATCATTAGAGTTTGAAATGGTAAATAATGAAATAAATTGTTGAAAAGAAGCTACATTCAACTTGAGGCACTAATTCCAAAACAGGTATAAATTCTTTTGATTTTTTCTTTGAGAACTTGTTTCATTAATACAAATTCTTAGTTTTGTGTGTAAATATCATAACTAGAGAGATTGATCACCTCTCTCCCTTTGATAATCTTACATTCCATTGCAGAAGAAGTATTAGTTTTTTTTGCAGGTTCCAGGAGGAAATACAAATAACTACAAGAGAATGGTGTCTCTCTAAGAGACCAATTTGTTTCATAAGAGGATGATCAGCAACAAAGAGGAAATATGTTGATGCAAAATCAGATCCAAACACTTGAAAACTTTCAGATACTATTGTCTCCATCACATCCATACCTCATAATAAACCATTCATCTCATTTCACTTCATATTTTCCATTTACATTCACATCCACTTTCCATTTCCTTTTGTCCATTCATAACTCACAAATAAAAGCAAGAGGCTCATTCACATGCTTATTGCCCATTGCCATTTCTATTCTCCATTGCCATCTTCCATTTTCATCTTCCATTTCTTGTCATTTTCATTCCACAAATAAGCCCTGCTGCAATGCAAATTATTGAGTCCATAGTCCTTTGAGTCTAAGTTCTTTGTAAAAACACCTTGAGGCTTGCATGCCTTAATGGCAAGTTCTCATGCTGACAAACAATGGGAATACATTAATGTCTCTTGTTCGTTAGATCTTCTAGGTGACTCAACATCAGCAAAATCATTCGTACCTAGCAAGATGTGTTTGGGCATCTTGACTCTCATTGTCATCAATGGTGAGAGTTCTCGTGTTGACTAGTGGCATCCATTAATGGCCACTAAGTCAACAATTTCCTACTATGTTCGACATCATAACATCTTTTCACATAGTAGGAATTGTGCCAATGAGTTTTGAAGACATGAAGACTATTATTTTCAGCATTTTGGAGCAAATTCAGCAAGTTTTAGTAGGAGCAATAAAAAGTCATCTCATCTCTTTATCCATGACTCCTCTTGTTCAGCCACTTGAAGAAGAATATGATCAGAATTTTTCAGCCACCACACATACACAACTCATCCACATTTAAGGTAAGTGAAGGTATGTTGTTTTCTAATTTTTAGTCATGTAATTCATTAGAATGCTAAAATTGTAACTTTCGAAAATTCCTCTCCCCCTTTTTTCACATTGTCATATCTTTAGTTGGGGGGAAGGGACATCATTTCATATCCACATGTCATACACTATCACACATTTTCATTTCATTTCCATACACATATACTTCCCAACCAACTATTGTTGCAACATGATCCAAAAGATTATATGCCTTGAAAATGATCAATTAATTGATGAAGTAATTGATTCTAAATGTTTTCATGAACTTTGATGCAACAAAGAAAATAAAGCATTGTTACACAAGAACCAATGCTTCAAAAAAAAAATGGTTGTTACACAAGAACCAACCATTGAAAAAAAATGGTTGTTACACAAGAACCAACCATTGAAAAAAAAAATGTTGCAATCAAATGTATTATACTTTGCCAAAAAAGAAAAATCAAGAAGCAAAGTTTGGAATGAATCTATATGAGTCAAAACTCATAAAAGATCAACTCATGGACAAATGAATCATTGCAATGGTTGCATGAGGACATGCAACAACTTTAGTTGGGGGGTATGTTGAGTCTCAAAAATGTTCTCCATATTCATACATATTTCCATTATGTCATAACCATTTAGCTCTTATTTCATAGCCATTTGACCTAAAACCCTACATCAAGCAACCATTTTCATAAATATATGGGTTAGGATCCTTGTTTTCCAAAGTTATTTATTTTATGTATTTTAAGTGAATTTATGATTAGAAACTAGAAAATTAACATAGTTTCATATATCTATATATGTGTTATGAGTTTTGTGACATGTGTAGGTCAAAAGGAGAATTCTAGAAGACCCTTATGTGGCACTCTAAAGCCAAATTCGAATTTGGTTGGAGAAGATTATGGGATCAAGAGGATATGTGTCTCACTTCCTTGTTGTATTGAAACTCTAAGAGGATATGTGTCTCACTTCTTTGTTGTATTGAAACTCTAAGAGGATATGTGTCTCATTCCTCAAGTTGTGTTGAAACTCTAGAAAGACATGTGTCTTATCATTTCCTATTTTGATTGTAACTCTAGAGATGGAAGGAGAGATTCATGGACTCCCATTAATGAGATGACTCCTCATATTTTGTATAAATAGGAGAAGCTTTCTCCTATCATAGGTAATGAGAAAGTAATGAGGAAGTAAGGAAAAAGTAGTAGAGAAGTCTTTTGTAACAAAGTTCAAGATGGAATGGGATGTAGATTTGTGAGTTCTTTTAATAGAGAAATTCAGTTCTTTGATGCTGTTTTGATTACAACTTTAAGGAGCTGAAGGACTTCACCAAATTGGTAGCAGAGGGCCCCTGCTATCCAAGGAGGCTTTTATATGTTTTCTAGATAAGTTGCTTTCAATTCTGTTTTGTCATATTTCCTTACTTAGATTGCTTTATGAAATCATAGCTTTTAGCATAATTTTTCATGGCAGCCCGGGCATTTGCACATCTTTTTATGACTAATGACATGGAATCAATATTGTCCTTCTGCTGATTTCTTTTTCTTAGTTTTTGTTTAATTCCAGCACTATTTGTTTATTTCAGTCTTGCACATTTGCTTTAGTAGTTAGATTTAGATATTAAGTTGCTCATGTCATTTTCAGTTACCTCCGAAAGCCATAGCTGGACTAATGGCGAGGGATTGAAGTATGAGTGTGTAGTTTGATATTAGTTTACTTTTCTACAAGTTAGATATATTAAATTGCTCATGTCATTTTCAGTTACCTCCGAAAGCCATAGCTGGACTAATGGTGATGGATTGAAGTATGAGTGTGTAGTTTGATATTAGTTTCTTTTTTCTGCAAATTAGATATCAGATTGCTCAAGTTGTTTATGATCACCTCCAAAAGCCATAGCTAGACTAATGGTGAGGGGTCAGAATATGAGTTGATGTAATTTGATTTTAGTTTTACTTTACTTGCAATCTTTTCTTTGAGTACAGTTTCTTTTGTGTTTAGACAGCAGCAAGGATAATGAGTTTCATGATCAGTAGTTCACTGTTTGCTTAATTAGAATAGTGATGCAATTTTCATTTCCTTTTAGGAATTAATTTTGTCATTGTGTGTTTTAAAATTCTTTTGAAGTTTGGAAAATCATTATAAAGGACATCATTGCCTTGAACATTTATATCCATACTTGTCTTTTAGAATTTCCAAAAAAATCAAAAACGACAAAAAGTAAGAGATAGGTTATCTTGCACATATAGTGCGCCGCACTTCGTCAGCTTACGAATCCCGGATTGACAAATTAATGTAGCAATTTAGGACACACTAAATTGACCAAACAGCTGCCCCCAAGCTTGTGGCAGGTCTGAGAATTTAAGATCATTTTGTAGAGATCCTTTTTGACAATGTTCCAACAAGTTTTAATGAATTGAGCAGTGAACCCATCTGGCCCAGGAGCCTTGTCCGGATCCATTTCATCAAGGGCCTGCTTGATTTCATTGATGGTGATAGGAGAAGTCAACATAGCATTCATTTGGACATTGACCTTTAGAGGGACCAACTCGAGCAGGTTGAAGCTGAGGCTTGCTTGCTTATCCTCTGTGTATAATTCTTTGAAGTGTTGATGGGCAACTTTTTTGATGCTGGCAAAGTCAGAGAAGGATTGGTCTCCTGAGGTTATCTCCACTATAGAATTGAAGCTTCTTCTGGCTTGGGTCTGCTTATGAAAAAAGGAGGTATTCCTGTCCCCAGCTTATAGCCACAGACTGCAAGATTTAAGTCTCTAGAATTCCTCCTCCCATATGCAAGCCTTATGAAGGTTAGCCTGGAGCTCCTCTTCCAGGGTTAAGCTGTCCTTTGAGATGTCCATATCTTCCATTTGTTTTTGATGACTCTCCAAACAGGCCTCGGCAGCCCGCCTTGACTCAGTCGGAGAAGGGAGGGCTTTAGCCCAGCTTTTGAGGGCCCTCTTCACTCTCCTTAGCTTTTCTTCCCACACAAAGAAGGGGAATCCACTGACAGGGTGTCTCAAAACTTCCTCAACTTTGCCCAAAAAGTCAAGTTGCTGCACCTAGAGAGCACTAAATCGGAAGGGAATAGGCCCCAGATTCATATGTGGCTTCATCTCAAGCCTAATGGGCTTGTGATCGAAGACTGACGAAGAAAGAATAGCAGTACTAACATCAAGACCTAAAAGCAAAAAGGAACTCTAGATGAGAAAGAAATATAACCTTGCAGCAATGTGACCCAGACCCATTCTTCTGTTGGTCCATGTATATTTGCCCTTGGGAGGCTTGATGTCCAACATATCCCAATCCTGAATGAGTTCTTCCACCCATTCTCTGGTTGGATCCCTTACAATGCTGCCCCCTCTCTTCTCCCCTTGGCTTAAAGTAATGTTCATGTCTCCAGTGAGAATGACGTTATTCAGCTGAATCTCATTTGCTAGGTCCCTAATGGATTCCCAGCAGGTTTTTTTGTCTCCCAAGATGACCAGAGCATAAATATTGAAAAGATTCACTATCTCTTTGGTACGAAGATGCAAAAATTGAGCAAAAATCCAGTTTGAGTTGAGTTTAACCAAAATTTTCTCAAAGCATGTCTCATCCCATAGAATTCCCAAGCCTCCTGAGGCGCCTCTAGAGGAGACTGCAATACTCCTCCTTTTCCCTAAATCTGTTTTCTTTTGTGGAGAAAGTCCCTTTCCTCCATTTTGGTCTCCTGGATGAGAAGAATGTCTGGCCTTTCCAACCTTACTAGATTTTTCATTGCTTCCTCTTTAAGGTTGCTCCAAATCCCTCTGCAATTCTAGGAGACAATCTTCATTTCTTCCTTTTTTGAGCTGAGAGGGCTCCCTTAGAGCCCTGGCTTTGATTTCTATATGCCTCAGGGTTTTTTGCCAACATCTTTTCTAGGGTCGGTTGGTTCCCCTGCAGCTTCTCCTTGTAGGTTTCTTGCTCTCTCTTTTCCCTGGAGGATTTCCGTCCCCTGGTCGATCTTCTGACCGAAGTTTGGGAATCCCCAATTTCTCCTTCTTCCTCTGACTCCTCTAAATCCATATCTTCCCCCTCGGAGGCAAGCTCTTTCTCTTTCGGGGTTTCTCCAAGATAATCGCCAATCTTCAGTGGTTCTAGGGTTTCCTGTATTTGGAGATCCTTTTGCACATCCCGTGGATCGATTTCTTGGACTTCCTCTGTCTTTGAGCTCAAGGCCGCAAAGCTGATCTCTTGACCTTTCTGGGTGGGCTTGGCTTTAGGAATGCTCCCTGTGGGTGCTGAGCTTCCCTTTCCTTTCTCCGCTCCTTGTCCGTTTGGCCCTGGCCTAAGGCTTGTTCTAGATTTCTTGGCGTGATGCCATCCTTCTTCTTTCTCCTTTTCTGGGCCTGCATTTTTGGGGCAGTTCTTGGCAAAGTGGCCATACTCATGGCATCCACGACATTTGAACGACAACTGTTCATAATCTAATTTCTGCAGATGGGACCAGTGCCCCACCGTCAGCTTAATGGATTTTGGCAACCCAACTTCGAGATCAACCTCCACATAGATTCTGGTGCAACCATATTGATCTTTGTTGTTTGCTCTGTCTATGAATTTTCCCAGGGCGTTGCCGATTTGCTGCATTGATTCCCAGTTCCAATAGTGCACCGGCAAGTTTGGGAGCCTAACCGAGAGTGGAACAACAGATGGAACATCCTTCGAGGAGGGGTCAAAGTCTGGAGTCCAACGATTTAAGTACAGTCCTTGAGGACCCATGAAATAGGGCCCGTTTCTGAAAATCAGATCCATATCCTCCTTTGTGTTGAATTCAAACAAGAAGAAACCCTGCCCCAGAAAGTACGAGGTGACGCTGTTTGCATTGAGGGGCTTACAGTTTCGGGTGATCCAGGCTTCCGTAGTTTTTGGTGAAGGCCATAAGCCCGTGAACTGTCTAACTAGCGCTCGGTCCGCAAGGGAAAGGGCCACTTTCAACGAACCCTCAGGCGAGAGAGCCACTGAGGGGATCTCATCTAATCTCTTGACGAATTTGGAGGCGAGTTGTTTCTTCTTTTTTGATTGGGAAGCAATAAGTAGTTTGAAGGCCTCAACCTCAAGAGGAGGAGGAGGAGGAGGAGGCAGAGGAGGGGCTTGAGAGTCTGCCATTGGGCCGAACCCAAGCCATGGCGAGCACCCTGACTAGCACCACCCTGCCACAGCACCAGAAACCCTATGCTCAGGGGAGAGGCAGAGCGCGGGCTCGGGCGCGAAAAAAAATTAATTATCTTTTAGGCCAAAAATTCATAAAATTTTATTATAAAATAGTATACAATAAAAATAATATACAATTATAATATATAATACAAATACTTATAATCTTTATAATACAAATACCATATAATATATATGATGGGATAAGATTATCACAAATACTTTAATATTTTGTTGTGTAATACATATTTATATAACCAATTTATATTCTTAATACTATATTATTATAACTAACTATGCTATCACATTACAATTTGAGAATTAATGCATCTTTATAAAATACATATTTAATGATCAACATCCATTGTCCACACTAAAATTTCATTTATATGGTTATATAATTCACTAAGCAATAGTCTAACTAGACTGTTTTTTTTCCCTGGAAATCATGAAAATTCTGGTAAGATTTTAAGAAAATCCCGAAAGGATTTTTGTAAATTCAGGTTATAGCTATCAACCTTCAATATTTTGGGTGCTCTAGAAGTTTTTGATGGTGCTGAATCTATTTCCACCATCAAACATGTGATTCAAACAATGCTGCAAGATTTTTTAATTTTTTTAGACAAATTCCAGCCACTTTTGATTGTCTAAACAATTCTTCCGCCTACGAAAACAACTCCATTAACTAATACCCAAAATTTAACAAATGCCAAAATTTAATATGTTAAAATTACATATTTAAATTATGTAAACCCCATTGGTTGCTGCTCTATGGGCATTTTTTATCCTTGTCATCCACTGTAACTCTTCTTCCTCCGTGACCTTTAGCACAAATAAAGATTAGCCCGTGACAACTCATCATCGGAAAACAATTCCCGGGCAAATTAGCCGCCTCAGTAGACTACTCCCAGTTTAATGTCCTGAGCGTAATCCAATTAAATATTCCTGGAGTCCCACAGAGATTCTCCACCGAGAAAAGCTCAGAGCGTAATCCAATTAAACATTCCTGGAGTCCCATAGAGATTCTCCACCGAGAAAAGCTCAGAATTTTCCTCGGGTAGCGCCAAATTTTCCAAATGTTTAAAGTACAAATCCAGGGTTACTGCCTGCCGCGGCAAGATAGTTTAAGTCTCTATCCCGGCTCTTTTATTGACTCCGTACCTCGTCAAATTCTTCTGTAGACCCAATTTTAGAGTCACCATGGATGGTAGGGTCTGATTCTTGTGATCGGTCCATCCCTGGGACTGGATTTTGTTCCACATTCTTCTGATACTTCTGATACTTTCATTCGGAAAACTCTTCTGATACTTCTGATACTTTCATTCCGAAAACTCTGCACAACAAATGTATCCCCGAGGAACCACCTCGGAAGGAGACAACTCAAACGCTATCAGGGGTCAGCCATGGCAGTGCCCTCAACATGCAAATCCTATCGTAGAAGGTATTCCTGCTGCAAATCCTATCCCTGCTGCGAATTCAGACAGATGCTCCAAATGCCATGAATATGGGCACCAGGTTGAGTACTGCACTTTGGCCAATGCCACTGTCCCGGGCGATGCAGCTCAATCTCGGGATCCGTGTGCTTATATTTCTCACCCCAAAATGGGATCCCAAACAGACGGTTCCGAAGGAGGAGACTACTCAAACTCTCTCAGGGGCCAGCCATTGCAATCCTTTCAACCTGAAAATCGCATCGGAGAGATTAGCCCTGCTGCAAGTTCAGACATATGCTTCAGATGCCGTGAATTAGGACACTGGGCCAAGCACTGCCCTTTGCTCAATGCCAGAGTTCAGTTTAACGCAGATCAAGCTGGGTATCGAAGTGCTTCTAACTCTCAGCCCATAATGGATCACCAAACACCCACCTCCGAAGGAGACTACTCAAACGCTCTCAGGGGCCAGCCATGCCAGTCATTACAACCTGGAAATCCCATCGGTGATGGTAATCTTGCGGCAAAATCAGACACATGCTACAGATGCCGTGAATTTGGGCACTGGGCGAAGAATTGCCCTTTGGGCAGTGTCAGACCCCAGTGCAGTGCGGCTCAAAGTGGGGACCCAGGTGCTTGTAATATCCCAGAGATACTCTGCCCTTTCTGTGGCGGAGTATGCCTGATTCTAACCTCGCATACCGAGAAAAATCCTGGCAAAAAATTCTACAAATGCCCTGGTCAGGTACGCCTATTGAAGTCGTGCATTATAAAATTCACAGGTTCAGTTCATAACATATCATGGGTTTGGGGATTAATTCCTTTTATCACTCTGATCTTGATTTTTATGGAATGATTATAGGGAGCTGCTCAATGTAAGTTGTTCTTTCAATGGTGTGATGCACCAGTCTCTTCTCTCGGACAGAATTCTCCAGGAGGAGGAGAGTTTAGACGGCAGTCTACAACTCCCACACAGATTTCTCCAATAGCTGCAGAAGGAGGGTTTAGAGGGAAGTCTGCAATTTCCACACAGAGTTCTCCAGTAACAGCAGGAGGAGAGTTTAGAGCGCAGCCTGCAAATCCCACACAGAATTCTCTACCAGGAGGGTCTAGATTGCAGTCTGTAAATCCCACACAGAATTCTCCAGCAGGAGGAGGAGGGTTTAGAGGGAAGTCTCCAACTCCCAGCATTTACAGCAAAACTATGGGTATTGTGAACGGATACGATTATTCATACTGGTGTCCGTGTGGCGCTGGGCCTTGCCGAGTGTTCACTGCCGGTACTGATAAAAATAAGGGTCGCCAGTTTGTAACTTGTCCTGTTCGAAAGGTATGAAAATTTTTGGGTTGAATGTCAGAGAATTCGGTAACTCAGATGCATGGTAGCTTTGGATTTTTTTTCTCATGGTTTTAGAAATTTCTCTTGTGCCCCATGCTAATATGACAGGTACAAGATAACTTCATAACTTCGCTAATTTGACAGATAACTTCATAACTTTGCCAATTTGACAGTAGGAATAAGTTGATAACATTTTTTTTATTTAAGTTGGTGTAAGTTGGTGTTGGGAGTGTGATTTAAAACTTATTTTATTTGATTAAGAGTTTGTCTTTCTTAGATATAAGGAAACAGGTTAATGGTTTTGCCCAAAATAATTTAGTAGGAGGCAAAACTGCAAAAACCTTCTCCCTTAGATTACCAGCGGGTTATTTTAGATTGGCGTAGTTTCTCTTCACCTATTCCCTTCTAGGCCGCCAGCAGGGTATTCTAGATGGCATAATTTTCCTTAAATACTAGTTATGAATTAATCTGCATTTGCAAATAGCAACCAATGATGACTGCCTCCACTTGCATTTACAAACCAGTGATGATAAGATTTCTAACTATTTGAAAAAAAACTCTTTACGTAAAAGGCATTTATATTCTCATCATGACTTACTCAATTTATGCTTAAAATAGACACACAAACATGATAAATTAACCTGGTATGCACACAAATATAAAATGATGATGAATCCCTTTATAAGATAAGATAAGATAATTATATTTATGTCCAACTAATGACCACAAAGCATAGGTCAAAGAGACTGTTGAGTACAATGATGTCCATACAATGTCGGAGAACTAAACGGTCTCCTATAAAAATACAATGCATGAATATAAAAGGTACAGTGCAGGAACATAAAAATACAATGTATGGAATGCCCCGGCGGAGAAGATCCATGAACTAATGGGTCTGAGGATCAAACCCATCTCTCCTAACGTCCAAGGCTGAATGAAAACTGAAGAAACTCAACAAACTCTGTTGGCCTGATGAAGGGCTGGTGGAAAGTGCAGACTGTCCTCTAGATCATTGCATGGGGAAGTTCGCGCACTGCTAGGTCTGGAGGACCTAGTCTGTCTCCTAGGAAAGGGTTTGAGACGGATTTGTTGCTGAAATCTCATGGGGCGGGGAGAGGTTCCACGAATCCTCACTGATCTAGAGCATGGATATGAACTGGTATCAATCGGTCTCTTGGTACCCCTGTTTAAATGTAATACCCTGAAAAATGTCGTGATCTTCTGTGTAGATTACAGAAATGCTTTTGGGGAATATCTCCAATGTATTGGTAAATGTATTGTTAACACTTGGAATTTTAAGGTATAATGTTAAAATCTCTCTCCATGTTAAAATGAATTTGTACTGCATTAAAGTTGTATGTGAAATTTTAAGGTATAATGTTAAAATCTCTCTCCATGTTAAAATGAATTTGTACTGCATTAAAGTTGTATGTGAAACTGAATTTATATAATACTACCAAGTAGTGGCGCTCTAACAATGTCCAATGTATTTTGTTTTCCGTTAACCATCCAGTTGATCTTCATAAACTGGAATGCTGACTACATAATTATGTCCACAATATCCTACTGTAACACTCATGTCCATAACCCATCCCTGCGTTTCCTTGTTGCCCTGTATCATAACCTTGAGATGGTTCTCTGCAACCAACTGCAAAACTTTTATCACCACTTTGCGCCACATACAATATGCAACCTAGCGTTGCAGATAGTATCTACAGCAAAAATTAAGACAAACAAAACTTAAATGTTTTTTTGGCCTAGTAGATAGCACTGTTAAGCATAAATAGAATTAAAATTTGTGGGCCTTCGTGCATATACATGTCTAAGACAAGCAAAACCTATTTGTGCATATACATGTCTAAGACAAGCAAAACCTATAGTATTTTGGGCATAGTACATAGCACTCTTAATTATATGATTAAAATTTGTGGGCCTTCGTGCATACGCATGTTTATATGGTTTCTTAAATTTTGTGATATCGGTGGTTGAACTTCTGCCCTGATGGTATTTTATACTTATGTAGCTTAGCATAAGCTTTTGTAAATTCTTCCACCATTTCACATTTCCATTTCGATCATTGGTGTTTCAGGTTTATGCTCTTTTATGGATGAGTGCCTTTGAGGTGGATCCCCAACCAAATCTGAAATATGGCTACTAGTTATATGCTTCTCGTTTAATAGTGCATGCATATGAGCAATTTAGTAGAGTGTACTGACTATTATTTGCATGGCATGAGTCCACGTCTTCAGCGCCTATTTTGAGTGGCCGGTGCTTAAAACTCAGCTTGCTTAATTGTTGGGTAAACTTTTAACTATTCATCTATGGACATCATTCCAGGGAGAAATAGTAATATCAAGGATTTCAGCCATGATCCAATTGTAATAAAGGAAGAACTTTTTCATTTGCAGGGCAGACTAGTTTTCTTCCCCTTTAATTTTCACTTGATCTGGGTTCAGTAACAAAATGCTGTTTCTTTCTCCTGCAAAAAATTATGATATCATTTTCTTCTGTGATTGACTTTCAGTTTTGGTTTCGGTAGCTTGAGACTTCCATTCCATTTTATTATGCGCTTCTGTTTGGTGGTTGAGTGAAAGTTGCGCAACATATAATCTTGATGAAATAGCTTTTTACAATAATGTGTATTTGGCCTTAGAAGTAGAACTCTGTTGTGAAAGGGGTAGTAGGTGTCAACTACAATGTCTGGTATCATATTTTTTTACTTCAAAACATCTTCAATGTCTTATGAGGCTCTTTTGACAATTTCAGCTTCATTGTGTTGCAGGGAGAAGGATCTTGTGGCTATTTCAAATGGCGTGATGACTTGGTTTCATCAAATATCCCTCTGCCGGATAATACTAATGGTTTGACACCTAAACATGAAGGAGGTAATTCAGGGAGAAATGGTGCTTTACCTTGTTTTAACTGTGGCAAAGAAGACCATTGGAAAAAGGACTGCCCTCAGTTAAAAGGATATCTAAATTCATAAATATGGTCAGATTGTTTCTGGTTAAAGATTCATGTCCATTGATTAAAGGGCTTGAGTGCAAGGTAGTGTTAGTCACATGTCAAGTTGGAAAAAGTGAAAGGTAGTTTTTATCAGCACAACCCTAATTGGAACAACCAAAATCTGGCAACAAAGAATTGTGAGAAAAAGGTGGTTTATAAATAAGTACATACACTAAATAGTAAAAAGTTATGTCAACTCAAAAGCTAACTTTGAATTGCAAATCATTGGGTTAATGTGATAACATCTTCTCTCATTGTGATGCTCACATCATTTTTGGATTTCCTTGTGATTGTTGAGATGCATTCTTACTTGCAAATTTATCTATCTCTAGTTGAAGATAAATTTCTTTATTTCTTTTTAAACGAAACAAGAAAGGGCTCTATATAATGTGAACAAAATTATATGAAAAGATAGTTACAAAGCCCAACACTCTGATATTACATAAACAAGGTTGCAACAAACTATGAGATATACCTTTTATATTTTCCTAATATCCTGTTTGAAAAAAGCATCTAAGATCCTATGACCCTAAAAGGCGTTATAATTAGCAAAATACATGAAGACTATTTTGCTTCTTCCTGGTCAATATATGATAGTTCTGAGTGCTGCTACTCAATATCCATTGCTTCCTTTAGTTGTGAACCATCTCTTCTTTCTTGAATTTAACTTGAGCAGAATTACCTGAGATCATAACACATAAGATTAGCAGACAAAGGGGAAATAGAGTTGAGGGCTCATCTTCCCAAAAGCCCCTTCAAATCGCCTTCATTGGAACTAGAGAGCTAGAACCAAAATGTAGAAGACAAGCAGACAACCTTTACTGCAATCCCTGGAGTAATTCTCAAAATTGAAATAAAAAACCAAGATCCCAGACAAACCACTATATTACATAGAGATCACTTACTAGGAGGCTTGACACTTGAAGGTCCCAAGTGCAAATGTTGCCAATTCTTTGCCTATTGTGTTCCATTATTACATAGAGTGGATAATTTTTGTCATACCACAACATTTATTAAACAAAGTTGTGGTTAAGGTTCACATGTCAGAGAGGTTGATAATTGTCCTTGATACTCTCATCCCGGTAAAATGGAGTTGATATGTTTAATGTGGAATCATGATGGCAGTAAATGTTGATGGATTTGCCATGTTACATAGTGAGAACACCCTATTTGTTTCATACTCTCTTTGATTTAGTTGATATGTTTAATGTGGAATCATGAGGGCAGTAAATGTTGATTGATATTCCATGTTGCATAGTGAGTCACACTTTATTTGTTTCATATTTTGATTAATTTGATGGCCTTATTTGTTTCATATTTTGATTAATTTGATGGCCTTTTTGGTTCAATCGTTAACATTTGCTTTATGTGATAAAAATAGATTTTGCTAACTGTGTTTGTTTTTAAATATTAGATTTAAGACTTTTGTGATCCATAAAATAGATAAATGTTTTTTTGGATTAATCACATTATTAAAATTTGGTCAACATTTCGAACCAAAAAAATTACCTATAACAATCAATATTTTGACCTTGATTTCTATAACAATCAATATGCTTTTACAAAATTTTATGCAACTTCCCAAAACAATAATTGGAAAAAAATAAATACATTAACGAGTTTCTCATTTAAAATCATAAAGCCATAGATATTTTTGTTATAACATATTCTATTACAAAGTAACAATGGTTCTCAAACTTGATTAGTCAAAGATACCAAAAGCATTGTTAAGGAAGAATACACATTCCCAACACAAATTGTTGGAAGTTGGGATGTATATAATTTATGTTCCAATTTTTATCATTGATAAATTTAAAGTGGACATTTATATAATTTTTAGTTATGGAGGAAGGGATAATAAAAAGGTAATAAATAGGGAAATGAAAGAATAATATAAACAGTTCTGGAGGAAGGGATTATAAAAAGGTAATAAATATTTAAATTATAAATTTAATTTTATAATTGTTTTTTTAATTATAATTTTTTTTTTTCACAAATATATAATTATGTTGAATATATTGAAGTTAATTAATAAGTATAAATTTAATTTTGATTTTAAAGTTATATTTTTTTAAATATGTGATTAGGATTTGGATTTGTTTTTAAATAGTAAAGTAAAATTTAAATATTAATTATTGAGATGATATAATTTAAGTGTAACAAGATATTGAATTAATAATTTTTTTTAAATGAAATTTTAACAATAAAAAAATTAAGATTATAATAATTATATTATCAATCTAAATTATAATTATATAACATTTAAATATTTTATTTGTAAAATATAGACAAAATTAAAATTCAAAATTAATTCCACAATATTAATATATATAAACTATTTTAATATAGGATTTTATTATTTACTTATAATTTTAAAAATTATTTACTATTTGAATTATAACCCTTATTACAAATATTAAATCTCATTAAAATAAAATATCATTTATTATTTGGAGTATGACCCTTATTACAAATATTCAAATCTAATTAAAGTGAAATAAAAACTTACATAAAATTTTATATTATCTTTTTGATTTATTTTTATTTAAAAATGTAATTTAAAATTAAAAAAATTTAAATATAAAAAACTATTTTCTTAACTCAAACACAAACCTATAATTTTTAGCATTGAATTTGATTTATTATTATTGTAAAATATATATATATATATATATATATATATAAACAATTTTATAATATGGGATTCTTGAAATGGAGGTTGTAATAATAACGCATTTTAGTCTTATTCAATTTAAAGTATCAATATTATTAGAAAAAATATTAATACTTACACAATTTTAATAATATTTACACAATTTTATATGAGATTCTTGGAATGGAGGTTTTTTATGATAATTCATAATTAGTAACATTAAAGTGGACAAACTTCATGTAAGCTATTGATGTAGAGTGGACAAGTTTCATTTAGTGTACTTCATCAACTTGAATTAGTAACATTAAAATCCATAAGCTTTTTATAGGTTTTTGATGTAGAGTAGACAAATATAGTGTAAGTGATATAAAGCTTTGAATTTGATAATTTATTTATTCATCATCTAGAAGACCAATATTAAATATTGCAGATATACAACCTACCAATTGTATTTACAATAGACAATGCTTTATATCTTATTTTTGAAAGGTGGAGGTGAATTTGATTACTTTTACATCATTGCAAATATATGAACTACTAATTGTATTTGCCATAAACAATGCTTTATATTTTATCTTTGAAAGGTGAAGGTGAATTTGATTACTTTTACATGTTTAATGAGTGGAAATAAGGTTAAAGGATTTTGACCTAGTGAACAAATATATATGCTCTTATTTGTATTGTACTTAAATTGTTAAAAGAAGATAAAGAAATAATGTGCCTTAGTTGATTGCTTTCACACTTCAATGAGTAAGAAAAAAGAGTTCAATATTATTATATAATGATCAAATGCACATATCGTTATCTATATTATATTCAAATTACTAAAAGACGAGGAAAATAATGCCTCTTCAATTTTGAGTGAGAGTGGACCTTATAGCCATTTGTGTTATGCAACTAGCTCACAAAACAATAGAAATAATAGATCAACGACTTAAAAAATATCATCTTCTAGGGGGAAACCTCTTTTATTCAAATACAATTTTTGGATTATTCAAATACAAAACATCCTTTCTATATATAGGAGTTTAAGGGGTCACAATATAATCAAAGTCAACATAACAATAATAATGTAAGGGCGCAATAATAACGATAGTGGGCTTCTATGAGGCACAATAATAAAACTATGAGGACTACATGGGTACATCAATAACAATAAGGGTGATACACTAACAATAACAATAAGGTGATACACTAGTCTTATAGGAACCTAACATGCCCCTTTCCTTCAAAAAAGTGTTGTCCTCAACACTTGAGTAGTTATGGATGCTTCTGTATAAAATTCTCAGCCTCCCATGAGGAATCTTCAGCGGATAAGTTCTTCCACTTGATGAGATACTCTGAAATTGATCGACTTAGTAGTTGTCGAGTTTTTGTTTCCGTGACTACTTCTGGTTCCAATATGATTTTTCCTTCATCGTCAAGTTCTGGAAATATTGTTTGAACTAGGAGCTTGTCACCTATAACCTTCTTTAAGCATGAAACATGGAAAACTTGGTGCACTCAGGAAGATACCAGAAGCTCCAATTTGTATGCCATAGTACCAATATTTTGCAACACCTTGTAAGGACCACAATACTTTGGTGATAATTTATTATCCTTCTTAGCTTGCTTGAGGGACATTTGTTTGTATGGTTGTAGTCGTAAAAAGACCCAGTCGCCTACATCAAAACTTCTTTCGCTGCGATGTTGATATGCATGTTGTTTCATTCGATTATGCGCTAAAGTGAGGTTATCCTTTAAGAGTTGAAGAACTTATTGTTGATGCTCAATGTGATATTCCATTGCTTGAACCTTAGAATTTTCTCTTAAAGTTGAGGTGATGGACAATGGATGATATCCATAAAGTGCCATGACTGGGGTCATTTTTGTTGCAGTGTGGAAGGAAGTGTTATACCACCATTCAGCCAAAGGTAACCCCTTGACCCATTGTGTCTGTTTATCAGATACAAAGCAAAAAAAATATCCTTCCAAACATTTGTTCACTATCTCAGTTTTCCCATCAGATTGAGGATGATACGATGAGCTATGGGTTAATTGAGTACCCACACAAGAAAATAATTTTGTCCAAAAATTTCTAGTGAAAATGAGATCTATGTCACTTACAATAATCTTTGGGTTTCTATGTAGCTTTTGAATTGTTTCCATAAATGCAATAACAATTATATTGATTTTAAATAGATGTGATAATGCACAAAAGTATGCATATTTGGTAAGTCTATCAACTACCACCATGATGACACTCTTTCTAGACTTGGGTAAACCTGTGATAAAAGCCATTGAAACCTCATCCCAACGTTGACTTGGAATGGATAAAGGTTGTAACAAACCCGGGGTCTTAATTGTCTCAACTTTATTTTGTTGGCAAACCAAACATTCCGCACAAACTTTTGAATATCAGATTTAAGGCCATCCCAAAAAAAATTCCTTCTTAACCCTATGGTATGTTTTTAAAAATCCCGAGTGCCCTCCTAAGGGAGAGGTGTGTAATTCCAAAAGAATATTTTGTTTGATTTGGGAATTCTTACAAAGATATAAGTGATCTTTGTACCATAATGAATATTTTTTCCAGTTAAATGTATCATCTGTACTGGGATATTACTGTAACTTTTGAATGAGTGCCCACACTTCTTCGTCATTCTTCCATTCATCCCTTGCTTCAGTTATCCAATCTGGTTGGATAATAGAAATGGCACAAAGCAATGCTTCCACATCCTCATCCTTTCTTGAGAGTGCACCTGCAACAACATTTTGCTTCCCTTTTTGTAGATGATTTCAAAGTCATAACCCAACATCTTTGTGACTCATTTTTGCTGCTCTTCTGACGATAATATTTGTTCTAATAAGTATTTAAGACTTTCATGATTTTTTTTACCTTGAAGTGTCTTCCCATTAGGTAAGGTCTCCATTGCTTAAGTGCATGTAGTATTTCCAACATTTCCTTCTAATAAATAGGTGTTTGTAAGTACTTTCCTTTGATTGGATGACTTTCAAGAGCAACGAGTCTTCCTTCTTGCATTAAAACAACACCAATTCCATTTCGTGAGGCATCAAATTCCACAATAAAGGTTTTTGTGAAGTCTGACATTACTAAGACCAGTGTTTGGCACATTGTCTGTTTAATATGTTCAAAGGACTTAGTTGCTTATGGAGTCCAAGAAAATGCATTTTTCTTCGGTAACGGTTTTAGCGGTGCTTCTGTTCTCCTATAATTATTAACAAACTTGTGATAATACCCTGTCAACCCAAGAAATCATCGCAGATGCTTTATGGTTGTGGGGATTTTCCATTCCTTAATGGCTTTAATTTTTTTAGGGTCTACCTTAACACCCTAATGAGATACAATATGACCCAAATATTCCACCTCTTGTACTCCAAAGAAACATTTGGAGGTTTTTGCATATAATTGTTTCTCCTCCAATAGTTTGAGCACTCTGTCAACATTTTGAACATGATCCTTCCAAGACTTGTTGTAGATTAGCATATCATCAAAAAATACTAACACAAATTTTCTAAGGAAAGGTTTGAAAATGGAATTCATCAAACCTTCAAATGTAGAAGGTGCATTGGTAAGGCCTCAAGGCCTGGACCAAAATTCATAATGACCCTCATGAGTTCTAAATGTTGTTTTCGGAATGTCTTCAGTCTTCATTCTTATTTGATGATATCCTGAACCAAGCTCCAACTTGGTGAAGTAAATTGTTCCATGTAATTCATCCAATAATTCATCAATTATAGGAATGGGAAATTTATCTTTTAATAGTGAGCTTGTTGAGCTCCCTATAATCCGGACACATGCACCATGATCCATCCTCCTTGTGCAACAATACTACTGGAGCAAAGAAATAACTTTGACTAGTTTGAATTATATCGGCCTCTAGTATTTCTACAACCATACATTAAATCTCACTCTTTTGGGCATAAGGATATTTGTAAGGCCTGATGTTTGGAGGAACACTTCCTGGAATCAATTGAATAGCATGATCATGATCACGAATAGGTGGGAGGACTTTGAGAGTCTCAAACACATTGGACTGATTTTCCAAAACTTTTTGGAGATTTGGAGAAATAGATGATTTCAATGTTTGAACCTGTAGTGAGCATAATTGTGCAATTACACCTCGTTGTTCTTTCTTCAGAATCTTTGTCATGAAATTAGAGCCGATTATATTTCCTGGTTTCCTTGCGATACCCCGTAATACAAATTCCTTTCCGTCCCAAAAATATTTCAAGAAAAGTTTTTGAAAATTAAAAGCTATAGTCCCAAAATATTGTAACCATTGGACTCCTAGTACAACATCAACACCATCCATTGGAATGGAAAGCATTGGACTATTCAATATATATTCCCCCATGGTTAGCTTGATATTATGGCACTTTCCCGAGCAATTTATAGATCACTTGACATTCTGGCGCTGGATATAGGAAGCAATTCAATTCCTTGGCTATCTTACAACAAATAAAATTATGGGTACTACCTGAATCAATCAACACTATCACCTTTTTTTTCTTGATATATCTTTTTATCTTGAGAGTTTGAGGAGTGGTAATTCCTACCAATGCATTACAATATATGGTTGGATTCATTTCTTCCTTCTTTGGGCTTGGTTCCTGGTGTATATCGTCCTTTTTTAATGTTTCTTGTTCCTTTTCTTCCTCCTCTTTACAATCTATGTAAAATAATTTCTTCTCGACGCACTTATGACCTTTAGTGTATTTGTTATCACAACTATAACAAAGCCCTTTTTATTTTTTTTCCTCCAATTGTTGTGATGCCAACATTGTAGGTTGTGGAAGGCTAGGAGCAACAACATTTCCATCTTTATAGTTGTGATTGGTATACTTCCTTGTTGCCATAATTTTGCTTTCAACTTTTCTAGCCACCTTGAATTCCTTCTCCAATGAATCAGACTCCCAAAGGCGAACCTCATGTTGGATTTTATCCTTTAAAGTCCCTATAAAGACATCAATCCTATGCTCCTCTTGAATATCTTCTACCCTGATATTCAATTTTTGGAAGTCCTCAATGTGCTCTTCCATTGAACCCTTTTGTTTGAGATTTATCAATTGGCTAAAGAAGGTGTTTCTATTTGTATCCTCGTAATGTGCTATCATTATTTCCTCCTCAAAAATTGACCAAGTGACAAGTGGTTTACGAGAACAAAGCCATTGATACCGTACAAATTGATTGGGTTCTAAATATAAAGCTGCAATGCATACCTTTTGTGAGTGTTGCACATCATGGAGATCAAAATATTGCTCCATTTGTAGTATCCATTTACCGGATCATTTCTATCAAACTTCCTCATATCTATCTTTAGAATGTGGTGGTTATTAAACCCAACATTGGAGTTTCTAAAATCACAATTCATATTCCTTCTGTCTTCTTCATGACTTTCATGGATTACCTTGTCACCATCGGGAGGTATTTCTTGCAACAACTTTTTCAAACCTTCCATGTCTACTTTCGAATCATCCATCTTAGATTCCATGCCATCCATCTTAGCTTCCATACCATCTATCTTAGCTTCCATTTCATTTGTGGTTACTCTTTGCGAGAGTGAAATTTGTTGCACTTGGTCTTGTAATTTTGATATATGGTTTATGTGGTTCCACCGATGATGTCAATAGAGTGATGATGTCAATAGAGTTTAACTTAATGTCAACCCAGAAAGCAACTTAGAAGTGCTTATCTAAAATATATAGATCTAGAAAGATTCATAATTTGTCCAAGATCTCAAAGTCCAAGGTCCCCCTTACAAGAACATATTCATTAAGATCTCTTTCAATAACTAATCAAACCTAGATCTAATAATTGTATGAGGTCTTATAGTTCTCTTACAAGAACACTTTCAAATAAGACTCTTCCAATATTAGAACATTTAACAAAGCTTAAAAACTGAAATGAAACAAACCTAAATCTAATAATTGTATGAGATCTTATGGTTCTCTTACAAAAACACTTTCAAATAAGATCCTTCCAATATTAGATCATTTAACAAAGCTTAAAAACTGAAATAAAACAAACCTAAATCTAATAATTGTATGAGATCTTATGGTTCTCTTACAAAAACACTTTCAAATAAGATCCTTCCAATATTAGATCATTTAACAAAGCTTAAAAACTGAAATAAAACAAAAACATAAATAAATTATACCTAAATTAAGCAAATAAGCATGCAAGTGAGGCCATGGGGGCCCTCCATAACTCCACAAGCACGCCACTTTAATGGAGACTCAGATGTAGAGGCAAAATCGAAGTATGAATCCTTTATTTGAAAATCTCCATTACAAACCAACTCTAAGCTTCTAAGATTACATACTCCAAAATTCTAAGATTACAAAACTTCAAGATTACAATATTACAAAAACTTCAACATTCTAATATTACAAAAACTTCAACATTACAAATGGAGGAGATTGTACTCCTATTTATACAATGGGATGAGTAAAAAACTCATAATGATCATCCACTAATCTCTCTTTTAGTTCCATACATCTCTCAACCATCTAGACACATAACCCCTTTTGTCCTTGATCTTCTCCATGAGATCATAATCTTCTCCATGAGGTTTATCTTCTCAAATTCGAATTTGATCCTTCAAGGCCACATAAAGGTATCTTGGAAGCTTCCTTGGCACCTACACATGTCACAAAAACAACCCACTTTCCATATATAATGTAAAATATATTATTTTCTAATATTTAATCAAGAATTTCTCTCAAAAATGCTTAAAGATAAATAATATTTGGAAAATATAAATTAGAACCATTAATGGTGAATAATAGGGAAAATGAAGTGACATGGTGGTGAATAATGGGTGATAAAATGGAAGCATAGGTGAAAAATGTATGGTAATGAGTGACATTTTGAAACCCAAACATACTCCCCAATTGAAGCTCTTGCATGTCCTCATGCAAGCTACTACAATGACTTGTTTAATTTGATTCTTGGATGAGTTTCCTTTTACAAGATGTTTGGTTCTTGTGTAACAAACATCTTTCAATCACGGACTTCCTTTTTAACTTTGCACATCTGTAACAAGCATCTTTCAATCATGGACTTCCTTTTAACTTTGCACATCTTTGGATAACTTTTATTTTTGCAAAGCATTTGCATCTTTTAATGATTGGTTCTTGTGTTACAATCATTATTTACTTTTTTGAGATCTCTGTTTAATGATTGGTTCTTGTGTTACAATCATTATTTACTTTGTTGAGATCGATCATTTCAAGAAGTCATTTAATATGCTCATCATTTTTAAGAAGTCATTTAATATGCTCATCATTTTGTAGTAGTTTTATTGTGGGAAAACTATGTGGGTTAAGATGTAATATGAATGAAGGAAAAAAAATGAAGTGTGAAATGTGAAATTCCCCCCTCCCCAACTGATGGTTTTTGGAAATTTTTTAATGAGAAAGGGAATAGTGAAATAGTGGAATATTTTCCAAACATCATTATTTTAGCATCTAAAAAGAATTTCAAGATTAAAGGTTAGAAAACATCATACCTTACTTACCTATAGAAGTGGATGAATCATGCATGTTTAGTTGCTACAATTTTGATCCGAAGCTTCTTCTGCAAGTTGTGGATGAAAGATGGATCTGTATTGTCGTATCTGTTGCTGGATAGTCTGATGAATCTGATGAGTCTGCTGAATATGGCTGAAAATGTATAAGGCTTGGAAGGTATACAAAATATATAAGTTACATTTTCCTCCCCCCAGCCTTATTTATTGACTTGTCCTCAAGTCATGACAAACTGAAAAACAATGAAAGAAAGTCTGCTTCATCTGCTACAAAATATAGGTCTTCAAGTCTTCAACGCTCGATGGCACAAATCTTACTATGTGATTAAATGTGCTGGTGTCGAACATAGTAAGAAGTTGTTGACTTAGTGGCCATTAATGAATGCCACTAGCCAACACGAGAGCTCCCACCATTGATTCCAATGGGAGTCAAGATGCCTAACACATCTTTGTAGGTACGAATAATTTTGTCGTGGTCGAGTCACCTACAAGATCCAACGAACAAGGGATATTAATGTACTCCCATTGTTCATTGGCAAGAGTACTTGCCATTAAGGCATGCAAGCCTCTAGGTGTTTTTACAAAGATAATTAGACTCTACGACTTTGACTCAGTGATATGTAGAAGCGGGATTTTATTGGTGGAAGATGAAAATGGTAGGAAAAAGGAAATGGAAATGACAAGGAAAATGACAATAAGTGAGCTTCTTGTAAGTGAGCTTCTTGGTTTTATTTTGTGGGTTAGGGGTGAATGAAAAGAAGTAGATTTGACTGCATGATTGAAACTTGCTGGGAAAAAGGGATTTTGGCTTCCATTGAGGACTCATTGGGATTTACAATTTTACAAAGGGAAGAAAAGACTGGTTTTAATGAATATGGACTTATTCACATGATTCATCATAAAATTGATGTGTTGGAAGTCCAACTGTCGACAAAGTAGACTCCTTGAATGATCATCTGATTAAGACAAACCTGCAAAAACTTGGCATTCATAAAACATAAATATATCCAAGCAAAAGTGATCAATTTCTACTTGGCTTTTTATGTAAAAATTAAACACCAATGAAACAGATTTAAGTAAAATCAAATGTGTAAGTTGGCTCAATTCTATGATTTTTTTACAAATCCAAAATATGAAATCAGTATAATTAATTCCCCTCTTATGTAACTTTTGTAAATTCAATTTTGTTGCAATTATGCAAATCCCAACCATCGTCGAAATTGTTTCATGATTTGCATTTATGATATCGAATTTCACATGTCGTCACAGATCGATCTTGTATTTGCCAAAATCTGCATCATTTAAAACTTGCAAGATGTTAATACAAATGCGTTAAATAAAAATAAAAAATAAAAATTCAAGAAGAAAATTAATTGTTACTCCTTGTTGAAAGTTTCGCCATATCATCCCATCAATGGAAATCATTTGTCTAAAAATGTTATGATATTGCACATGCATATTCAGTTGATTCCATTTTTTCAATTATTTCGATGTTTCAGCTATATCTCATCCAACAACGTTGATAATTAAAACTAAGTTGTAGTGGCTATTTATTTTTATTTGTGACTTTATCTAAATGAAAAATGAAATTCTAAAAGATATTAAAACAAAAGTAAAACAAACATTAATTAAAATATAAAAACTAAAAACTAAAAAAAACATTAAACGAAAATCTAAAATCTACTAACTAAAAACTAAAAGTTAATAAAAAAAATCGACTTAAACCCTAACCTAACACTTACAAAAAAAAAAAAACAAAAAAAATTGAAATTGAAGTTCTAAAACCATTAAAACAAAACTAAAAGAAACATTAATTAAAAACTAAAAAAACATGAAACCGAACTAAACAAAGGAAGGAAAACTATAAGAAATAAATAAAAAGGAACTCAACAATCTACGAACTAAAAAAAAAAAAAAACGAATAGCTGGTGAAACGCCCTCCGTTCAAGTTGAAAGACAATGAAATTCATTTAAATGTGTACAATGGGAATTAATCAACCTCGCAAACTTAGGTTCTCTGCGTTGCTTGATCGCCGTCTCTTGGGCCAAGCACGCTTGTCGAGATTTGAACCCAGGTTATGGCTGCCATAAATCTGTTGCTTTTGGAATTAACTGATGTCTCACTGTCTTGATAAGGAAGAAACTTCGTCTTCAACATAGATTGCGGTAAAACAAATGGTCTCGAAATTGATTCCTTCCAGCTCATCGAGTTATAGTTCCGGGTGCATCTTCGTTCACTTGGCTCACAAGGCTGTGTTATTCTTATGCGCAGTGCGGAACTGGCTTTTACGGGATTTGCGTCTGATTGAGAGCTCTAGGCGATTAGCAGATATTGTTTTTGAGAAATATCTGGAGTAACTGCCTCCTCCAGCAAAATTGGGATTGAAATCTCTTAGCCCGATTTTTTTCTTTAAAATAACTCGATTTTATGGATTTTCGATGATGTTTTGGCTGGAAATCTCTTGGCTTTGATTCATCGGACCTGGTGGAATTGAGATTGATGTGCATAGTCTGGTTTAAGAAGAGAAGAAAAATGTGATATCGGCATTGAAAAGCCCGGCTTCTAATGCGTTTGGATAGTACAACTGCGTAGCCATCGATCATATAATACATCCTGAAGCTGCACGTTTGGTTCGACACTGATTCAATTTCCTTTAAAAAAAATTTATGTCCTTCTTCACTCTACGGGTTACTGGGTTGACGTCGATACAATTTAAATGGAGCCAAGTGCTTTTGATTATTCAGCGAAACTAGTGGATCCAAAAAAACGTGAATTTTCTCTGTTAAGAGGCTAGCAAGGATCCTCTAATGAAGAATCTTGATATACGAACCCATGTGGAAATCC
This sequence comes from Pinus albicaulis, assembly GCA_034641835.2. NCBI lineage: Eukaryota > Viridiplantae > Streptophyta > Pinopsida > Pinales > Pinaceae > Pinus > Pinus albicaulis. The sequence goes on from CM076572.1 coordinate 1,163,773,882, forward strand.
AAGGTTGTTTCCATTCATTAATTATTCTCGAATTTCACTGCAAATTTCCATCAGCAGCAGTCTTTTAAGTTGTCCACAAGTTTCACCAGAATTGTTCCAAGAAGTTTCACGACCTGCAAAGGCGTCGGTGCCGAGTTATTTATCTTAAATATAACGAGCTGGTAGCTGCCGAGGACCTGCAATATCACGGATACACGGATACAGGACCTGCATATCACGCTTTGAATTTTAGTGCTGGAATTTCAGGAACCCGCTTTTGATTTCCGTTGTTTACAACATCGTATCGAAGTCGTGCGGCCACTTGTTTATTATTTTTTATTATTCCTGTTTTTGTTTTGTTTATTGTGAAATTTTAAATTTTTTTTTTTTTTTTTTAATTAATTCTAAAAAGATGATATTTAACCTATGTCTAAAAAGGTTATTTTCAAAAAGATTTTTTTTTTTTTTTTTTTTTAAATAATATATATATATATATATTGATTTTTTCAATAATTTTTTTTAAACTAAAAATTCAAGAAAAACTAAATTTCATCTAATTTTTTTTTGCTTATTCACAAAAAAATTTTATTGTCGTATCGCAGATTAATTTTCGAGCAAGAGTATTTTTATCTGAAATAAATCAATTGATTTTCTGATCTTTCTGATCGCACGAAGCGCAGGAAGAGAGCATACTAATTTCTTGATTTTTTTTTTATTTATGCATGTTAGCATGGATGGATAAAACACAATTAAGATCTACGAAAAAACCTCGCATTATCTACACTCTTTCTGCAATGTCACGGGGGCGTTTAGACTCTCGGAAGACAAGGCTTTCCGATAATTAAGCTCCTGGCTCACCCGTGATACAGAAACAAGCCATAGAGATGCAAAGATGTGCCACTGAATTTATTCATGATGATTTATTTTTTTGAAAACAAGACTAAAAACTTCTAATGATAACGACTTCTAGTGACTTCTAATGAGATCTCATTTTTATTTTTCTAATCTATTCTACATTAACTTGAAAGATGTTTTATTTTCTAAGTAAAAGAATGCTTCCAATGAAGCCATCTACGGACTAAAAATTCGAACATGCTCACATCAAGATTTAAAAAATTTACATTATGTTTTGTAAGTATGTGAGAATCCTGTCTTAGAGTTGGCTCATGGTTATTGTCCTTGCTCTCTAAGAAGTACCTGTTCAACATTGTCAAATTCATCATCCGTAGATGGATTAGTGAGAAATGGGGGGTTTAAAATAAAAACTAAATTTAAATTAACTAGGTGCGAAAATAAAAATGCTCCAATCTTTGAACTCCTTTATGAACCTGTTGTCATCAAGTTCCACAAATTAGCCCATTAAAAACAAATGTATAAAATAATTACTAAATCTTTCTAGTTGCACTTCCCCGGCAACGGTGCCAAAATGTGTGGTTCCAATTGATGATGTCAATTAGAGTTTAATTTAATGTCAACCCGGGAAGGTAAACTTAGAAGTGCTTATCTAAAATATATAGATCTAGAAATATTCCTAATTTGTCCAAGATCTTAAAGTCCCCTTACAAGAACATATTCATTAAGATCTCTTTCAATAACTAATCAAACCTAGATCTAATAATTGTATGAGGTCTTATAGTTCTCTTACAAGAACACTTTCAAATAAGACTCTTCCAATATTAGAACATTTAACAAAGCTTAAAAACTGAAATGAAATAAACCTAAATCTAATAATTGTATGAGATCTTATGGTTCTCTTACAAAAACACTTTCAAATAAGATCCTTCCAATATTAGATCATTTAACAAAGCTTAAAAACTGAAATGAAACAAACCTAAATCTAATAATTGTATGAGATCTTATGGTTCTCTTACAAAAACACTTTCAAATAAGATCCTTCCAATATTAGATCATTTAACAAAGCTTAAAAACTGAAATGAAACAAACCTAAATAAATTATACCTAAATTAAGCAAATAAGCATGCAAGTGAGGCCATGGGGGCCCTCCATAACTCCACAAGCACACCACTTCAATGGAGACTCAGATGTAGAGGCAAAATCGAAGTATGAATCCTTTATTTGAAAATCTCCATTACAAACCAACTCTAAGCTTCTAAGATTACATACTCCAAAATTCTAAGATTACAAAACTTCAAGATTACAATATTACAAAAACTTCCACATTACAAATGGAGGAGATTGTACTCCTATTTATACAATGGGATGAGTAACAAACTCATAATGATCATCCACTAATCTCTCTTTTAGTTCCATACATCTCTCAACCATCTAGACACATAACCCCTTTTGTCCTTGATCTTCTCCATGAGATCATAATCTTATCCATGAGGTTTATCTTCTCAAATTAGAATTTGATCCTTCAAGGCCACATAAAGGTGTCTTGGAAGTTTCCTTCGCACCTACACATGTCACAAAAACAACCCACTTTCCATATATAATGTAAAATATATTATTTTCTAATATTTAATCAAGAATTTCTCTCAAAAATGCTTAAAAATAAATAATATTTCGAAAATATAAATTAGACCCATTAATGGTGAATAATAGGGAAAATGAAGTGACATGGTGGTGAATAATGGGTGATAAAATGGAAGCATATGTGAAAAATGTATGGTAATGAGTGACATTTTGAAACCCAAACAATCATGTTGCAATTCTTCCTCTTCATGTGTCATAGTAAAGGCTTATACGAGCTTAATTGGTGTGAAATTATTTTTTGCAGGCATTTTATAACCCAATACTGATATATATGCTTCAATATTCCCTTGGAATCACTTCAAACTCATTTTTCAACCAAAAGTTATGCAATTTAAAAAAAATACACACATTTTTCTTGCTTTTGACGAGTTCGGTATTGAACCTGATGTATCTCCATGATTTTAGATCCCCAAGATTTTAAATTTGGTCCTGTAATAGCCCTCTAAGTCTTCTTTCCAATTCCACATGCCATACCTAATTTGGATTCTTCAAGATAAAGTTATGCTTGATCTCCCATGATGACCTGATTATAGACTCGTTCAGTAGAGAGAACATGTACGGAGTACCACGTGTCACTATTTCAACCTTCGGCTCTGAAATTTATAGAAGAAGAACTACACTCTATTTGTTTTATGCCACTTTTTACAGAATTCAAATCCGATGTTTGAAACGAAAGTTATGACGATTTTCCCTAGGTCACTTGTTTGAGACTGAATTTTGGAGCCTGCAAAAACCCTAACTTCCCATGATCATATCTACGAAAATATAACAAACGAAACTTTGAAATTTCGGCACAAAGTTCACCAAGATTCTGGCTCTAGGTTATCCCAATTTCAGCTTCTGAAGCTTCATAGAAAAAATTCTATAGCGAAAATTCCACGATGACCTGTTTGAAGCAGCGAAACTCTAGAATCCAAAGCTCTGATTCCAAATGTTATGCAACCAACTCACAATTCTATTTTCTGCATCATCTTAAAAAGTCGTTACCCTTATCCTCAAGTTTCAATATTTCTACAATAACCCTCACTCTGGGCACAAAATGTTAGTGAAAACTCAATATGCAGACAAATCATGTTGCATCCTCTGCTAGAAAATTTACAACCTGTTGATCTACCATTAAAATATTGTTGAAGCCACTTTAGCATTAAAATGATCCAGGTCAAATTCTTTGCAAGGAGTACCCACAATAAACTCTGCATGGCCTTTGTAATTTTTCATCAGCACCTTCATTTCAAATAAGGGTTTATATGGTGCCATAATCACAAATCGAAATGGAAAAGTAGGCATATATTTGTCATGAGAAGAATGATTGAACTATAAGAGAATGTCCTTTCCAATCCAATAGGATAAATTTCAACTGGTTGTTACAAAACATGAACCAACCACGTTTTGCACTGCAATTCTTTCTCCATATGGCCTTCCTCATACAAGTTCCATGAGATTATTTCTCTATGCAAGTAATATCCAAACGGTAAATAAAGTAATGGCATGGTCTTAATCTGAATGCATTGTAACAACTACCGAGTAGATGACATAATAAAATGTTAGACTACCATTAAAGCTTAAACGCCAGATGTGTGGACGTTTTTTTTCCACAAAGCCATCCATCTAAAATTTTATATTGGAACTATTTAATTCATAATGTACCTAATTAGTCGCGGAGATGTGGTCTAATGGTTAGGTGGCAGTTCTTGTGCTCTAATCCCGAACAAAATTATATATATCTGAATTTTTTTTTAGAAATGATCTCTTCAGTTGAAAAAGATACTCTAGAAACGAGAAGTTGAAGTCAACTTCACCATATTTCATCCCTGTAATTTGTTTTTGCACCTGGAAGAAATTTCATTTTTTTGGTGACCTAGAATAGAGACAGTTCCAACCAGTAAGACTACCTCAATCTCAAGTTGAGAAATGTGGAACGCCAACCATTCAACCCAGCTCAATTGACTAAATATCACCCTTTTTTTATTATGCTACGAAGCCACATTTGGAATTACAACACCTTCCAAATAATAAGGACCCTTATCTTTTACTATCCTTTTTTCCAGACGCTGGAAAAACCTTTTCTTATACCTTTTACATTTTCATGCAAGCATTTCATATTTGGTCCATTTAATCAAAATATAAATATAATCCAAAAATGTCTTCTATAAATATGGGTAAATATTTGTCAATTAATCATTAATAATATTATGCCTTGCTCTAAACTTCCGTAGCAGAATACAATTTAAATGGGCACATTTGAAGTTACAACACCTTCCAAATAATAAGGATCCTTATCTTATACCTTTTACCAATTCATTCTGCACAAGCATTTTATATTTTTTTTTCACTTAACCAAAATACAAATATAATCCAACAATGTATTTTATATGGTTAGTTTATTAAGGATATGTATATTTGTTTATTAATCACTAATAATATTATTATAATTATGGTTAAATTTATGTAGGTTGATCATGTCTAAGAATTGTCTATGAAGATATTTTGGATTCAAAATAAATATTTGTAATACATTTTAATCCAAGATTAAGGTATGAATTTGATTATCTCTCGATGAATATGGAGCAATAGTTATGGAGCAATATATTGACAACCAACAAATATAGGTAGGGTATCAAGGAACATGGAAAATGGCCATGAATGATAATGTAGTAGAAGATGATGGATTTGGTAAAATATAATTTGCAAACCAAACTTGTGTAATTCCAACAAAAGGAATATGAAGTTGATGATGGGGATATTTGAAATCCCTTTAGCAATATGGCATTGTGATGCTAGAGACTAGTCTTCACATGATCACTTAAAGGACTTTTAAAAGGCATTGTTCATCATGCAATATGGACACTATACAAAAGCTAGAGGATCATAAAAATTACAATAATTAGCAACAAGAGTAAAATTATATGGAAGGGGATGAGGTGGATGCAAATATACAAAATGATCTATAAATTGTCATGGATATTACACTCAACAATTCGTCACCACACATCCGATAAAATTATACTTAAAAATCCAAAATATACTATGAGGGTTAATTTCTCCTTAGAATTTTGGATTCAATATTTACTATGTTATGCTTATATATGCAATAGATAAAATATGTATAAATAGAGAACAACCAAAAATACAATCACTCACAACCAAAAGAACACAAGATATACCCTAGGAAACTCTTTCGGGAGAAAACCCAGCTGGAAGGTGAGGCTACTCTACTCTCTTTCTATGAATGGAAATGGATGCAAGTACAAAGAAGTGAGGCTTGTGACTTGTGGGCTGCTACAGTGCACAAATCCTCTCTATTTTCTCTCTCCCTATCCATTATCAGCTACTTTATCATCTATGGAACAAGAGGCACTTGAATAGAATGGAAACCATTTTCCTCCTAGTGGCTTGATTATAACACAACTTGATAGCCTACTAGTGGTTATGTTTGACTCCTTTAACTCTTAACTAGAGTTACAATATTAATTATTTTAGAGTCATCTTCATCGTGATCATGTGGCTAGCCCCTTTTCCACGAATAATGTGGGCTAATGTCACTATAAGGAAAAGACCCTCTAGCGGATGATTTTGAGGAACCCCTTATAAAAATACCCGAGACATCCGTTTCTAGCAGAGGTTACTAGAGGAGGTTGGCGGGTGGAGGTGTTTGCGTATGTATTTCGTACAGTGCGCTTATCACCGTACTCACCGGTGCGTTCAACACAAGAAAGCACCGATGCGCCCAAAACATTGGCACACTGGACACCATACGCTCCGTACACACCCGCCCAGTGCGTTTCATTTTTGTAGCGCACCGGGCCTTTACAACACATCCACACCGGTGCCTCATAAAAAGCGCGTGGAAAAAAAAGCATCCGGTGCGGAATGAAGAAAACGCACTTGTGCTCCCATAAAACCCGTGCACTGGAACGGGGTTAAATAAAAAAAATTATGGCTATAAAACCACACAAAACATTGGCACACCGGACACTGTGCACTCCGTACATACCTGCATGGTGCGTTTTATTACTGTAGCGCCCCGGTGCTTGACACAGAATCTGCACCAGTGCCTCATAAAAAGTGCGCGAAAACAGAAACTGCCTGAAGCGGAATGATGAAAACACATCAGGACGCCCATAAACCCGGCGCACCGGAACGAGATTAAATAAAAAAAAAATTACGGCCAAAAAACCGAACAAAACATTGGCACACCGGACACCGTGTGCTCTGTACACACTCGCTTGATGTGTTTTATTACTTTAGCGCCCCGGTGCGTTACAGAGCATCCGCACCGGTGCCTCATAAAAAGCGCGCAAAAACAGAAACCGCCCAGCTCGGAATGAAAAAAATGCACTGGTGCATCCATAGAATCCAACGCACCGAAAGAGAGTTAAATTTAAAAAAAATAAAATAAATAAATAAATAAATAAATTAGGGCCAAAAAACCACACAAAACATTGGCACACCGGACACCGTGCGCTCCATACACACCCTTCCGGTGCATTGTATTATTGTTGTGCACTGGTGCTTTACAGACCGTCTGCACCGGTGCCTCATAAAAAGCACGCAAAAAAAAGAAATCGCCCGGTGCGGACTAAAGCAAACGCACCGGTGTGCCTATAAAATCCCACGCACCGGAACAGGGTTAAAAAAAAAAATTACGGCCAAAAAACCACATTTTTCAATTTTTTCAATGTTATAGAGCTCTCAAGCATCGGTGAAATTTATCCTTGTCTACGCTGTCCTGACATCGGTGCTCCCATTGCACTCATTGCACGCATTGCTGTTGTGCATTGCCCACCAAACTCCAGCTTGAATTTTGCAAAACAGTGAAGAAATTTTATTTTGCAAATTCTATAGCCAATATGCCTCCTCTATGAGCAAATTTAAAAGTATTTTTCTTGTTTTTCCATAATTAAACCTTCTAGTGGATTAGAATTTCAAATAACCTTAAAATTAACCATTTAAAAGGGAAAAAAAAAAAATTGTCATGTGGTGCGCTTGAGCCGTTCGGCTAGCACCGATTGGCGGTGCTGCTTGTAAATTTACAGGCCACACCGCCGCCAGTGCTAACAGTATCCGCACCGGTTCCAGGGTGGTACTGATAAGTGCATCGTGTTATTTTAAAAAAAAATTAAAAATTACGGTTCGGTCATTTACCCGGTCGCACCGTTGACAATGTGGAATAGCGGCAACACAATGCGTTAACTAAATGTTTCGCCCCAGTGCTGGTAATTTTATCAACGCACCGTGTTGTCGCTATTCCACATTGTCAACGGTGCGGCCTAGTAAACCGGTGCTTACAGTATCCGCACCGGTTCCGGGGCGATACTGAAGGCGCACTGTGTTATTTTAATTTTTTCTAAAAAGTGCGGTGCGGTCTGTTATTCAGTCGCACCATTCTCCTAGTTGAATAGATGCGACGCGGTGCGTTGACTAAAATCGCAGCCCCAGGGTGGCTATTTTTGTCAGCGCATGGCTTTCCGTATTTCACCTGGGTCAATGGTGTCATGATGGCAGGAGGTCGGTCCGCTGACTTAACTATACACCACGAGGCGTAGAGTTTCATCAACGCACCGCCCTACTGACACCGTACATAGTCAACAGTGCGCTATAAATTCTTAGGTGCACCGAGGCCGATGCGCTCCATAGAAAGATGCACCGGTACCGATGCGTGACTGTGTTTTTAGCGCACTGACTGTTTTTTATTTTGTTTTCAAAAAAAAAATTATATATGTATATTTTTAAATACATGTGTTATTTAATAAAAAAATTGTGTTTAATATGTCAATCATTCAGAGACGTGAAAGGAGAGAAGAGGGGGAACAAAAACAACAACAGGTGAAGCAGTATACATGGTTCACCTGTGGGAGGCAAGAGAGAGGGAGAGAGATGTGTACCCTCACCCTATTACAACAACTACACAGGGGCTCCTAAGGCAGGTAGGGCTCCTCAAGTTCTATGAGGAGGCTACTTCCCTAAAGGGCCATAATTTGTTTTTGAGACATCTTATCCGAAGGTGGAATGCCCAGCAACAGGCTTTCTGAGTTGGTATCAACCAGTGGTACACACCCACTGAGGAGGATATATACTTCATAACAGGGCTATCGAGGAGAGGGGTGGATTTTCCCTCATTCCTAGATGTTCTAGTTGGCTGTGCAGCAGGGATTCAGTTAGTTTACTCGCAGAGATACATCGGAGAAAATGTACTGTCTCCTGCAAAGTTTCAGGTTGCTGGTGGTCAGTTACGTATTAGTGCATTTGGTAGGGAGGAGGTGCAGTGTCTCTCACTTATCATTTCGACCATTTCGCACAACACCAGTGACGGGCAACGCATTATTTGCCTGCTTCTATATTATGTTGATTCATTAGTACAAGAGCCATGACTTGTTAGGTAGTCTGCCATTTTTTTGCGACAGTTCTGTATAGCCTTAGATAGATGTCATGCTCATGCATAAGGGAGGGTGAACTTCCCTTTTGCTTCAGATATTTTTTGTTTATTTTTTGAGAGGTTTCCAGAGATGAGGCCTAATTTTCTTCGACAGCCTTGTAGGACGACGTTTGAGGCACGTATGCACATGTGGGGTCAGATGATGCCCAAGAGGGGTGACACTGAATTTTTCGCGAGGATATCGTAGGATGCACTGGAGTTGCTAGCCATTGTTGATGAGCATCTCTTCGTTATGGTCCCCTATCCTTACGCGGGTTTGGATTGGCGAGGGTGTGCCAACATCCTCTTCAGAGCTGATGAGCTGCCAGATGATAGAGGTAATAATATTGTTTTATATATTTAAAGTTATTCTAGCATGTTCTTTAACTTGTTTTTATTAAATTGTGTAATGAAATTGTCTAATTATTGTTGTGTACTTGTATATATTTTGCAGATATTGGCTCTTTTGATGGCGAGGAGATGTTGGCACCAGTACCACATGATCCAGGTGTGGATCCTGATGATGATCAGGTCATGCCAGATGTCGAGGATCATCAAGAGGCCGGTGCTAGGTGCGGTCGACATGATGCTAGATATCGGATGGAGTTGGGCAACCAACTCAGTGCATTGATTGTTGAGGCGGGCATCAGGCCCGCTCATTACAGAGACATAGAGGCCGATGATAAGCTATTATAGATGTGGAGAGGCATGTCGCGTGACATGTACAACTTGATGCAGCATGTCGTAGGAGTTACGATAGCTTTTAGGCGATTGACGAAGATTGTTGAACGTTATAGGCGTGGTCGTGACGTAGCAGGTGATGGACAGTCCACGAGTAGGGACTCTTCGTCTCATGATCGTTCACTTCACGCCGCGTCAGATGAGCATGAGCCTCCACTAGCATCCAACAACAGTCATCATGGAGATGAGGCTGGACCATTGATCACGTCCAGTCAGCAGCCTGCAGCATCCATTAGTACTCATGATCATGAGCAGGCTGGACCATCGACCGTCGAGGTTGCACCATTGACTGAGCAAGCCTCCACTAGTACCGATATTGATGTTGTACTACCACCAGCTAATCCATGACATTTATATTACAGTTGTATATTTTTAACATTATTCAGTTATATATATATATATATATATATATAGTCCATGTATTTTATGTTCATGTTTCAATTGTACTTAATTTACATGTTGGTGATCATCATGATGTGTATATCGTTAGGTCATGTTAGATATGTGCATGTAATGTGTATGTGATGATAGCATGAGTTATTTGACATGAGATGTATATTTGATGTTTGTGTTGTGATGAATATGTTAATATATAATGTTAATTGTGTTTTGTTAGATGATCATGATCACGATGATGTTAGCGATTTTGAATGTGTTTTTTAGTCAAATATGATGTTTGTATGATGGTTATCATGAATGTGATGTTTATTAATTAATTTAATACTAAATGATCATGATATTGTAAAATTGTAATATTTGTAATTCTAATTGTATGTAAAATTCTAAAATTGTAATTGTAATGGTATATATGTAAATTTGTAAAATTGTAATGGTAATTGTAATTTTTTAATTTGTAAAATTGTAATTGTATATATGTAAAATTCTAAAATTGTAGTTGTAATTGTAATTGTACGTGAAATTGTAATTCTAATTCTAATTTTATGTAAAATATTTGTAAAATTTTAATTGTATTACTGTGAATTGATTGTAATTGTATGTAAAATTCTAAAATTGTAATTGTAATTGTATGTGAAATTGTAAAATTGTAATTCTAATTCTAATTGTATGTAAAATATTTGTAAAATTTTAATTGTATTAATGTGAAATGAATTTATTAAAAATTTTAAATTTGTAAATTTTAAATAATTGTAAAATAATAAATCTAGAATAATATGATTTATTGTAACATAATAAAGTTTAGAAAATAATGCAAATAAATTCATGTACTTTAGAATTATCATTATTTTATTATGATCTTAGATACAAAAAAAGAACTAATTTATACAGTACACCATTGTTTTTGAGATCAACATAATTGCAAATTATCAAGTGAAATATTGATTTTAACATTAACACAATGCAAATTACCAATTAATTCAAAATACATATTATAATGTTTTGAAAAACCCATCTTAAAAAGTATAAATATTGATGAAATAACACATGTACCATATCACTCTCGGTTCTCATGATCACCCTCATTATCTTCTAGCTCGCATGGCATGATAACACTATTGTTCTCAAAAATATGTTTTTATCTAGGGTCATGTGTCAATACGAACCACCAATCCCTATCCAAATTATCCGGGGGTAAAAAAACACCCTGTCATAAAGTATGGTTTAGGGGAAACATAGGCCTCCAGCTTCATCGCACATATTTCTAGAGATGATACATATTAGCCTACTATCACGATCTTCCTTTACATTATTCTGATCAAAGTTGTCCCACCACTTTCACCTAAAAATAATGCATTGGAAAGAAGAGAAATCCACTTCAATGATCTCTTATATCTTTCTGACGTAACCTAACGTCCCTTGTACTAGGTTTTGATCACAGTGGCTATATCAACTAGATTGATGGAACTCGACTTCTACTCCACAGTCTTGTGTGATGTTTCTAGCGTTGGCATTTTCTGTGCAAACATGGTGTCCATATGCCAACATAGATGGGAAAAAATGCACCTGTTATAAAAAAAGTTAAAAAAATCATAGTGTCATTTGTCTTATAATAACCCAATAGTTAAAATATGAAATATAGATGTCTTAATATAATTTTCAAATTTACATATAAATTAAAAATATTATTACCGAGTTGCTGCACCCAATCCCTATGTTTAGCGCATCCTCTTAAGCATGCGGGTAACGACCGGTAGCACCGTATTTCTCTCTGACTTGGTCAACAACCCAACCGTTGGGGCATATTTTCTTTTAAATGATCGGGATAAGGCACACTTCTACCATTCAAACATCTGAATTCTTTCCTGTCACTATCCCATTTCATCCTGTTTTGTTCGTACAATGCGACCCACGGTTGTGTTAGTTCAGAATTGTAAAGAATGAATTTATTGATTGCTTCAATTTCTGCATTCGTTGCTGAAATCAAACTGACATTATATAGTACTTAGAGATCAAAATATACATTATATTGAAGTTCAACATGAATATTTACTTTGTGTAAATTTGAAAAATTATAAGTCACTTACTCTTTATCAAGCGTTTTTTTCCACTCGTTTGGAGCAACTCCCATTCTCTTTTGTCTTCATCCCTTTCATCGTCCCAAATCACCGCACTTGGTCTTTTTTCGATTTGCTTGATGTACTCACTGGCATAATAGAAACACTCATACGATATGTACCCCTCATGTTTTTCCCTTTGTCGAACAAAACCTTTCAATTTCTTCATGTACCTCTCTAAGAAGAACATCCAACGACAAGAAACCACCCCAACTAATTCAACCTCATCTACTAGGTGGATTAGAAGATGAACCTGCAAGTCCATGAAACTCATCGGCAGTTCCTTCTCAAACATACAAACAATCTCAACTATCTCTTGACGCCACCATGGAATGCTAGCCACATGAATCTCCTTTGACATGATCCAACATACAAATGTAGATAATTTAGATATGGCATGTCCTAGGTCTTGAGGGAATTCATGTTTCACACACCCATGCATGAACAAAGGATAATGACACTGCAAAGTTATAAACACATGCAATAATATACAAAATTAGTTATGTTTTATGATCCCTGCATGGGATAAAATTTATTAATATAACAAATAATAAAATCATGCTTTTGACATTATATGTACTCTTAGAAGATTCAAATGGTCATGTTATTTCAACCCCGACAAATGGTCATCCACGGTGAAGCAGCGCCGTAGTGAAGACCCGTATGAAGTTGGCACCCTCACATCCATTATAACTTCCTTTGCCAAAGATATATCATCTTTTTTTAAATCCATGGGACATCACCTTCTTTGAAACCCATGAATTAGAGGGACTCGCGCCTGCTTCGATCCCATAATTTTTAATCGATTTCGCCAATGTTTATTTTTAGTTTTTGAAGTAATAAGATCTTTCCTAACAGCTAATGTGTCACTTTGTTTCGATGATATGTGCCTCCATAAAGAAGATGAAACATTTTTAAATATATCTATGGGATCTAATTAGTGGGTAATCTTAAGATTCTCCCAATATGGGAGGTTATAAAAGATAGATTTCCTTTTCATCCCAATGGGAAATTTCTCAACATAGGTGTCGAAGAATTCTGGATCATCGAACATAGGCTCCCCATTTTAATCGAACATTTCTATGAACTCCTTCTCCTTCTCTCTCTCATATGCTCTAAGCCATTCAGCTGGTGTCGTTATTGGAGGCCTTTGGGTTATATTTCATTTACCATTGAAAGCGGATGCTGCTCTTTTGTAAGGGTGTTCTTCTAGTAGGAATACCATGGAGCAATCATACACTGGCTTTCGTAAGTCCTTGGACGATCTAGCTTTCAGAGAAGGTCCACAACATTTACATCCAAAATACCATTTTCTTACAAGACCTACGAGATTATATTTGTATACATTAATTAATATGCATGGCACGTTAAAGAATATCATGAAGATCAGAATAAATATTACAACGAATTAAATAACTAATATGTGAAAGAATATTATTACATATATAAACAAATCAATAAATTAAACATGTAATTTACAAGAGCAAACTCCTAAGCCTGGATAATCATGTGTCATGTAAGCACATATGCCATACAACGTAAAACTCCTCTTTGCTGCGATGGGTCTTGATACATCGTATACATTTATCCCATCACATAATTCTTTCAATTCATCTACCAGTGGTTGTAAGTAGACATCCATATTCTTCACATTTCTTCTACCAGGGACTATGAGAGCCAACATAAGATGTTCATTCTTCACGGACAACCATGGGGGGATATTGTTATTGACCACTACTACAGGCCAAACAGAATAGTTGGTGTTCAGGAGGGAATATGGGTTGACGCCATCCATGGCTATGCTAAGTCGTAGACTTCATACTTCATCCTTGAATTTTTAGGACCATGTATCCTCTATATGCTTCATGGCTATTGAATCATTTGGGATTCGCATAACTCCCAAATCAATTTTGTGTGTGGCATGCCATCCCTACAACATAGCTAATTTTTTGCAATGAAAGAGCCTTTGAATCCTTGGGATTATAGGCATGTGCCTCAATATCTTAAAAGGAGGAACAATATGTGATTTACCCTTATTTTTTTATTTATCATACCTGTCATGCCCACATTTTGGACACATCTATTTGTCTGCATATTCTCCTCTACATAGAATACAATCACTTGGACATGCATGATATGATATGTACTCAACACCCAACATTTTCAACAATTTATTTGCCTCTTCGCAGCTACCAGGCAAGACATTATCACTCGGAAGAAAATTTCTTTGAATAACCTGTAGTTGGTGATCATGGAAAAATATATTAATAAATGTACATTAATGTCGATATAATTATTAACGTTCATAAAATTTACCATTTGTAATGTTCATTGCAGTGTACTGATTATATCTCAAATTTATATAAGGGAGTACTTTATGGTAACTTACCTCAAAATTTCCGAGAAACATGCATTCAACAAGCCAAAATTTTCTTTCAAGTTATACAGTAACATCGTTGTCCCCAACTGGGTAGACTTTGACTGACTGCCAGGTCCAAAGAGAGGGGTGGTGGAAGAAAATTTAAGGCTTTCAAAAAAGGTGTTAGCAATATGAGCATCATCCCCTAGCTGATCATTGTTTTTAAATGCATCTAACAACATTGTCTCCATGGCAGTCGTATCCCTTAAGTAATCATCCATACCAACCTCTATTTGATTGCCTTCACTGTCAACTTGTGAAGAATTACTATTGCTATAGTCATTCCTAATTGGTGAATCTGGACGTAGGGGGAATTGAATCGGTGGTTGATTCAACCATTCTTGGTATCGTTCCTCTCCAATTTTTTCTCTTAATTCAGTCTTCTCTCGATTTGACATTGTTGTGGGGTGTAACGAAAGATGGTAGGTAGGTCGTTCATCATCACTAGAATCCTAATAATTTAAAAAATAAAAATAAAAATTGAACATGATTAGTACAAAATAGATGATATCAATTAGTAACCACGTTGACAATATTGCATAATTATAAATTGGTTTGACATTGAAATAATTACATATTAATCAATATATATACCGAGCAATTATAATTATAAGTACCATCATTGTCCCGGGATTGTGGCTATATGATGCAATATTGTTACAATTGGCAGGGTGAAGCGGTTGTCCATTTTCATCTACCAAATGCGCCTTGCGGTATGCAGCTCCTGATAAGAACTTCTGACGTTTTGGAGCAGTTTGAATATTTTGTGCATCTGAACTCGATGTTGAATATGCATGAACATATAAATTTGTATACATTATAAATTTAATTAAGTTGTGCATGATTGACTACATGGATAAAAAACATAAATTCAATTAGATAGTAAAAATATAAAACAAATCTGAAGTAAATATTACGTCTATAGATGGATAGGGAGAACTCCGCGATGGACTTTGAGAAATATTATGGAACAAGCTGGATTTTGAAGAATTGTCCATTCCATATAATATATGATATTTTCTCCCTGCATTTGAGCAAAACAACAATAAATTTTGGTGCACAAACCTAAATGTAATTTCGGTGTGTAATGTACAGATAACCGCACTGGTGCGTTTTTGGTATTGCGCACTGGTGTCGTTTTATAACCCGACACACCGGTGCGGTTCGATTAAGGGACACACCGGTAACGAATAACTGCAAATAAAAAATCGCAACCCTATTTTCTTTAAGTGAAAAAAAAAACGGTAAATTGAAAAATGGGCAGCAAAATATTTTCAAAAATCTAATTCCATAAAATATTTCTTTAAATACTAAACATTTTTTATTATTTCACTATTTTTGCAAAAAAATTCAGCCAGAGATTTGTAGGATACATACCTGGAGCAAACAGAGCACGAGAACACTGTGGAGCAGGGAAATACGTTCGAACAAAAGTATTCAGACAATCAGAATTGCAAACCTTTGGTGATTCAAACCTTGTACTATAGAATTTCAAACGATGTGAGTAAAGTTTATTGTTTTTTTTTACTTTTTTTCTGTAGTTTTTTTTAATGCAGTAAAAGAAAAAATCAAAGTTTATTGTTTTTTTAACTTTTTTTGTAGTTTTTTTTATGCAGTAAAAGAACAAAATCAAAGTTTATTGTTTTTTTTTACTTTTTCTACAATTTTTTTAACGTTTTCTATAGTTTTCAGAAACAAAATAAAATATATATATATATATATATATATATATATATTAGTTATTATATATATATATATATATATATTTTTTTAAATATGTCTTAGATTATTTTTGTTTCTGCCATTTCTTCTCCCTCTTTCTGTAAATTCAAAATTAGGGCTTTTCAATTTAGATTTATAGGGTTTGTATAGTCAAAAGACATCCAACCCACGGGACAACTTGCATAGTCAGATCCCAATCCATGTTGGCCCTTGCGTGAATTAAAAAAAAAAAAAAAAACAGATTTTTTTCCACGGTGCGCCTTGTGTAACATAGTGCACTGGTGCGCCCTGTTATACCAGCGCACCGCGAAAGTACAGTGATAAAAAAATAAAAAAATAAAATATGTTTTTATCAGTGCGCCATATGTAACATATGGCGCTGGTGCACTATTTCATTATGGCGCACCGCAAACGTGTTGTTTTGCAAAAAAAAAAACCATTTTAAAAACAAACCCTACATTCTTTTTGTTTCTGCCATTTCTTCTCCCTCTTTCTGTGATTTTAGAATTAGGGCTTTAAAATTTATATTTGTAGGGTTTGTATTGCTAAATATAAGCCTAAGACATCCAATCCACTGGACGACTTGCATAGTCAGATCCCAATCCATGTCGACCCTTGCGTTAACAAAAAAAAAAAAAAAAAAAAGAAGAAGAAGAAAGAAAGAAAAAAGAAAAAGAAATTAGTGTGCCCTATGTACCTTAGTGCACTGGTGCTCTCTATTATCCCAGTGCACCGCACAAGTACTATGATAAAAAATTAAAAAAAACAAAATATTTTTTCTCATTGCGCCATTTGTAAAATATGTAGCCAGTGCGCTATTTCATTATGGCGCACCGCGAATGTTCTGTTTCGAAAAAAAAAAAAAAAATACAAACCTTATATTCTTTTTGTTTCTGCTCTTTCTTCTCTTTCTTTCTGTGATTTCAGAATTAGGGTTTTTCAATTCAGATTTATATGGTTTGTATTGCTAAATATAGACCTAAGACATCCAACCGACGAGACGATTAGCGTAGTCGGATCCCAATCCA
Source organism: Pinus albicaulis (assembly GCA_034641835.2). NCBI lineage: Eukaryota > Viridiplantae > Streptophyta > Pinopsida > Pinales > Pinaceae > Pinus > Pinus albicaulis. The sequence goes on from CM076572.1 coordinate 1,163,791,195, forward strand.
TGTCAGCCCTTGCGTGAATTTTTTTTTTTTTTTAAAAGATTTTTTTTTTTTTTTTTAATCGGTGCGCCGGGTGTAACCTAGCGCACTGGTTCCCTTTATTGTACAAGCGCACCACATAAGTAATGTGATTTTTTTTTTTTTTTTTTTTTTTGTTTGGCGCCATATGTAAAATATGGCACCAGTTTATGCTAAAAAACTAACATTGGACGATTTTTATTATTTTATCATGGTTAATCGGTGCGATGATTGACATGTAACGCACTGCTGCTCCTTGTTGACATAGAGCACCGTACGGTCCATTATAATGTTTGTATGGTGCGTTTATAATACCCCCACACACCAACGTCGATGCGTACATCATGAAAGGTGTATTGGTTTCTTGAGATTTTTCTTTTACTTGAAAAGTTGAAAATTTATTTATAAATATATTAATGAATGATATGGTACAAGTTTGAAATTGATAAATAAATGACTGACAAGAGATCAAGTAACAAAAATACTGATAACACATCAATAAAATAAAAAAATGCAAGTTCTTTGTAAATTCTTTACAAAAAATGTTATTTTTGAGCTATATGTAAGTTTAACTAATATGTATTTTTTACTGTGTATCATGCAGACCCAAAAAATGACGAAGCTCGATAAGATTATTTCTGATTTAGGAACAGAAGAGCGTAAAAGCTTGATGGAAAAATTGCAAAATGATGAATCAGGGGAATGAAAAAATACTATCGATCCAATATGAGTTTCTTTTTTTAGTTTTCATTAATAATATAATTAAAATTATTAGATAACATGTGTCAAATAGTCTATTAATTCACATCTATTTAATGTTCTACAGGGACCAAAAACTCAGAAAAGGAATATTGTTCTAAGAAAAGAAAAAAAAATAGAACATGCAAATGAAAATGAATTGCTCCTTAGCTCATCTGGAGTGGTGCTGGAGGTTAACGAAAGGGGGAAAAACTTTTACAAAAGTTTGAGGGATCTAGTGGAATGAATGTATAGACGTTCTTTCCACTTACAATACAAAAACCAATTCAATGATTCCAAGAACCAAATTTTATCTAAACTACATGAAGAGTTTCCAAAGAATTGGTCAATGAGACATGTCAGACTTTTAATAGCAAAAACGTACAACAACGAAAATGAAGGAATGAAAAAGTAATATTCCTTTAAATGTTTGTCTAGAATTATTTATAAATATCACTTTTGTTATACTTACTTTTCATATATCAATAAAAATTAAATAGTTTATTGTCATGTTACATTTTCAGGAAGATTATGAAAATCTCAAAAGATGAATGAGCTGATATCAGAAATATGCCATTAAGAATGTCCAAAAAGGTGTCAAAGGAGATGATCAAAGAAATGGACAAAATTTCATCGCGGGAGGAGCCATCTCAACAACAACGTGCTTCAAATGTAATATGTAATCATTGAATTTTTCGATCATTAGGTACAATAAATAAACAATTTATCATTAAATATTATTTTTCAAGTATTTTCTTGCAGAAAAGAAAAGAAAATGGAATCCATTCAGCACATAAAATAGGACGACAAGGAAGAAAAAGATTGATATCTAAGTTTGTGAGTAATTGTTACTTCCTTATAACAACTTAACTAGATTTCATTTTTGTATTTTTTAAGTTGTTTTACAAAAATCATCATTGAACGTCTTCAAACAGGTGCTAACATACAAAGAAGAACCATCAGAGGAATTGATTGAAATTGGGTTAAATTGTAGAAATTTCTTGACTTTCCCCACCCCGGTTTTCAGTTTCACCTTATTTCCCCTTTTAGTTAAATGCCCTTTCCCATATCCTTACATTCAACAGCAGGAAAATAAATTTTTGCTGAAAACACAAATTCTGGAAAATTTACAAAATGCTGGAAAATGCAGAAATAAAAATCAGCAGATACAAACAACCATTCAACACATCATAACACATTAATTTTTGGTCAAGGTGACCCTGGAAAAACCCCTACAACTCTTGGGGAAAACCAGTTTGAGAGCTCCTTCTTATTTCTGAAAATGCTTTTACAGTGAGGCAGAAATTACAACAAAAATTTCAGCAACTAAACAACTGTACTTATCTCGATTTTCGTGCATTCACTATGCCTTGGAAAACGTGCCAAATAGGAAAAACTCAAAACAGAAATTTTACAGCATTTATTACAGCATTAAATTCTGAACTGACTTTCTCGAAATGTGTGCCCATCTGTACGACCGTACTGATGTAAGGACTGTACAGATTTGATAACAAACCCTCCTCCTCGATTTTCGTGCTCCTTTGCCTCGAAATTTGTGTCGAAGTTGCTGTACGGCTGCTGTACAGATTTATAGAAATTCGTGCCACTAACCAGAAGTCTCTCTCCTCGAATTTCATCCCAGAATCTGCCCAGAAATAAATGTTGAAGCTGCTGTACGGTCTTCCTCGAAAACTGTGCCTCTCTCCCTCGAAAAATGTGCCAACCTTCTGCTGTTCGGATATCTGCCTTGGGAACCATGCCTCTTTGTTGCTGTACGGATTTTGCTGAAGTCTCTATCAGCTGCCCTCTTTCTCCTCACTGCTCAGAAATCTCCCTTGCTCTCCTTCTCTCCTCCCAATCTGCTCATGAAAGAATGAATGACATTTTCCTCCTTTCCCTCCTTTAACCTAACCCTAAGTGACTTTTGGGGAATCCCTAAATCCAATGGCTGAAATAGATTGAAATCTAGGGCTGAGATTAAATGTTCATTTAAATCTCACTTTCTATTTTTTAATTCACCCCACTTTAATAAAGACTCACTTAGTCATTTATTTCCAAAGTCACTTTTCCTTTCTAATTTTACATTGACTTTATTAAAGTCACTTTAAAGTTAGACTTTAGTAAATTTATCACTTAAAGTCACTTTTAAATTAGATTTGACTTTATAACTTTATAAAGTCAATTTAGGAGAAAAATTAAATTCTTTTTGGACACTTTTCCCTAGGCCAAAGATCAAAGCCTTAGGGAACCACCTATCTTCCGGTAACCAAATTTCAACATAAATATGGATTGTGAGTACATGTTGGCATATCAGAACTTAATTATGGAATTTGTAAGCATCTATCGATCTTGTTTTACTTAGCTCCGTCTATAATTAATAGAAAAAATAAATCTTTTATATTAAATATATGATTTGTTATGGGATATAAAACTTGCAGGAAAAAAAGTATGGAACTGCGCCAACAGATCAAATCTTGAAAAATGGCATGTTACATGGTTTTGAAAGAATATGTATAGTTTATGAGTCAATTGTTGCATTGGTACGTCATTTCTTTTCGATTTACATTGATGTATAGTATTTAATATTGCAATTTTCATTATTCTCACCAATATATATACACTCATTACAGTTTATTTTTTTGTTTGTAGATGGAAGGTGAAGAAGAAGAAAACAATCAACACCGTGAACAAAAAATTCCTGAAAATAACCTAAGTCATGGAAGTAGTTCTAGCAATGACAGTAGTTCAAGCGAAGAATGATGATCACTACGTTTGGATATCAAAGCAAGACGTTGTATTTTTTGAAAAATGTCTGTGAAATCAAACATTTTCTTTAATGTAATGGACATAGTGTCCCAATTGAAAGATCAAGGGATACCAATAACTGTCCCATTTTGTATGACAAATAATGTCTTATTCATATATATATATATATATATATATATATATATATATATATATATATATATATATATATATATATATATATATATATGTTTTAATTTATTCTATTGCGTTCTCCATTGTCGCTATTGCGTCCTCCATTGTCATTATCAAATGCACTAATAAAAATTTAATTCATATGAATATTGTTATAAGATATATATGTGTCGACTTTTGAAGAATAAGGAATTTTTAAAAACCACAATAATTACGATAAGAAATAACAAATTAATCCAAACATCACATTCAAATGCAATAATAAAAATTTAATTAATATGAATATTGTTATAAGACGTGTCGACTTTTGATGAATAATGAATTTAAAACAATCACAATAATTGCACTGTCGCAGATCGATGTTTCTAAAAAATACAAAATGAAAACCAGTGCGTGTATTCTTACATCGGTGTGTTTGTATTCTTAAGCACACCGATGCGTTTTTACGACCTATGGGCACTGCACAAATACCAAAACCAATTAAAAATATCAAGGGGCTTGTGCGATACGACGTGTCGGTGAGTTTATGTCTATATACGCACCGGTGTCGTTTTACGACCTATGGGCACCGCATGAATACCGATACCAATTATAAATCTCGGTGCATTTGTGTGATACTATCACGGGGGAATTTTTGTGTTTATACGCACCAGTGCATTTGTATGACCTATAGGCACCGCACGAATACCGATACCAATTATAAATCTCGGTGCATTTGTGTAATAATGCGCACCAGGGCGTTTAAGTGTCTATACGCACCGGTGCATTTGTACAACCTATGGGAACCACACGAATATTGATACCAATTATAAATCTCAGTGCATTTGTGTGATACTGCACATCGGTGTGTTTCTATAAGTCTACGCACCGGCGCGTTGATACGACCTATGGGCATCGCTCAAATCCTAAGACCAATTAGAACGGCCCCGTGCATTGTATCACCAACATTACGCCCAACGTTGTTTTATACCTTAACGACCCGGTGCATTCTCCTTCGATTGCCCCGGGGCTCTAGCTACAGGTACGCACCTGTGCGTTAAATCTTGATTAGTGCACCGATGAAAAAAACATCCGTAATTACCTTCGGCCACCCATTTGTTTTTAGTTGTGTTGAATTTCCGTTAAAAGCTCCGCCAAAACCTATGTAATCATAAACGAATGTTGTATCAATTTTTTTTTTGACAATTTTGACCAATTTTATAACACTGAAAACCTCCTTTATAACCTCCACTATAGAGTCTTTTCCTTGTAGTGTGTGGCGTCCTATTGAATTATGGTGGTCAAAACAAGAAGGTAAATTTCCGAGTGGCATATTTTTTGCATATGGACTCTGATTAAGGCAATTATTGCGCCATTAAAAAGGTTTATGTGTGTAGAATAAAAATAAAATGTGTCACACCAAAGCCACAAAGATTTTCCCCCAAAAAACATCCCTTGATGTTTCAAATGATTTTTGAAAGGTTTCATACCCTAATTTGTCAAACTAGGTCTTGCTGGTATAAATAGTATTGTGAGCTTATTCCTCCACTTTTTCCACTTTGAAAATAAGATGAAAATATATCTAAATCACAAAATGATGAAAACATATCTAATAACGATATAAGAAATCTACGAACCAATTTTCTTAATGATAAAATAAACATGAAGATAATGACGATATTGCTTTGGCGGGATGGTGTAGCAAGTATACTATTGAAATCTTGCTTATATTAAGATGATCTAGAAGAGGATTATATGGATGCAAATATACAAAATGATTAAAATAGATCTAAAACGATATAAGCAATCTAAGAACCAATTTTCTCAATGATAAACATGAACATGAAGATGATGGCAATATTGCTTTGGTAGGATGGCATAACAGGAATAGTATTAAATGCTTCCAACAAAATATCAGTGTTGTTAACAATCTATTAGATGGCATAAATTTTCAAATTGTATCTTAAATCTTAATTTTCAAGATTTATTAATAAAAAATTAAACATTCCATTTTTTGGGGCATGTAATATGATTATTACTATGGTTAGAAGTGGTATTCTAGATTCATTTATAATTTAAATTTGGTGGATTGTAAGAAAGAAATTCTTGTCAAATAATTGTTAATAGTCTTAGTGCATTTTTGCATCATTATTTTAAAAATCTAGTTTAGCTTAGATACTATGTTCATTTAATAGTAATCGAAATGTATGATACTAAAGAGTTGTTAATTAATATGACCTTAGCATCCACTAACTGTCTTTTTTTGCAAAAAAGGTAACAATTGACACTAAAATTATTACAAATGGAAATGATTATCACATCAACTTTTACATATTGCATGAAAATTGAAGGCAACAATAGAATCATTGAAATGTGAATTTATCCTCTACACACAAAATAGTGTACCATTTCACCCAAAAATTGTAAAAAAATACACCAAGATAGTAAATGGAGGTTAAAAGGGAAAAAGTGGCAAGGTTTTGTTGTAGTTGTTAGTGCCTTATGATGGCAATAATTGTTTACATATTTTGTTGAGAGTACCACTATGTATCCTTTGATATTGTTTATAGGTGAAAAAAATACTGTCAAAACTAAGCCCTAAAATGGGCATGGGACACAACAAAGGAGAGGTAACATGGGACCCACTAAGGAGGGGTAGAAATAAAATTCCTATATGTAGCAACTCCCCCTATGAGACATGGGGCCTCATGATGTTATCAGGCCATGGAGACTAATCATGATCACTAATTTGGTGGTTGCAAAATAAAGGTGTGGAGTCATATTTCCCTTAGCCACAAGCCTTTCATCAAAGCCAAACTATGATTTGAAGCGTGTTGACCTTGTTGCTGCCTGAATCCACACCTAGGATTATCGAGAAGAAAATATTTAACTCCACTTGGTGTGGCCTTGGGGGAAATTTTCGAGTTGATTTGTTGTCACTAAAATCTCAACTCCTTCGGCTAGGCTAACTCTTAGCAAAGCTAAGGGGGGGTGGACCTTATGAAAATAACTAAGGCTCAACTAATCTATGTTATATAAGTTAATTTCTAGCGGTTAAAATTTAATGATTAAAGATACATTCAAATTAAATTAATATATAAATTGCAACAAATGAATTCAAAACATCATAATAACAATAACCATCTACAAGTAGAGATGTTGCAATAATGGACAAGATAGAGCAAAATTATACCAGTTCCCAATATCAAGTACTTGCAAAAGTAAATATCCCAAGCAAAGAAGACAACTTTGAAAGTAAATACTAAAAGGGTTAATGCCCAAAATGTAAATGTTTTAAAAGTAAATATGGCATTAAAGATAATTAAGTACAATAATGCTCAATATGAAGTAACTAGAAATGTAAATACTTGAATGGAGAGTACTTGTAACAATATGTTTTTACTACACAAAATGTATGTACTTGAAATAATGGCAATCACCCAAAATATATCAACTTTGTAAAATAAGAGGGAAAATGAGACAGAGTTCAAGTACCAATGCCGCAAGATAAATTTAGTTGAATGTATTCTTTTTTTATTTTAAAGTTTAGTTAGAATTTCAATTAATTAGTAGCAATATTGAAAATTTTAAATTCAACTCTTTCCCCAGGCCTTACCCTTGTCGAGGCCCCGATCACAAAATAAGAAGTCTTATGGGGAAGAGGGTCCATAAGTTACTACTTCAACCAAAAAAGAAAAAGGTAGAGTAATTATTGATAAATACAAATCTAACTATTGAAATATTGAATCTAGTCTAGAGAGTTGCTTGACAGGCAAAGTAAAATGACTAAACCATATAACAACTGTAAGAAACAAGAAAATTACAAGTTAGAGTAGATTGTATAAAGTAAAAATTAGCCCAACTATTTTAATGATGATTATGCTATACCACTTTATTCTAGTAATAAATGAAAATAATTCAAGCACCACAAGAGACACTACCCCAAATGGGGAAGTGGGGATGCTTAGGTGAAAAATATTCTGACTTCCAAGAAAAACAGATTTATTTATTAGATCCCTCTTAGAGAGAGAGAGAGAGAGAGAGAGAGAGAGAGAGAGAGAGAGAGAGAGAGTTTACAATAGATCCCTTTGGAAAAGGGATTGAAATATGTTTTGGATGAAGAGATTAGAACAATATTCCCACAAAGGGATCAAGTGGTCTTCCCGAAAAGGTGCAAGTTAAGAGAAATTATGAGTTACAATGGACCTTTTGGGAAACCAAAAATAAAATTTTCTATACAAAATTACAACAGTTTCCTTCGAAGATCCTTGGGCAGAGAAAACCATTTTGAAGGGGTTTACAAGAAAAAAATGGTGGTTTTAAATTCAATGATCCAATGGTAGTCTTTTGGGCATTTTAATCTTCCACCAACACTCCTCTTAGAATGTCACAAGTCTGCAAGAGATCAACAAGATAATTAATTTGAAAAATGCTCAAAATTTATCAAAACTACTTAAGGTCACTATCATACAAAAGCCAAAAAAATTTAAGTTTAAAATATTAGATTCCCGTGATATTTTGTTAAGGAATGACCAAGTAAATTTTGTCTTTCTTAGAAAATTAGATTATTGTTAGGAAAATAGTCCAAATAGAGGCGTAAATGCCTAATTTTCAATGAAGAGAGAAAGATCAAGAAAATTGTTGTTGTAGGTGAAGGAAAGAAAAGTCAGTTTTGGTGGCTTTAATTACCAAAAGTTTGGCACAATCCACCAACACTCCTCCTTACACTCTATGGGTATGCAAAAAAAAATTAGCAAACATGCAAGGTGAAATATGTCAAAACAAACATTGGACATCTGCAATGTTAGCTCAAAATCTTGATAAAAAATCTCTAAACAAATTCTAAATTAAATGAATGAGACTCATATTCTAGAGCATCCAAGAAGATCTAAGTGTAATCACCTTCTCTTGGGTGATTTTTGACTGTTGGTATAACCATAAGCAAAATCCTTTAGTTTGCTAGATTCATCAATTTAGTGCTTGAGAATGGAACCAATAATGATGGTAAAGTTTTATGAGAAAGAAGTGAGAGAGAGGGATTCTTTGGTAGCCCTTTTTGAAACCTTTGAGAGTCTTTGGTCCAAGCGGGACTAATGCCTCTTAGGATGCTTGGAAGTGGATGGTTCAACCAAGAAACTCCCCACTTCAAGCATTGTGGTACGTGTAAAACACACTCAAGATCTTGCCCACAAGATTAGAAAAATAGGTGAAATCTTTCACAATGGTAAACTAAACGTGCTATTCAACCTAAAACACATATAATAGTTAGATCTAGAATGAAGAAATGCAAAATAATAACAAGCAATTTCTACTCTTTCCTTTGGGCAGTAATGTCCATATTAAGGTCAAGATTACCAACTTGGAACAAATAGCACAAAAATAAATAAGGTAGCTCAACTTCAGCACATGGAAAACCACACAAATCAAGAGACATGTAACACCCCATGTCGTCACTAAGGTCAGAAGGAGGAAGTTACGATACTGACCCAACCTCCATGCTCTCATTATGGAAATGGGGTCTAAAATTTCACTCTTTTCCATCTACCTCAAAACTTAAAATGGATAGCATCATTTTGTTCGTCTCATCAAGACTTTTACAATGCTATAAAATTTACCTCGATTTGACTTACAGATCAAAAGATGTGACGATTCAAAGATAGGCCAATTACAAACCTTGCCTCATCATCAACAATTCCCACGTGGCAACCAGGTGACGACCCACTTGGAACCTTACATGGTTTCTCTACCACCGTGGCACCCCACGTGGTTAGACATGCTCCTCTGAGTAGTCGGAGGTCAGCATCATCCACAATTCCACGAAGCACGATTTTTTACCAAGGTCTCGAACCCGATGTGGCCTGAATCCCGACTTGTGGGCCCACCTGACTACTCGGCCTACACAGCTTGGGTCGAGCACAAAATCACCCAATTTAGGGCTTTTTATCCGACCCTCCTGGCCCCAGAATTGGCAGACCTTACAAGCGAATTCAAGCATGTCTTACAACCATATACACTTAGATATTTTTCATACTCTTTCCTGGTTTTTACGCAGGCGTCATGACATTCAACTAAACTCACTGAATGAATGAAGGATATTTTAATGTCCACGAGACTAAAAATAGTCTATGGGACCACCAACTTCATTGTTTTTTGTCTTCTGCAATTCAATCCTTTTCTTACTCAAATTGATGATGAGCTGACTCAACCTTATAACAGTTCCATCACTGAAAAGACAATGCCACGGAATTGATGGTAACATACTACGGTAGCTATCCCTAATGTCTCTGAAAGCGTCACATTCCAAAATGAAATGTTTTTCTGATTCCACTGCCCCAGAAGTGCAAAAAGTGCATACCCTTTCTTCCCAAGCTTCTTTAGGTCTCTTTCACCATCCCGTTTCACACCGAAGGTGATGTGAGTTAGTTCTTAATTGAGCTATAAGAACCTTTTCCCTCCACAGAATGCTAGCTCCAATGTATTCTTTTTGTTGGAGATCACAAGTGGGGTTGAATTCCTGAACATAATACTTCTTCTTTCTACCCAACTCTTTTCCCCATATACCCTTATGGAACTTCTCCAGCACAAAATTCTTTAATTCCTCGCTATTTGTGGGACATGCATTCAAGTAAATATTCCATTTTTGCATCCATTTGTTGTTTTGTCTCATCCATGATTTCTTTCTTTCACTCATACCTTCATTGAAGATAACTTGTGGCCATCTACCTTCTCCCATTTGCTCCATTCTCTTTAGGTACCTTATAAGATGCACCATGGAAATTGCTTCGATGGGCGCTGCCCCTGTTTCACTCAACATTATCTCATAGGGAACCGAACTTTTTATTTTGAACTTGCTCATGATCAAGCGTTTTTGAATTTTTTCAATTTGTTTCCATTTTGAAACAGAGATGCTGCTAGCCCACAATTCACACCCATATAATATCACTGGACAAACTAGGAGTCCAAAAAGTACTTTAATCATGTTCCAATCCCATAACTCTGCCTCTCTACATCTATTTTGAAGTGCATATATTGCTTTCCACCCTCCTAAAATTATTTTCTTTCTGCAATCCTCCCAATTAAGCTTGTTGTTGAAATCGATCCCGAGGTACTTGTATTCATTTACTTCTTCAAGAATGTTGTCTTGAAAGAATAACGTATGCTGGCTTTGCTTCCTTTTATTAGAGAAAATCATTACCTTGGTCTTACTGGTATTGACTTGCATCCCCATTGCTTTACAAAAATGCTCAAGGGCATATAGGTGCATCTGCAATCCATGGGCCGATTTAGCAACCAGCACAAGATCATCGGCATATAGAAGAAGCTTTATCACAAACTCCCCTAATCGAACACCCTCCCCACCTTGCAAATTTAACCACTCTTCCAATTTGTCAATATATAAACCAAAAAGGGTAGGGGATAAAGGGCAACCTTGCTTGACTCCGATGTCACTTCTACAACTTTCTAAAATGCCTGCTGAAGTTCTAATCTTGACTTTCACCTCTTCATATAGCCTATGGACAACAACTCTATATTGTAAAGGAATTTCAAGTTCTTCCATTCTACGCCACAAATTATCTCTAGGGACCGTGTCAAATGCCTTTTTGAATTCAACAAAGCAGAAAAATACTTCTTCTTTGCTCCCACAAACCTTTTCAACAATGTGTCTCAGCGTGATACCATGATCTACTGTAGAATGCTTCGACCTAAAACCTGCTTGCCCTTTTTCCCTCTTTTCTTTTACTTCTGCCCACTTACTGATTCTATTCTCTACCATGCCACTGAAAATATTTGCAAATAGCGGATTGATCATAATGGTTCTATAGTTGGAAGGATTATTAATGTCTCCACTTTTAAAAAGGGGAATTGCTAGACTAGTTGTCCAATCCCTTGGGAACCCTTGCTGAATGACATTGTTGAATATTTCCATGATGTGGGGTGCCAAAATGTTCATTCCCCACTTTAGATATTCTGCTTTAAGTTCAACCAAGTCTCTTGCCTTCCCTGCTTTCAAATTTTTAATTCCTTCCTCCACCTCCTGTACTGTGAAAAGCTTTGTAGATGTGTTGATCCTGGGAGGAGGCTAAACCTCTACTTCTCTTTCATAGAGTTTCCTTGCATAGTCAAACCACTGATTCACTGTAATATTATTTTCAATTTGCTTCTTCCTTGGTTGAAGTGCCTGCCAAATTTTTTTTGGGTTATTCTTGCCTAGATATATCATCTCTTCCCGCCTTGTTTGCATGAACTCGTATTTTTTCTTTTTAAAAATCTGCTTATATAAATTTACATTCATCTTCCCCTCTCCTTCCTTTTTCAAGGTTCTCCTTGCCATTTTTCATTCATCATTGAACCATGCATTCACAGGAAAACAATTTGATTTTGATTTCCTATTTTTTGATCTTTTGCACTTCTCAAGCACACCCTGGATTATATTTGTTAACTGAAGAATGAATAGGAATTGCAATAATGAAACTTGGAAAATAATATGCATAGTAAGATACATTCAATGAATGTGTATTCGAGTGTATTTATTTAGAATTATAGGGAACTCGAGCAACTCACTCACACAACATAAAGATGTGTTCCTTTTAATCAATCATGTGACACATACATGGAGAAAATAAGTAGCAAACAGACAATAGTTCATACTCGTCAATTTAATTAACGTAACATAGATAATAAAACACTTATACATACAAGAATTACACCAATTCTTAGGCACACATACAAGAGCTTCAAGGTCCCATTAATGCATAGGAAATCACATTCTTTATTATCGTTAGAACATAGAACCAATGCCATGCACATAAACATATATGTTTTAACATATAGAGACCAAGTATATATATAGAGAGAGATCATGTGTGTGTGTGTGTGTGTGTGTGTGTGTGTGTATATATAATGTTGGACTAGAAATTGTGAATGGGACTTCAACTCTCCACCCAACCATAGAGAAGTAACAGTCACTATTACTTGTATTTGTCACCCCCAAGCCAAATTCCAAGGCTTGATGTGCAGTGCTTTCCAAAGTAAAATTTCAACAATAAATAGTTGAAACATGATACCACATGGCCACTCTACCTTCATCCACCAGCTACAAAAGCTTCCACTCAATCTTCTCAGACATTTCATGCATAATAAACATCCATGTCATGATTTTACAATACAAAGAGTTCAACTCACTTTCAGGAAAAGAGATCCCATAACAAAGGAAGGTTCATCAGTGAATAAGTTATTGAAGGGAAAGAGGACACCTCTCCAGGTGGTTCATTATTAAGTCAAGCATCAGAGCTTCATCCGCAAGGCAACTCGTGGTGGTTCCACATCCCTCACAAGCACCTGAGTGAATCTTTCCAAACCAGTAGGTTCAAAATTCACAAGTTTCTGGTGGGTTCTTTAGCCATCAGGCAAGCCACTGCTCTCTATAATACTTTCACCTCGCAATCCTCTATGAGGGTTCTTCATTTAATCCTAATTTCTCCAACACTTAACGACAACAACAATGATTTATGCCTTCTTTGAGCTCTCACCTCCACCCTTGGAGGAATTTATTTCTCTTACAACAGTGTTCTTTGTGTGTGTGTGTTTTTCTGCTTCTACATGCCCTCAAAAAGATTGTACTCTCTACATAAGCCTATGCACCTGCTTAAGAGAGAGAGCTTGAAAGAAGGTCCTCCTCCCTCTCAATCAGACTAATCGTCCCTCCTTTTCTAGGTTTCTGTTAACGGTGCTAGAAAATCCGCCAACACAAGGGGGTCTCCCTGGTATGCAGTCTCAATTAGACCTCACACCATTTGGGATAGGATCCCAATTCAAATACCAGGCTCACTACCATTGTGTGTGTTTTTCTCTTGGATATTGAATGTAGAGAAAGGTGTGAGACTAAGTATAAAATGTTAGAAGATTAAGGATGAAATAAACTCTCCATTGATAGCTTATGGAACATGATATAGGAACATAACAATAATATTATAAGTAATAACATGCCTCAAGGAAGCATCAGATAGTTGAAAACTAACTAAGACATACACGAGGGGAAATAGCAAGAAATCAACTACAAATTAGTTCACAATGAATTGTTAACATTAACATTCAATTAAGAGCAAAGTTTCAAAGCTAACACACAAGTTGCATGAAAATGAATTAGTTCATGAACATGAAACCATAGTGTAAACCACATGCATACATAATTGAAATACTAGATAGCCAATGTAACAACAAATAAATTCACAGGAATCAATGGATGAACATAAAATCATATCATTAATATTGTCTCCCATTCAAATGCATGTACAACAAGCACGTCAAAACCCAATAGTGGGACAGGAGCAGTTCATATCATCTTCATAACATAGCGCTAGCCTCATAATCCCTCTACTTATAGGCTACCAAAAGCGAATGCTTTCATCTCCTCAAACACAAAGTAGCAATCTAATTACTAGCCTAGCTTAAGTTCTAAAAGTCCTTTTGAATGAGACATGAGAGTGTATTTGTAGAAGTGAGGGTGACGCTTCACCTACCATGGCTCTTGGACTTCTCTCATAAACTTTCAACTTCCACTTTAATTTTTATCTTCCCTAAGACCTTTCAATTTCTTCATGACTTTTGATACTTTCTTTTGGCCTTTTTCCATGATTGTAATATTTGTCATTTATGAAAAATTAATTCATTTACAAAATTATAACATAAGGTGTAATGAAATTTGACATGTAGGAAAGATTTCGGACTTCAAAACTTTGTTAATGTCCTCTTAACATTGTAAGATCGCGTTAGTGTTCATTAGATTATTCAATAATTGTTATAAAAGAGTGCATACATCCAAGGGACATTAGACTTACAATCTTCCCACAACTTTATACCTAAAATACATACAATTAATAATTACATCACAAGATTATAAGGCTTTAATAAAACAAGATAAGGAACTAGTAACAATTATCCTCCATTCGTCATAAATAAAATTATTCAATATCATTAGACCAAAGAGTCTACATCCCTAAAATTATGATTCTTGTGTAACAATTGTATGTAATCTTCAACATGATGTGTATCATCATTTTGAAAACCTTGCATTTTTCACACATTTACTGACTGTCATGTGAATGCCTTTAATATGATCTTCATATAGTTTTGTCGTGTAATACGTTGTTATATGCCTTCCTTAAGGAAAAGAGTACCTAAAAACTGGAAATGTGCATTGCATTCCTTCTCAAGCGTAGTGTTGATTGTTTGTGCGCTTGGAATGGGTTGGCTTTTCCTTTGTCCAATTAACATGTAACCCTTGGCTTTCAACTGTAACCCTTGGCTTTCCTTTGGCTTTCCACTGTACAATCCTTGTGGCTTTGAATTCCAAAGGAGAGGAAATGAATCATTAGAAACTGCACCTACGCTTGGCAACAATGTTGGGATCATCAATATGCTTCCTATTGCGTTAGTCTTTTGTTTTGACACAACATTGCATTAATATCATTACAACACATCCATTATTCTATGCATGCTTATTATACTACACTATGGGAGCACATGATATATGCGCCACCTATTACGTCATTGTAATGCATAGTCTCGTATTGTATTACGTCGTTTTCTATCGCCAGGGCCATCAAATTTTCTTGCAGTGCCCTATATCATTCATGCGCTCAACATATCATCCCTTAATCACATCGTTCATTGTATTTCTTTGAACACTCCTTGGAGATATCCAATATAATATGTTACTCAATATATATATTTCTTTGAACACTCCTTGCATATAATATGTTACTCAATTCATTTTATATGAGTTCAACGCCACTTGTAAGATTCGTTTTCCCTTATATGAATCGTATTGAGTGGAATATTCAACGCCTTAGTTTACTGTTTTTTTCTTTCTTGTAAGTCATAGAAATTCAAGCAAGATTTTAATAAAATCTGGTAGGGAACTTCAAGATTTTGGGTGCCCTTCAGGTTTTTGATGGTGCTAAATCCATTTCCACCATCAAAAACATGATTCAAACACTGCTACTGCAAAATTTCTTAATTTATTTTTTCCGGATTCTAACCACTTTTGACAGTCAAGACAATTCCTCAACCTCCTTAAACAAATCCATTTTTAATATAAAATATATTATTACATTCAATAAATGCAGCTATATATATATATATATATATATATATATATATATATATATATATATATATATATATATATATATATATAATACATTTAATGAATGCAGCTATATCAACACTTGATGTCGATTTCCATAATCGTCTCTTTATCCATCGTATTGTTTGATTATCCCTTAAGAGTATTTTCTTCCCAACACACGGTTGTGTCATTCTCAATGTATGATTGTGCACCTTGTAATATATATTTTGAATGCACTACATTACTCTTCATAGATGTGCATTATCCCCTTCTTAATGTATCATATCTGTAACATGTACACGCCATAGGTTCTTTGGATAGGATGAGTGGTATCCTATTGAATTCATGGAGAACAATAATCATTTTCAACAAAGAATGGGTAGTTTTTACCAACAAGAAGATAACTTAGACATCGAAATTGAAGAGATTAGAAGATTTATGGTGAAAGTGTCCCAAAAGAAACATATCGTAGGATGGAAAGAAGATGGAAGAAGTTGGTTGATGAAAACAGAACAAGCATACATCAACAAGGAGAAGGGATAACTACAACATAAAGTTTGGAAGTCTGGAAGACATAAAAGGACAAACACAGAACATCAACAACATGATAGAGCAACATGACAGAGCATGTGCATCTAACCCAGGTCAACTATTTACTAGAGAAGTTAGTTTTTAAAGTGAGGGTTTAATTATTTAATGGATTTTCTATAGTTTTTAGGAGATAATGAGAAATATTGTAAATATAAGAAGCTTTGAGAGTATTGTGGAAGGATTTAGAGGATTATGGATAGTTAGCTCTTATCTAGGGATAAGGGATTGAATGAGAGATTTTAGAGATTAGATGAGAGATGTTAGGGATTAGGAGAGATATTTTGGGAGTTAGATTAGGATCTAGAACCTCCGTGGATTCTAATACAATTGTATAAATAGAGGTGAGCCTATGAGGCATGAGGCATGTAGAAGAGTGTGTAAGGTGTAGTGTGAGGATTGATGGCCAAGAATTGGGCCAATATCTTTATTCTGTGATTATTTTATTTATTAATTCATCATGAGTTTATGTGCATATGTATGGTGTGGTTTTATGTTTTTTGTTGTGTAAAATTAAAATAGTGCAAACCCCATGGCCTACGCTATCATAGAACCTGGTAAAAATGAGACCTCGATTAGTAGAAAACATGGATTCAAGGCCAATACTGAGAGAGCCATGCCAAGGATAAAAACATGAATTATCTGCAAGAAAACTCTGAATTAGAGGAGACAATTCGACTTGACAATAGAGCAAATGGATAATAGTAAAAATCATATGAAGAAATGATGTTACCTGTAGGAATTTGTTTTAAGCATGCCATGGAAGGTACAATGGAAACCCTGCATAGTAGACCCAAAATATTAATGGAGATATACATTTCTAACAAAGATAGGTATGTTATCCTAATGCAAAATTGAGAAAGATGGAGCAGTACCTGGAAACTGTAGGTGAAATTCCTTCCTCAGTTGTTAATTTTCGGTGCAGCATGTCCATTAAATTATGAAACAATAACGTAGTCAGAATTTTTTCCATGGTCGAAAGGCCAGAGAGGCACTCACACAACAAAGAGCCAAGGTATAACAATTAGGGTTTGTGTGGTAAACTTGAGTGGAGCCGCAGAGCCAGAATGGCAACATTGGAGGTGGACCGACGAGGCGACGGTTACCTCAAACGAACACATGCAACTCACATCGTCCAATGAATCTACATGCAAGTAGACGGTAATGATGCAACCAAGTGTCCAAGCATCAAAAGTAGAGCTAGTGCTTGAAAACACATGAAGGAAGTCTCGAGTGTTCCGATCAATGATCAATTAAATACGCGTTAAGATCTCTTGTAGTAAGTATGGTGACCCCATTTAATATGAAATATGCATGAAGGATAAACACTGGAATCTGCACCTGTATGTTAAACATTAGAGGATGGGTAGCCCATGTGATGGTTTACTCATATACATCGTATTAAATATCAGAACATCATTATATTGTAATATATGCATTCTAGTCACGAGTCAATCGGAAATGTTATCTTGTATAGGTAGTATATGCCTCAAATCAAGGAAAATTTTAAGGATGGAAGTTTATCTTAAAGTTTAGAAACCTTGGCGAATCTTACTAGTCCCCAGTATGTCAAATGTAAAAATTTTAATTATATTTTTGTAAAAATATTTAGGTTTTTAATTATTTTATATTATTATATATAGATTTTTGGCGATTTTTAGGGTAAAATATTTTTATACTATAAAATTTGGGCGAATTAATTTTCAAATAAATAGAAAATGGCGAATCTTTTTTTTGGAAAAATCATGGAAAATTAGCCCCTGCGAATATTAGCCCCTAAAATTTTCCCTGCCTCAAATATATGTTATTACACGGCATTCGAACCCATCGAAAAAGAAGCTTATGTTAGAAGAAAATTTCCATCAACGATATTTTCCTGGTAACATCAATAATAAATAATATCCCTATTCATTATTTTAAAGGAAAATAATGGTATTTTTAAATTTAAAAAAAAATATAAATTAAAAATAAAATAATTCTTCAAATTAAAAAATTTAATTTACGTTTAAAATTTATTATTTAAAAATATTACTTTAATAATATTCAAAATTAAGGATGTGACTCATCTCCTCAACTGATTTAGCACCATCAAAAATCTTTACGGCATCCAAAATACTGAAGTTTAACTACTGTAATCCAGAGTTTCAAAAAAATTTGCCGAAATTTTTCATAATCTTACCGGAAATTATGGATTATTCTGTGGATTTTTTAGACTACGGCTTAATGAAATTCATTGCACACCTAGATGGGTGTCAATGTGTTAATTAGTAAGCCAAATACATTGCATGTAGATGGAAAACACTCCCACCCGTGGTCGACCGCCATTATCTAATAATAATTTCTACGGCGGCACCATGCATTTACGCCGTCAAAACTTGATGACTTCTCCTTACATATGTTTGTATAGGTAGTAACTATGCAAGGCATTTGGGTAAGAAGTTAAAAAGTTTCAATTTGGTTTTGTGAAAATTGCATTTCTAAATGGTAATGGTTAAATAGAATTACAAAATATGATTTATTATAATAATTATTCATAGTATTATTATTATTTAAATAAAAATATATCATAAAATAAATAATTTGAAATTTCCACCTATGTTATTTGTTACTCAAAATTAACTATATCATTATAAATAATTGTTTTTTCTTAAAATTTGATAAAAATATTTTATTTAAAATGTATTGTTTTACTTTTTATTTTTATGAAATATTTTAAAATTTATTTTTCTCACTTTTTATTATTTTTCTTAGTAAAATAACCATAAGATAAGATGTTTGAAGAACACAATTGTAATGTTCAAAAATAATACTTTAGCATAGATTACAATTTTTTATCAAAAAAATATGTATAACTTTAAGCTTAAATTGATAGTAAGAAAAGTCACGCATAAAGTAAATATATTTCTTTTAATATGAAGTAAAACACTTTTCCTTATTAAATTTTGGCATTTTATTTTTTTAAGTATTCGTCAACATTTTCATAATTAGCAATCATTTCTCTCTAATTTTTGTAGATAGAAACATTTTAGTTTTTTTAGGTATTTGTTAACATTTTCATAGGTAGCAATCATTTTTCTTTATTTTTTTTAGATAGAAAAGCATAGTATTACAGGTAATTCGTACTATTTTTTTATAAATTTTTTTATTAGTTTTAGTTCTCCCAACACTTATTAACCATCAAACCCTAATTACAAAAAGTGTTTCCCATTTTCTGATTTCACCTTGCTCTAATCATAATTTTGACTAACTTGCATGCATGTTACTATTGAATACAACATTTTTTTCTCTTAACCTTAGGGTACGATAATCCATATGAAAACAAAGAAAAGCATCATACTAGCATATCATAATTCAAAAGGTAGTTCCATAAAAATAATGTAATATATCATAACTAAAAATGTCACCATAAAATAATGCAATATATTTTCATTAATCATATATTAAAATAAGACATCATAATTAACTCACAGAATATGATAGATAACTTAAGTTTCTTATGTCTACAGTTTCAAATCTGAGTTACTTCCGAGTAAGGTTTCACAGTCATTCTAATGCCATGGAGGTAGGGGAGGATTTATCTAAGGTGATATTTCCTAACTACGAATAGAAAATCATTATTTAGATAAGTTTCCCTTGTGTAAGCCTCAAATACCAATGAGGATAAGAAGTAGGGTACACAAATCATACAATAATTAGTTCAACATGGATACTACTACCTATTTCTAGCCCCTTGGAAAAAATACCACTTATTTGTGGTAGCCCCCTTATTCAACAAGTATCTTACTACCACTTTCATCTCCCTATCAAATTCCGTGTGGCAATTACATCCATAGACCTATTAAAAGTATTAGTAAGATGTCAACATCACACGCAAGAGTCACTATCTCATTCTCAATACATAAGTTTCCATAGTTTCCCTTCAAGGCCCCCTTATGAAATGAGGTTTCACTTTCCTAAGTCCTTTTGAAGCAGTTATCAAGAGTAGTTATTGTCCATTTTCCCAAACTAACTCATATAAGGATAAATTAGGCTTATGAGAGAATTTACCATTGTCCCGGGGATGGTAAAATAAAATTAAAATGTATTTAATTTTTCCCTCTCGTCTCAATTTACTATAGTGTTCCATTTCAAGTCCTTTCCTATCCCCAAGGCTCCTTAATTCTAGCTTAAGGTGGTCTTCCTCATTAGAGCATGATCACTATCAATGGATATGATTATTTGTAATGACCCCAATCATCTCGTAGATATGTAATTATGATGTTGGTTACTGAAATTGTTTCATGGTTCTATTATATTAGAATAAATGGCATGCTTTCATGGAATTCCTTACAATGGTGTGAATATGGTCATGCTCAAATTCATAATTGTGATTACATGTGCGAACATTGAAAACATAATCATATTCATAATTACATGGGTAAGTGGCATCAATAGTATTGGAAATATGATACATGCATTTATCTACAACGAATTACAAAAAAAAATTGAGCCCTAACTAACTGGGGCTAAGACCAAGCAGTAGAAAGCAAGGGGGGGGGGGGAAGTGAGGGCACAAAACAAGGGAAAAATGGAAAGAGATAAAAATGGAGGTAGAAAGGCAGAGGAAAAAGAAAGACAATAGAGAGAAAAAAAAATGGATTTGAAGGACCGAACCAAGAAGATATTGTTGCAGGAGGGGAAATTGCATAAGATTTACAGTCATGTCCTCAACACCACAGGGACAACAGGTTAACCACTACATACCTTTGGGCCTTATAAATATGGTAATTCTCTTAAAATTCCTACCTTCATCGAGAAACTCGATTATATGGCATGCCTTAATAGTTAATGTATTTTTCTTTGAAATTAACTCGACAAAGACACATGTTTAATATGCAGTGACTTAATTTTTGTATGTCCATGTAAATTTGGTTATGGTAGCATTTACTAGATCCCCAACCTAGTTCGTATGTTTGAGTTGTTGTATAAGTCTAATGAATTCATACAAATAGAGCTTGATAACTATTAACCAACGTAAGGCTTCATAAGAGCCTTGACTTATCTGGTTGATTGGTAGCTCACGGGCACTGATGAAAGTATGAAAATCTGTCATTTAGTTTTATGGGAACCCCGAACTAACTGAGGGTGGAGGCTTACACCTCTGGAGTCCCTCATTTTCTAAAAGGGTGGAGGATTACACCTTTGGAGTCCCCCATATGCTGAAAGGGTTCAGGCCTTAAGTTTCCTTAGTCTAGCCTTCACGGTAGATATTGTGTGACTTCAGTATACTCTGGATTCCTTGCACAAGGTGGAGTTACTGTAGCAACATCCGCATAAGGGTGGTGGTTGGAGTAGATCTCTGGAATCCCTGTACTTGTACATTTTTATGCCAAAAGGGTGGAGGTCATATTAGATCTCTAGACTCCCTATACTTGTATTCTATTATGCCAGAAGGGTGGAGGTCAGATTAGATCTTTCGACTCCCTATACCTGTACACTATTACACCAAAAGGGTGGAGGTAAAATTAGATCTTTAGACTCTCTGTACCTGTACATTGTTATGCTAGAAGGGTGGAGGTCAGATTAAATCTTTGAAATCCATGTACCTATATATTTTTATGCCATAAAGGTGTCAGAGTATATCTCTGGAATCCATGTACGTGAACATTGTTATTATAGAAGGGTGGAGGTCAGATTAGGTCTTTGGAATTCCTGTACCTGAATATTGTTATGCTAAAATGGTGGAGGTTAGATTAGATCTCTGGAATCCCTAAATGTTTGATCATGGGGAGAGTCTTCACGAGCTAGTGGGTGAAAACTGGAATTGTAGTTTGTCGATGGTTAGAGGGAGAATCATTGATATGTCCCAGTGCCCACCCGAATTTTTCACAGTACTGAGTAGTGTACTAAATGCAATAACCAAACCCCCCTAACATGTCATTAGAGAAATTTTGAGGTAAAAAATGGGTCTTATAACAAAAATGTACAACCAAAATCAAATTTATAAGAAATATTATGATTCAAGATGATGATGTCAACCATGGGGGACGATTCATCATTTTTGGTGTAAAAATTTAAAAAGATTTAAAAATAAAAATAAATACTTTTTCAAATTATCTCCCTATGGTTATACTCAAATTTTGAGTGGGAGCACTCATTAGATGCAAAATTTTATTCCTCAACCAAGGATCACCCTTGTTGAGTACTTTGGATGGACCCTGGGATATGAAAAATGAGAAATACATGAAAAACATTATTACAATCATGTTTTTTCATGTAGAAGGGTCCATAAAAAGTACTCAACATGGGTACTCCTTGCATGAGGAATTTAATTTTGCATCCAACGAGTGCTCCTGCTTGAAATTTGAGTAAAAATGTAAGGAAATAAGTTGAAAATACGAGTGAAAAAAATAGTTTTTTCCTTTTTCCCTCTAAAATTTGATGATGTAATCTAATATTATTTTATTATATTCACTATTATTTTATAATATTCCTTAGGAGGACCATTTTAGACCTCAAAATTATCAAATGTTTTATGAGTGCTACGTGTCAGTTTGTATGTAAATATGCATAGTAGGTTGATTTAAACTGATAGAATATATGTGCTAAAATAAAATTTGTCATTTTATAGGCCAAAGTACTCCCACCAAATGAAATGTGATTAGGGATCAAACATGTCATGTCCTACCCTTGAAGTTGGTATTGCATTTTCTTAATACTATGCTTCTAGACAACTAATAACAATATGGTGTTCATGATTTTGACAATTGTGGAGCTTAAGCACGTGTCATGATGAAATGAAATCTGTGCAAATACAATAACAGTTAGTGTTGTGGATGGCTCCTCATGTTGTCATTATCTTTTTAGGCAACAGAATTTAGCTCATGCATTGTGGGTCAATTATTCCTTGTATTTTAAATATATGCATTTTAGTATTTTTTATGCAAATTATCGAATTCCATAACATATATCCTTCTATGAATTATGATTGCTTTGGAAATTGGTTAAATATGAGAGTGAATGGAATCTTGTAAATACAATTAACAACAAATTCGTATGTTCTAAGCCTGTATGAAGTGATTAAGTCCATGCTCTGGAAAAATTCTGTTGGTTTTCTTATATTTGCAAAAACTATAAATATGCTTCTTAACCACCTACGACCTAGGTTTTTAATAAAGGTTCGTCATTTTCATTTACTACAATTTCCTTGTGGGATTCTCATTATAAATTTTTGGAGACATTGATTACATGTGCATGTAGATCTCAAACATTTCCATTGTCTACAACATACAAATCCTTCCTATACTCAATAAGCATATCAAGCAAATTCACTAAATGATCCAGGAATCAAGCGATTGTGATAGATCAAGGTGTAATGACTAAGTAATATAGCATAAAGTGTGAAGTTATTAATTTATTGGCCCATATGACCTGCTTACTCAGTAACACAAATCTTTCTATGGAAAGCAAAATCTATACCTTTGTCTCTCAACCAATTTTTAGTGAAAAATGAACTACAATTCTTTTCATATTCAATTCTGGGGCCCAATTCATGTTCTTTCTGTGGTTGTTCTTGTTGTAGCAAAGTATCCCCTTAGAAAGGGATCTGTTGATTTCTGCTGCTAATTTATAAACGGAATTTATAAAGGTTTGATCCATGTTCTAGCTAAATGACAAGTACACCAAACTATTTTATGCGTGACTTTGACTGATAGCAAAACATAAGTACATAATAGTAGTTGACTCAATACAAAGGCCCCTCACTTCAAGAGATACTCAATAATTAGATAAAGGTCGAAATATGAACACCTAATGTAGACTCACCATACTCTCTCACCAAATTAGCAATCATTAAAAAAATTCTTGAGAAATTTCAACAAACAATTAGCAAGTAGTGCTTTTGTCAAACACTTTGCATATAAAGTGGAAACACTTGCAACATAAATAAATATGAGAGGAAAATACATGAGAGAATTATAATGCTCAAATTAATTCGATACCACCCTGCATGCATGCAACACCCAAGTGAAATAAAGTATACCCAAGTGTTGGAAATGACCCAAACAAGTAGCACGCACCGCCTAGAAAATATTGTTGTTGCTATTGATGAAGAACTGAAATTTCTACCCTCAACACTGCTCAGAAACTGTTGAAAATTTATCCCGTAGCTCCTCACTGCCAAACCCATAAAAAGCCATAAATTGTTTGGCTTAACTCCAAGCCAAGATCAAACTCACCAAGTGGTGTGAATTACTCACTTTACTAATAAAACACACTATTGAATAAATGTTTATTTACAACCTAGATATTCCTGGAAAATTTTCAAATTTTAACCATAAAATCCTCTCATAAAACCCAAAAAAACCCAGAAAAATATTGGGCATATTCCAACTGATCTAGAAAGCTCCAATTTAGTGTGAATTTCCGAGGGTGCCCAAATCTCCACACTGTTCCAATTAAGATAAATTTGTACTACAATGCTCTAACTCTTCAATCATGCAATTTCACTGCAAAATCACCAGTTCAAATGAGAGAAATCTCCTCCAAAACCTCCAGTAAATAAATTGGGCCACGGTAGGAAAACTGGGTCCAACAAATAAACTCAACCCCGTTACATAAATTTCGCTCCAAAAAATAAACTAGGCTCCGACAAATAAATTTCGCTCCAACAAATAAAATTTCTTCATAAAATATCGAGAAGTAATTTTGCCAAAATTTTAATAAATTTCAACAAAAAATCGAGAGCCGAGGAATCACAATTTTTTATTGAAAAATGCCACAAATTTCTAGCTCCAACAACTACAATAGTTATTCTCTCGAAAACAAAGTTTGAATTTTAATTCACAAACTTATCTTTCAGGGACCATATGGAAATACAAAAACTTCGATTTTAACCCACAGCTGGCCAAAATCATGCCCTGATACCACTGTAATGTTCCAAATATAAATTTAGCAGCAAATTGCTCAAAAATGAATGTCGCAAATATCATAAACATACTTTAAAAATTAATCCACAAAATCAACGACAAAATGCAAATATATAAACCACAATCTCAACATAGACAATAAACATATGAAAGAAATATCAGCTTTATTAATCATAATATAAGAGCAGAGTTACATGCTAACTCAATAGTTGAGACAATAGCCTAGAAGACCTCCAAATATTCTACTATAAACTGGTGTCCATCTCCCACAATAACTGTGAATGAAGAGTACAAACTATGAATACTGAATGGATCCACCAAGGGAAGAGATGGGTGCTTGCCCACTCTTACTGAATCACGCGAGAGTTTTTTTTATAGGGCTACTGCAGAAGTAGAGAATCAGGTTCTCAAAACCTCACCAAAAAGACAATACACAAATCCAAGATGTCTCCAAGTGACCTCATCCTCGTCTTTTATAGATCTGATAGATAGATCCCCAAACCTCTAGAAACATCTTATTTTATTATTTTATTAATACACTAGAAGTTCCTCCATTAACTTTATCTTAAGTGGCTTTTTAATTTTATTTCACTTAAGTCACTTTTGGGCCTTTTCCTCCAATCAAATATTTTTCCTTAATTAAATGACTAATTAAAGTTGTTTTAGTAATTAAGAAAAATGGTAAATCGTCCATCGTACTCTCTCCGTACACTAGAATTCACTTATCAACATCCCATCATGTAGATCTTCTCGTTCCAATTCCAACGAGCTATTACACTGAGATGTTTTACCAAATAATCCTCCCAGAATGCCACCTCAAACATAATTAATTAAGTTAAGCTCCATAATAATGTTATTTTTGTATGTTATCAGAATGCAACAGAAGGAAAGGCAAATTGTGTGGATGATGGAATATGCCAAGCGAATGTCACTGGATCCCATAAAAACTCCTCAAAACTCTCTCGTGACCCCTAATGATGTAATCCCGCTCCTGCGGCCTAGCCATTACATACCTTGGAGACCCATCCTCGTTGTTTTATAGATGAAAATAAAAATGGGGACATGACATTTTCTATTTTTAGCATGCATATTTTTAGTGGGGTACCGCATAATATGATATGTAGCATTGAATGGATATTTGTTGGAGGATAATATGACTAATTCCACTTTATTAATTCAAATTATCACATGTGTAGGACCCTATAGAGTGAGTGCAATTCCTCCTTTCCTCTTTGTAGTTAGCCACCATTTATCTCTTTCTTCCCCATCTTGTTAATTGACATTTAACCATATTTTGGAGTTTAATTGGTTAGTATTTTTCATGTGAGAATTATAAATCAATTCTAACTGATTTCTAAATCCACTTACTTTTACTTCATTTCATTTAATGGATATTTTGCTCATTTTGGAATTTTTGGTTCTTCCTCCTAGAGAGTATCTATTGTATTTATGTTCGGAAATAACATATTATCATATTTTATAAGTAATTTGAATTTATTAATTAATTTTTGAGCACTTGTATTTTTTTAAAGTTAGTTATTGACACATATATCCTCCTTAGTTTTGTAATTTTTTTTAAAATCTTTGCATTACAATGGAAATATAATTGAGCGTAGAGGCTCATTCTACAATCCAGTAGGACATGTATAAGTATGTCATGTCCTCATTCTACAATCTAGTATGAGGGACATGTATAAGTATATCATGTCCTCAAAAAATAATTTTCTCTAATGTCAACCAAAACAAACAAACAAAAACAAAAATTAAATAACCATATAAATAAATAACTAGAAATGGTCAAGAGGCCCATTCTACAACCCACGGATGTGTAAGTATGTCCCTCAAAAAATAATAAAAATAATTTTCTCTAATGTCAACAAAAAAATAAATAAATAACCATATAAATAAACTATTAAAAATGGAAGAGAAGCTCATTTTACAATCCAGTTTTTCCCTTTCATTCTACTTGTTTCTTTGATATTTCACTTTCACTCATCAAGTAATATTTCACTTTCACTCTTCAAGTAATAAATAAAGTATTTATATGTCTATCTTAAATAATATGATTTTATATAACTTTATAGAGATAAAGTAATTAAAAAAAACATATTTCTCTTATAAATATCTTAATATAGAACTTAAATAAATTGTTTGAATATCCATATTAACTAATATATTTGAGTATGAACACTCTCTCTTCTCTTTATGTGTGTATTAATGTTTACCTTAGTAAAATATTTCAATGCTTGAAAAGGAAAAGTAATTAAAAATAAAATAATGTAGTTACTTGAGGAAAATGTGTAACTCATTCAATTTTTAATACAAAATATTAATAATGATAAAATTTTCAAAAATATCATCTATCTTAATCACATATTTACTCTTAAATCTTAGTAGAACCGTGATTAAAATAGATCTATACTAATGTTTATTTATTACTAATTAGTGATGGAAGTATGGTATTATGTTTATAATTATGATATTGCAATGAATGGAATTAGAACCGTGATTAAAATAGATCTATAATAATATTTATTTATTACTAATTCGTGATGGAAGTATGGTGTTATGTTTATAATTATGATATTGCAATGAATTGAAAAACAAGGATGTTTGCTTGGTTGATTTTCACTTACAATTGCTATCTATTTTATTTTTGAGATACGATATGGCCGTAACATATAGATAGAGATCAGATCAAATACATTGATTTACAAGGCAACATGAGTGGGCTCAATGGTTAAGAACTTGTGATTTCTCTTGAGAGGTCACAGGTTCAAAACCAACAGGAATAAGGTTGTCTATGGCCCCTCATGACCAAACAAATCTAACCATGTTCACCACCACAATGAAAACTCATACAATTTAACACGTCTTCTTAAAAATCCATAAAATTTAATACCTCTTATATCTGGCATCATCTCCTCTCTTATTCGATGGGCGAAATGATAATATTTCTTTTGGCTCGCCCGCTTTCCTGATGTTTAAAGGCCTCTATAACATCAAAGAATGAATATGGGCTCTTTGGATCAATCACTGCTTTCACTTTCCCATTTTCTATGTACGGTTGTAGCTTCTCCAGGTTATGGGCCCTGGGTTGTACTATGGATTTTTCAACCCTGGGATGAGCCGGAAATGTAGCTATGTCAATAACTTTGGCTTCTTCTTTGGCCACCACATGAGACTTGGCCGACTCCCCTGCACATAACTAAATAAAACATTGAAGCCAAGTGGAGCAAAAGAAAGAAAGAAAGAAAGAAGTGAGTGAATGACTGACCTATGGTGTCGAATACAAAATCAAATTTCTCGGAGATTTGACCGTAACTCTGCTTTGTATAATCGATCACCAGATCTGTGCCCAGGCTTTGTATTATCGATGACCAAATAAAACTTAATTATTAAATTCGGTTGTATCTAAAAAAATATTGAAAATAATGTAGTGCATTCGATTAAGCCAAACTTTTAATTAAATACAATTTGCAATTAGAGTATTGTGATGGTTTTTGATAATCATGTGACAAATTTGAAGTCCTATGTGAAATGAGGGAGGAGTCCATTAGATCTATAAAAAGGGGAGGAAATGTCATTAGAGAACATCTTGGATTTGATATTTTTTCTTGTATTAGATCTATAAAAAGGGGAGGAAAGGTCATTAGAGAACATCTTGGATTTGATATTGTTTCTTATATGAGAGGTTGAGAACCCGATTCTCTACTCCATTGGTAACCCTAGGATGGGAAACCTCAGGTGATTCAGTTATATTGGGCGAGTACTCAACTCCCCTTGGTGGATTCATCCAGAAGCTCAGCAGTGTAGTTTAGTTCAGTTTGGATGGCTAACATAGCAATGCAACAAATTATCTTAAAGGCAAGCTTTCATCTCAGATATTTTGGTTAGAAGGGCTTACGCAGTCATTGGATGAGGCTCATATGTGGGAGCTGCATTGGTGGGATTTTCACTACAAGGAAAAGACCCTCTAGCGGATGTTTTTGAGGAACCCCTTATAAAAATACCCCAGACATCCGTTTCTAGCGGAGGTTCCTAGAGGAGGTTGGCGGGTGGAGGTTTTTGCGGATGTATTTCATCCGGTGCTCTTATCACCTAAAAACGCTCCGGTGCGTTCAAGACAACATAGCACCAGTGTGGTTAAAAATTTGGCACACCAGACACCGTGCGCTCCGTACACACACGCCCGGTGCATTGTAACTATGTAGAGTACTGGTACTTTACATAACTTCTGCAACGAGGTGGAATCAAGGAAACGCACCAGGGCATCCATAAAATGCGTGCACCTGTAGATGGTTAAATAAAAAAAATAAAGGCAAAAAAACCGCATAAAACATTGGCACACCGGAAATCGTGCGCTCCGTACACACCCACCTGGTGCCTTTTATTAAGGAACAGCACCGGTGCTTGTCAACCTGTCAGCACCGGTGTCTCATAAAAAGCACGCGGAACAGAAACCGCCCAGGGCGGAATGAGTGAAACGCACCGAGGCCCCATAAATTCCACGCACCGGAAAAGGGTTAAAAAAACAAAATTACGCCCAAAAAACCGCACAAATCATTGGTTCATCGGACAACGTTCTCAGTGCGTCTTATTACTGTAGAGCACCGGTGCATTACTTCTAAGCCGCCCCGGTGTCTCATAAAAAGCGCGCGGAACAAAAACCGCCCAGTGCGGAATTACTGAAACG